>JARJCN010000008.1:600000-1095130 GCA_029282135.1 Mycena belliarum
CTGATGCACATAATAATCGCATTACACCAGGAACGCGAGCCCTCTCGGCGCAATGCCGTCAAGGCGTCCGTCGACCTGCGCATGCTCGGCAAGAATGCATTGAGCCCGATCGAGCGCAAGCTCAAGGGTTTATATGCGGCGTCGTCGTCGAAGGAGCGGTATGCACGCGGTGCGGTCGAGAAAGAGATCTCGACTGGGAACTTGGTGCAGATGCTGATACAGGAGGCAACGGATCTTGCAAACTTGGTATGTCGTCCTCTCCACTTTGCTCGGATACTGGCTGACCGCGATGGTGCGCAGGGGAAGATGTATCCGGGGTGGGCGTCGTGGCATTGATTGTATTTTTTTGAACCTTGTCTCTCGTGCATTTGTATTACTAGCGTAAGCATTTCGTTATCACCCATGTATCTTCCTCCCACATCGATTCCGGAGTCGTCGTGAGCAAAGACGGTCCCGAAAGGCCTGGTTCTAGGCTCTCGCCATTTTGGCCCTATACGTTTTTTTCCTACTCGCCCGGAAGAGCTTCAGATGGACGTGAGCTTTCGGGCCTGAGCGCTGAGCGCTGAGCTTTGAAGAAGAGAGGACTTCAGCGCTTCAGCTAGCCATTGAAGTCCAGGAAAACGAAAGGAAGAAAATTGGTGGGTGGTCTAGGCTGATCCGACTGAAGCGGAGGCCTGTATTCCTAATATCTCCGCTTCCGCCTCAACGTCGACCGCGATGGCTCTCCTTGACTTTGTCTACAACCGTGCGCGACTATCCCTCGCCGACGCCCCATATTCCTAACATGAATTCCCTAGGACCAAATAGGGTCCTCGAACTGCAAAAGAAATACCAGGTCATACCCTTGGCCCGTCCTTGTCTGGAGCCTACCGCTGACGGCTTTGAAGGCTGATACGAGGCCAATCTATCTCCGCCCCGCAGGCGCGAGAGTGACCCTCGGTACGCCATTCTCATCTACTCGCCGCGTCGCTGACGCCAGGATGACTCGCAGCGACATATGGCGTGCTCTTCAGCCTCGGGATGATGTCCACTCTGTACGGAATGGGGTGCCTCGTCACTGGATACGTGCGTGTTTGTACCACACGCTACCACGTTGATTGACCTTGGCCGCCACAGGGGAAACCTGCGCCCAAGGATGCATGATTACACCCTCAAATACTGTAGAACGAACGAATATACATCCGTTAACTTGAACTTTGCTGTTCGCTTCTTGTCCCCGCATCTGTTTCCGCGAGCAGACGAGCGGGGTCTGGTTCCGCCTAGGCGGCTCAGATGACGCCCGCCATTGGTACAATCCTCGCGGTTGGCTCGAGGTTGCGGGCGAGTCAGTTTTTGCCGTTGCTGATTGCCTTATCCCGCGATCTTCAGCAGCAGCTGCAAGCTGCTCATGTTCTTCACGTTAACTCCGCAAAGTATTGACCAACGGAGTACTATTCTACAGAGTTTCTACGCCTCCTTCCTTTTCTTTTTCTTGTCCTCTGTCGGGTTCTTCTGTGGCCGAGGCCGGAGAACCCTCGTGCTTGGCACAAGTGCGGGCGTCTGTTTCTTTCGCTTCCTCGTTCCTGCCTCATCCTCGCCGTCGGGATCCAGAGGGAATGAATTCTGCCGTTTGGTTCCTCGTCCCTTGCCCTTCTGCGTTTCCGTGTTCTCGTCCCATTCTCCGAGGACACTATCCGCTATTTGGGTCATGATTTCTAAAGACGACACAGCTGCTGTGAGCCGCTGGAACATGGACATAGAAAGGGACGCGTGAGGCGCGGCCTTGGTCGTTCGCCGTTTTAGTTGGATCTGGTTCTCAAACGAGGCCACCACGCGGAGAACCGTCGGACCGGTTTTTGGGACCCTGCCGCTGCTTGGGAGGGTATTCACGAGTTGTATCGCGCGCTGCTGCAAAGATGTATCAGTATCATGCTCCTATGAATGCATCGTCAATGGGCAGGACGTTTTGTAGAAAATTCAAAGCTACCTCGCCAGGGAATAAACTAGGCTCTGCGAGGGATGTTAAGAGATTCTTGCCGTCACTAGTCTCCGGCGTAACTGCCACGACAACCCAAATGAACGAGCCATCGGCAAGCTTCAAGACAAACATTAGGTCGGGATTCGAGGTTGTGGGGATGCAGAACGGCGAGCGCTGCTTGTGCTCCATCCACGCCACAATCTGAGTCTCCCCCAGATCCTTTGCGCAGGTCACGAGGGGGTCCGCAAAATCACCCTTGGAAATCACCGAGTAGCGCGTCTGGCCGTCCGCTGCAGCATGCAGCTCGACCAGCTCGGCGGACTGCTTGGCCCAGGCTGCTCCAGCATACTCAGCGGACTGCAGCCCCTTGGCCGCTCCTGGGGATCAGCCCGGATCACTGATCAATAGAGCCAGCAAATCGACCTGGCCGACCCTTGACACGAAGTGGTCTTTCACCGAGTACATATGATGAAATCAGCGGGACTGCAGTCCCTCGCGACTTTGTTCGTGAATTCGCGAAGCGCACCCAGCTTCCGGTAATGGGTGCGCGTAGGGGACATGTGGTTCTTGCGTGGGCGGGGGACACCCTCTCACGGTTGGCAGTCACCGTGCGCGTCGAGCCCATATAGGAAGAAGTTGCGCGCTGCTTCCTTTGTGACGGCTTTTTCTTCCAAGGATTGCATTATGTGGCTATGCGCTATAGACCGCGGACGGCCAACGCGCCCCCCACTGACCCCCACTAGCTCCAGTCTTATCAACTGACCCTTCCCCTTCCCTTTTTCCTGATCCCAGAACTTGAGGCGACTGGAGTCAAACGATTCGACACGGTTGCTTGGGGACCCCGCCAAAGCTCTGGACTATCTTTCTTGTCCTTCTTCTTCCTCTTCTTGAGATGGGTCGCGAGCATATCTGTCAGACCCGAGTCTGGCATGCGTTTCTTGGAGGTGGTTGCCGGGTTGGAGGGAGCTATTGGGGACAGATCTAGATCTGTGTCGTTGTCTCTCAGATTAGTAGAGCCGTCCATCCTAAATTCTACACCAAAATAATCAGGGTGATGTTTCAAGTCCCGGATGAAGTTTTGGGGCTTCATGTCTTTCGTCACTTCCGCTAAGAGTGTCATATTGAGAGATGCGATCGGGTGTGCATCGTCGTAAAATGGCATATCCTTGAGTGTAGTATGTCCTCTTTCGAGCCGCGTCTCTCCGGGGAAACTCGCAATAACACGTAGAAGGCTGTACTTGCCAGCGTCCAATCGTTTATCAGGAAGGTCTAGAAGCAGGTCCGTTACACTGCTCTTGTCCGTCTGGGGTAACACATTAGATGATAATACAGTCACGACTATAGGAGCGGCTCACCAGTGAAGAGAAATATGAAGATGGTGTCACGGACCGCACAGCTCCCCTGAGTACGGCAGGTTCTAGCAAAGATTTGCTATGATATTTCGATTGGAGAGCGACCCAAATCCTACTATTATCCTCGAGCTTCACGATGAAGAAGAGATCCGGGCCCATGGTGGTGGGGGGGAAGCAGATGGGTGCATCTCTGTCATGCTGTAGCCATTCCACCATAGCTTCGGGACTGGACGCATATGTACCGATGCTATGAGACGGCCGTGATGTGAAAGTGACGAGACTCTCTTCGATGTCGGATGCGGCATCTGCACGATGGAGGGACACGAGCCGCGCGCGTTGTGAGGTCCATGTCGGGGCGTCTTTGGAAAAGTAGAAAATATGATTCAGTTGGTTGCATCCATCCAGCAACTTTGTAAGGCAGAATGCCAGGTAGCCTTCCAGCGTATTTTTGCCGGTAGCGGTATTTTGGCCAACTTCCATGGCTAGCCTATGATGAATACTCTCATGAAATTCGGCATTCAGCCACTGGCCCAAGGCGAGCAAAGCAAGGGGCTCGTCCAGTCGGGATGAGGAAAGCTTCTGACCAGGTTCCTGGTAAAATCTAGCGAAACCCCATTCTACGAAGTCCGCTTCGAAAGGCGCGATATTGGGAATTTCCCAGTCGTTTCGCACCCAGAATCTCGTCGTGATGATCGCAATTGTTGCCAGCTCGTTATCATCTAGGCACATCCGATTGTTGTTCAATGAATTTTTCCGAAAACAGGATGAATATCACATACGACTTGCCAGCAATTTTTGGAAGTTGAAGGTTGTGCGATCGGACAATTCGTAATTTTCACCGGATTCAACGAAGATAGAGGAGTCCGTGGGGAAGAACCCTGGGAGCGAAGAAAGTTCGGTCCTGACTACAGAGCGGTGGGACCTTTCCGGGGGGGTTGTGATATTTTTAATGTATTGATTCAAGAGGTTGTGCGGAGTCAAAAGCTCAGCGGCTAGAAGTTCAGAGACAAAGCCGGTTGTGAAACGAAATCTGTATCCGGAATTTCAATGCAGTGCGCACGATCAGATGATTGCGACCAACCTTCCGCGTAGCCACAGAGCCACTCGCCTGAGCAATCGTTGTATGCTTTCGTCGGAGCGTATTGCAGGTGGAATAAATTGTGAGACGTAGGCTAATTGGTCCAACTCGTTGGTGTCGTTCGAATCGGATTCCTGGCTGATAGCGACAGCCTGGACCATAGGATCCATGACTGTGTCAAAATTACCTGTTTCGGACACCGAAGTATATTTGTCATATTTGACGACGGCAGACCGCATCGTCTCTTCGATGACATCACGAGAAATCCCCGTTCCAGTTACTATAAAGACTGCGGTAGACGCAAGCCATGAAATCAATAACTCCCGCAACACGGGGCGCTGGACTGCCTCGTCCACCGATGAAACGAAGGCGGTGAAGTAATTTTCGGCAGCATTCTGTGCTTCGTCGAGGACGACGTAGAAAGGTCGCCCGCTTGATGGGCACTCTGCATGAACGAAGAGGATTTCCAGATCTATAGCATTTTGCAGATCGAGCAGCTCCACGTGACCGAGGAACGGGATCATCTTCGCCGTCAAGGTCTGGAATATGTCGTCGCCGTTGTCCGAAAGTAAGAAACTTGAAGGCTTGATCTGCAGCAGTAACCACCGCTTTCGGTACACGGCCATGGAATCGGGATGGACCATCGTGTTCATTGTTTCAATGAATAGACGAAGGACACGAAGCCGGGCCAGGAGTGCAAAACGGAAGTAGATCCCGGCAATGTCGCGGTTGGCTGCTGATGCTTCGGGAAAGCTAGGGTGGGAGCGGCGTGGGAGGGGGTCTGTGAATTTTCGACAACTTCGAAGAGCAGTACTAATAATCATTTCGATATCCCCAGAGCCGTGGCCGCCATTGCCTCTGATGGCCGTGAAGTACAGGCCCCAATACTGGGAAAGCCCCTCAAACAGGAGTCTCGTTTTGCCGGAACCAGAGGTATTGACAAGGAATCTGATGTTTAAGTCAGAACCGGAAGAACCATGAGGGATAGCGGCACACCTGTGGGCTGTATCTTGTCCAAATAGTCTATTTACACGTCGCAGCACACGCGGATCCCGAACAAAGCTACCAAGGTCGTGTAATAACATATCCGGCTTCATATGAGAGTCAACCGGGATGCTGAGCTGTTCAAGAAATGCCGTATGTTTCCCTTTATTTTTGGGAATCCACATCTGCAATCCCTTCTTGCCAGAGACAACCAGATTCATTTTTTCTCGGAACGGCGCAAGGAAGTCTTCGATGGTCTTGTTCAACGCTCGCCATGCACTGGCAGGGTTGAGAAATGATAGAGGAGTGTCATCGGATTGGGTTACTTTCAATGAGTCGTCAGTGCCCGTGCGCGTCTCTGATATAAGGAAGCGATGGCACGTACATGCATCTATGATGGGTTGATATTGTTGTTGTCGGTGAGCTGTTAGCAATGTCTCAGTAAACTGAGCCATGCTGGGCGGATCGTGCGCTATAGACTCCCAACGCCTAAACCAACTCACGGCTGAAGCCGCTTCGATGTGTCCCTTCATTCTGTAAACAGCTTTGTCCACGTCGGGGGGTTCAAGCTTCAATAAGGGGTCGATGTCGCTGAATATGCTCGAATCCCTGAGGTGTTCCATGGCTTGTAGATGGGTGGGACGAGGCCGAATAGCTCTGCGCCCACAACTCTTAGATAGCATCACCCATCAAAGCGGACGTAAGCTAGCCTTGTTCTGCCTGCATCATTATTTTGAGTTGTGAGATGGTTCGAGGAAGTGGGAAACCAGGCAAACAAGGGATATGATGACGCCGAAATGGCGCGCGGATTTCTGGTCGCTTTGAGTACCACATAGATTTTATACGAGCGAGCGTCGCAGAGTTTAGTAAGAGTCTGCGATATCTGTGGGTCCATGTTGTGCAATATTGACCGAAAGCAGTGGCTATGCAAGTTGTAACCAATTCGCCGTCGCACCATGACATTGCCACTGGACAGATCCTGATTCCGGAGCCATTGGATCTAAATTGGACAGATGAGGGCCTCGCTGCCATGCCTAACGAGTGATTACCTAGTATTTTTCTGTATGGTATCGATTTAAATACATACGCACCTCTTCCAAGACACCGCACCCCGCAGCTAGCATCTCGTTGACTCACCGATCCATATTTCCCATCATCAGAATCAAGTTATCAGCTCACCTAGCTCTTCGGGTGTCCCGTGGACGCCATCAGGAGTCCCCCGTCCGTACCTCAAGCGACGAGCAGAGCATTGTGTACGCACTGCCTCTTCGTTCTCGTTCTTCCCAATGCAAAAGAAGATCGAATTCTTTCGATACTGGGAGACCGTCACGTAGTATTGCCTTCACATCGAACGCAGATTACATCCCGGGTCCGACAGTGAGCACAGCTCTCCGCCATTGGCAGCCGCACGCACGCTGTTTGCCCACAGAATTCACGCAATCGATGAGGAGGACGTGGGGTGAGGGTAGCGACATCGTCAAAGGCGAGGCAGTATCCGGTGGACTCGCAATACTCGAGACCGAGGTGCTATAGCGTTGCGGAATGGGTGATGATCAACCTATTGAGATCTGGCGACATTTGCATGTCAGGCGGGGAGAACAAATGGTGGAAAGGTCGCGGGGTGGCGCTGATTCCTCGTCCGTGGCGAGTGGAAGGGATGGTGTCGGCCCGTCAGAGACGACAAGTACTTGTTTGGAACGATAAGTTAAAGGCCTTCAAGGAACGTCTAATCGCCTCAGTATGCTGCTAAATGCTCACCGCAGTAGTCCGGGATGTCCTGTCTCCAAAGTTCGAGGTTCCGAGTCCTGAGATTCCTGACCCTCGGCATCTGGGTGGAAGTTAGCCTATGCTAGGATGTCGAGCGACCCCGCGGGACGGATATTCAAGACTTCAATGGGGAGGCCGCAGAGGGCGTCCACGAGAGCGCCTTTCACTTTGTCTGTGCTCGGCTCGTCCCTGTCGCCGAGGAACAAAGCCAAGTAGATTCAGGCGTATTCAGGCTCGTCAATGTCCTGCAAACGACGACGCTGAGGATACAGACGATGAAGGCATACACGCGTACACCGGGCCCGCGTACTGCGATCAAAGTAAAACGAAGCCGCAGTCAACGCGATGTCCTGCGCGAACTGAGCAGAGTGCAGGAAATCCAGTTCGCCACCGAATCATTCCCAATAAGCACCCTGAGTTGCGACCGGTAGAAGGAGGGAAATCAATCAACCAATTGTAGCGGGTCGTACCCCGTGTTGCCTGGGTGGAGTAGGGATGGTCGTCCTTGGAATAGCATTCATTCAGAGTCGTCGAGATACATGATGATGTGTGTGTGGCAAATGTGTGTACTGACTAATATATGAGAAATAAGTACAAATGAGTGCGTGCGTGCTGGACGGCGAAGGGTGGTATCATGCAGAAGAGAATACAGAAGGTAGCCCAAGGAAAAGCAAAGCGACCGAGTTCCCAGCTCGGACTCGGCTCCGACAAGAAAATTTAGGACCACGTCGCCGGTCCGAAGGTGCCGGTCTCGGATACGAGGAGGGGCACGCCCATCGCGTCGTTTGTGTTCTGCCAGACCACATTGCCCCACCACTCGAGCGACACCTCGCGGTACTGCACCGCGAAGAAGATGACGAGGATGGACAGCGCGACGCCCGCATCGAGGGCCGCCGAGAGGATGTAGTTGTAGCGCATCCACCAGCGGAAGTGGCGGCGCCGCACCACGAAGTTGAAGACGAAGCCGGTGAGCGCCCAGGCGGCGTAGTTGTACGCGGACGCGGCGGGGATGGCGCCCACGCCGCCGCAGAAGACGGGGATGTTGACGTAGCGCCAGTAGGAGAGGGGGTAGCGCCGGGCGAGGTAGTAGAAGGGGATAGGAGCGAGCGCGCCGAAGAGGAAGCCGTAGAGAAGAGGGTTGTACCTGGACGCGACGCGTTAGAAAGCCCCGGCAGAGGCGTGTGAAAGGGACGTACATGCCACCAGCGCTGAAGAGGCGCGCGGGGCCGATACCTCCCCAGATAATGGACGCCGTAGCGAACACGTTGGTCGACGGGCATATGAAGTTGTCCGGGGCGTCAGCGGTGCAGATGCCGGCGACGTTCGCGAACATCCAGCTCTGCACGGTGGTCACGACGAAGCAGGTGATCACGCAGGAAACCATCTGGATCGTGAACATTGTGCGCGGCGGAATCCTGCCGGTCAATCAGCCCGAGAATGCGATGGCAAAAGGGAGGGAACGCACTTCATGTAGTGGCCAAGCTTGAGGTCGCCGGCAAAGGCGACCGCCTGCGAGGTCCCGGTGGACGCGATCGCCTTGAAGACGATGTTGGCGATGGGCTTGCCTGGGAGCGCGTAGCCAACGATCATCTCTTCGACGACCTGGAGCGTGACGTGCTGGTTGGTGATCGCCTCCAGGATGGCGAGCGGGATGGCGGTGATCATGCCAAGGAAGAGCGCGAGCGCGGCGGCCCAGATGGGGAGAAGCGTCGGGAAGATCTCGACCGCGACGAAGATGAAGATGGTCGAGACCACGCCGACGATGAGGTACCACCAGGCAGGAACCTCGGGGTACACCTGCATGAGACGGGAGTGGATGTCGCGCTCGTCCTTGAGGGTTGACCGGAAGCGGCGGGCGATGTCACGACCGAACCACACTGGGGACCCCGTCAGCGTGAGAACAGGACTCGAGCGAGGGGGACGTACGGAAGGTGTGCGTGAAGATCGCGCCGAACGAGGCGAAGGAGATGAAGTACGCCATGCAGAGCGCGGCGGTCATGAAAAGCGGCGAGTACGCAGCATACAACTCGGCGTCAAACGTGCCATCGCGGACGACTGCTGAGATGTTGTAGGGCATGCCAGTGTTGTCGAACGAAACGTATGCAGAAATCGGCATGTACGCAGTGAGGAGGACGTTCTTGACTACGAATGGACGTTTTAGAAGCTGTTGCGGGGGGGAAATGGAGATACTTACAGTACATGATGGGGACGACAAACCAGAAGCAGATTATGACTGCAGCAATGGTATTCATCTCGGACCACCACTGGAGAAAGAAATGTTAGATGTAGTTGGTAAGAAGGGAAAGCAAAGTACGGGTGTGACCAGCGGACTACCGATGAAAGAGATCATTGACCAGTCGAAGGTCAGGACGCTCATACCCAGGCCCGTGTTCGCACCGAACAGGGTGTTGACGGTGGTGTTCGTGGGAGCGATCCAGCAAATCTGGGCGTATCGTTCAGCTGTGCGCAAGGATCAAACAATACGAACATGCGCACCCAGTTGAAGACGCTGAGAGCGGTGAACAGGTACCCGGGGATCCAGTACCAGACGAACGATATCGCGCAGACAATGAAGAAGAAACGCTCCCTGGTCATGTGGCCACGGTCCCGCTTGCCGTAGTTCTTGTGCAGGGTGTTGAAAAGCGCCGAGTTGACCAAAGCGGATGGCCAGATCATGGAGGATGGCCAGACGACGAACTGGCGCAAGATGCCGCCGAGGGAGAAGCCGAACACCTGCGTGCCGAGGATGAGGAGAATCTGGTATGCCCAAGGGAGCTTCTGGTTGTAATACCTAGGGCGCGTCAGCGAATCTCTCAGGCGGGAAAATGACTGTGTGTACATTTGCTGCGTAGCCACTACGTCTGTAGCGTAGGCACCAATATAGGCTACGTTTATCATGACGGTGATGCAGACGTGCTCCTTGATGTTGAATGGGCCGGGATTGAGCGACCAGACGTAGCCCAAGGTCCGGAACTGCGTCGTAGGGAGGGCCCAGCCAAGGAGCTTGCCCATGGGGAGACTGATCAGCTGCCCGACGATGCCGGTGATGAATACGGAAGGTGCTGGACGGAGATGAGCAACGGGAAAGAAAACAGGGACTGAGGAAGAAATACCCCGATATTCGAAGACCTGATTGACTCCAGCCAGCAGAATCGTCAAGGTGATGCCCAGGAACCACATGCGGAATGTGTTGACCGGCATGAGCGGGTCATCGACGCTGGAGACTGCAGCTCGGACTTCGGGATACGGAGATTCGCTGCGATCGGATATTAATAACTGGGTGCGACGAAAGGAAAGGACAGCGTACTCGTCAAACTCGATGGCGGTCGAGTCCCTCGAGCCTGCTCTCGAGGGGGCCGAATATCTGTCAGACGAATCGACATCGACGTCGGAATTGGCGTAGGTCTTGAAGGACTCGGAGCTGATGGGCTTCCCCTTGGCCGATTTCAGGTCGATGTTGGGGTCGTTCAGATGTTCCATGACGAAGTCCACATCCTGCGGAACGTCGGGGACGTTGCGGCGGCGCACATACTGCGGCAACTCTTCGTTGGAACTCAGATACGGCTTGAGGTCGTCTTCCATGGCGATGCGTAAGGCGGAGGGCGAAAGGGAGGGGGAGGGGGAGGAGGGGAAGGGGACCGCGGCGGAAGGTGAAGGACAGCATGGGATCCATCGAGCTTATAATCGTATCGCTCAGGGGGAGCTATCCTGTGAGTATCTTGTCCAGCCAAAAAAGGAAATTGAAACGTAACCCGAGAACAAAAGAAACACAATAGACGAGAGACGTAACAAGAATAGACAAGAGTCGTCGAGAGCATGCGTGAGGGGTGTTCCTGGCAATGGAAGATCGTCTGCTATCTTCTATCCGGCGTCAAGGGGTCTCGAAACGAGGGCGAAAAACGCAGCCAGCTTGAAGCCGGGTTGATGTTGTCAGGCTGAGGAGATGATGCATGAGGTGCGAGCCCCTTGAAGAGATACGTTGCTGGAAGCAATTTAAAAGAGCTTGCGAGGTGGATTGGGTAGACTTCAACGACGATTTTCAATGAGAGAGGCAAAGCAGAAGGAGGGAGAGCCTCAGCCCTGGGAAAGTTCGGCTTTGAAGATCGTTGATCCGGCGGATCAACAAGTCTTTTTGTGAGCGCTCTGCCAGTGTGCGCGCTTGCGCTGCACAATAAGAACGCTTGAAGAGCGCCATGTTGCCCACACGTCTGCGAACCTTTCTCCGGGCTTTCAATTGTCCATCCCGAAGCTCTAGCCTTGGCGCTGATTTGGATCCATAGAATCCAGCGCAAAAGCGCAATTCGCGGAGAATCAGGGTACTCCATTACAGAGTTGGCTTCGATGCATAACATAATCCAGACGAAACCAGAAAATATCCAGGAGACTCATCAATATTACTCTGAGTCAAATTGGGTCTTGATCGCTGTGGCATCCGGGTCCCCCTAGCCTCTGGGCGACCTAGAAATGTAGCTCGACGAGGGCGATGACCATTGGATCTGGGCTTACTTTGGATGCCCGCCGACCCGGACCGTCATGCACATGAAGAACAGACGGCTTGATACGAAGGGATAACTGGAGACAAATGAAAGATCAAGCCGTCTTCTTCCCTTTGCCGCGTGCGCGCGTGCGCGCAGCCGGCGAGTCCGACGAATCCTGCTCGACCCGAGCTTTCTTACGTTTGCGGCGTACTTCAGGCGGAGGTGTAGGCTCCGCAACGACTCTCTTTCGTTTGCCCGTTGTCCCAGCAACAATGAGCATCTCAAGAAGCTCCGACACAGGGATAGCTTGGGTTGCTCGCCGGAAAAACCCTGTGTTGAGACTGGCAGCTGGTAAGAGGTGAGGCGTTTGGAGTGTTTTCAGTGATGACTTGGCAGGAAAAGACGCGATGGCGCGGAGAACCTCGAAGGGGCCATCGGGGAGCGCGGTATCGAATAGCTTCGCAGCCACCCTGGTCCGCATATCGTCGGTTTCACCTTCCTGCTCAGCGGGCATTGAGAAATGCATCCCAGGATAAGATTGAGACACATACCTCATCACAGAATACATTTTTGGAAGCAAGCTTGGACATGACCTTTTTGAGTCTGTCTCCCTGGACGTCCTTTTCGGCAACGATCGAATGGAGGATAACACGAAGAAAACCGCTCTTCTCCAGCTTCAAGCTGAAGATCAGTTCGGGGTCCACGTCGTCTGTCAAGCAGAATGCGTCTCCCTTCCCGTCATCGAGCCACGATTCTACTCCGGCGAGGGTGCTCGGACTCGCAATGGTAAAAGTCTGGGGGTCGACGGCCGACACAGTTTTGCCATCGAATGTGCTAAGTTCAGCAGTCTCGTTTGCCCACGCCTCTTTATCGACGGGAAAGGAGAAGACCGTCGAAAGGTGCTGTCCATGCTCAAGGACACGCGCCAGGTAGAAGGCAACAAAACAGGCCAGTGATCTGGATGTAGCATCCACCCGATGATTCTGGAGTACCGTAAAGCATGTGTGCGGGGAATCAAGTCCGGATTCGACAGGGTCGCAGAGCCATTTTGCGGCTCGGATGAGGAACATAGGTTCGTCCATAACGACATGGCTCAAGTCGCTTGTGATGAAATGACCGAATCCCGCAGACACCAATGGAGTCAAGTCCTCGGAGAAGGGAGATGGATGCCTCCCCGTCGCCAGGTAGTGCAACAAAACATGTTGAACAGTCGATCTGAGAACAGGAGCTGATAGACTCATGAGAAAAGTCATCGGAATAGATAAGTAGACACCTACAGCGATTGAAGAAATGCGGCTTCAGTTCAGAAACCCCAACTGCGATGCGGTGCCGAAACCGTTCGTCGTCGACAAAGTCTGTGGGCCTGTGGGTCGTCACTGTCTCGATATAATCATTCAACAGCCTGTGCGGAGTGATGAAGTCATCGATGAGGAGAGCTTTCAGTAAGGCGTCTGTTATACGATATCTGCAAAAGTATCAGAGTTACTCCGGTCCAAGGTCAGGACGCACGCACCTGCCACGACACCATGCCCACACGCGCTGCAAGAACATTTTCCCTGTCGGGGATGACACATAGGAAGGGGTTAAAAACTGCGACACGTATCGTCCATGCTCGGCTTCATCGTCAAAACTGCCAGTATCCGAAGACCAACGCACAGAGTCAGCAAACGGTGCAGATGCAAAGCCGTCCTTTGGGATATCCGTCCCTAAGATGACGAAAGCTGTCTCGTGGTGACGCGACTGTACTGCCCAGCTCTGGATGATCTCCCGAAGTAGAGGGTACTCTTTGCCCTCGTGCCAGAATGCACTCGTGTGTTCGCGGGAAGCCAGCTGAGCCTCGTCAATGACATAGAACAGGTGAAATTCCGGGCCGTGAATTTTTTGGAGCTTTGCAAATGTGACGGCAATTAGGTCCCGCACGACATCCGCCTCGAGCTCCCCCAGATAGATCTTTGTGACATCGTGGAGAATGTCGTAGGTGGTATTGCCTGGAAGATGCGGGGTGAGCTGGAATAGGAGCCACCGCATTTTGTGGTCCTCGGTGATCCCTCGAGATTCAATAATCTCGGAAAAGATTTGGAATACTAACAAGCGGCCCAATAACAACCGATTGAACTCCTCATGCGTGATTTCGATGTTGCGCGCAAGCATATCCGGAAAGCTTGGAGAATCTGGTGGGGGTAGGCAAGGTTGGAACCCCGTCGGAAAATTGAGTCTTCTGTACAGGTTCGGTCCAATGTCGGCGGCTCCTAACGAGTTCGCGTCTCGCTCCATGATGAAATAGAATCCCCAGTTCTGACAAAGCCCCTCAAAGGAAAGCCTCGTTTTGCCAGAACCCGAGGTATTGACAAGGAAGCTGGGGAGGAGTTGGGCACGACGACCAAGGGATCATGGGTGACTCACGTCGTTGCGTTTCTTTTGAAGATACCATCCACACGACTCTTGAGTTGGGGCGCCTTTTGAAATCGTCCGAGATCATGAATAAGGAGGCTGGGTCTGGTTCCGACTCGAGGGATTCCCAGAGATTTTATGTGTGCGATCACGGTTGCGTCTAGCTCAGGATGCAGGTCCGGCGCCCAGCGATCTACAGGCTCACGAGTCACGGATTCCTCGAATCCCGGTCGCAGGCTATCCAAGAAAGCATGAAGACGGTCTTTGTCTTTTGTTCGTTGAATGGAAGCCTGACCGCGCGGTTCGGGCATTGGCAGTAAGTAATCCTTTCAGAATACAGACCCACCAAGCTGGGAAGAAAACTGGAACAGGCTCGAAAAAAGGACCTCGGCGTGGTCGTGGTCGTAAATAGCTCGCCGTGTCTGTGTTATCGTTATTATTATGAAGCGGAGGATCGCTGCCAAAACACAGCCACAACCATGTCTGCTTCGGGCCCGGGACGCCACAGTCCAGTTCAGTAAAATTTAAAGAGCTATGAAAGAATCAAGGCGAGCTGGCATAATGAAGACTGGACGAAGAAAAACACGAGCACATGGGCAGGCAGGTAGTAAGTTTCGACGCCCGTCGCATAGAGTTATATTAGGGAGGAGGAAGGAGGGACCCACTACCCCTCTGGCATCTCGGGCCCGGGGGGTGTTTGACAGTAGACCAGGGCATCCAAGAGCATAAACGCAAGAACGCAGATAATAGTTCACAGGACTCAGTCCACGCAATACCGATCGCAGCGAAACCGAAGCGTTGCGGAGGTACGGGTGAATAACCATCGGGCGAATGTGATGCAAGGCTATTGATGCTCAAGGGACACTGACAGCAGCCCTGCGGGCTCCAGCTCGTGGGGAGCACCCAATCCGAGGCACCTGCAGAGGGGGGGCCTGCCGCCTTCGACGTGCTCCGAGGTCTAATCACCACCTGGTAGCCCAGTATAGGTTCCCCGAAGTGATATCGTATGCACCGGCAGACCTTTCAGCGAGCAAAGACTGAGCTGAAGGATCAGCAGCTAGTCAATGCTTATTACGGTGCACCCGCTAACGTTTTTTTCCGACGCCCAGGCGTGTGGGTATCAGTCGCAGCAGAGAGGATTCAGGTGTCTAGGTTGGCCGATAGCTGTTCGGAAAGTCTTCATCGCGTGCAGACCCAGGAAGTACACGACGACTTACTGTGGTACAACTATGTTCTTCTCATTGACCATTTTCTTCAGCTGCACAAGCTCCTTTTCTCGTTCAAGTAGCTTCAAGCGCCACTTTTCCTCCTCCACCACTATGGCCTTGCGCGCCTCCTCGAGCCGCCCGGCCTCCTCCTTCTCCATCTGCTGCGTGAACTCGGGCGTGCCGCCCTTGCTCGCGTCGAGCCCGTCCATATGCGAGACGTGGAACGGCACGGGCTTGCGGCGGCTGCGCACGAGCGGCGCGGGCGGGTGCGCGAGGAGTGTGGTGAGGAAGGTCTGGAAAGGGTCGTTGAACACGAGCTCGTCGTACTGCCACGAGTGCACCGGCCCCGCCTTGAGCGCGACGTCGAGCGGCGGGATCTCCGGGTCGCCCAGCGCGGTCCAGGGGTGCAGCTTCAGGTGATGGTACAGCAGAATGGGCTTCTCGCCCGCGTCCGGGACGAAGGTGATGCGGATTTGGATCTCGAACTCGCCCCACCCCGTCTCTGTCACTTCGAACGGCGGTTTGTCGATGTCTGGAATTACGTTCAAGGGAAACACAACCCTTCTGTGAGAAGGACGTACTCCGCGATGGATTTGCGTAGGTGTCGTGCAGCTTGAAAGTAACGCGCTTGATGAAATGGCTGAGGTCGTCCGCGCCTCCTACAGCATCTTGATCTGACGCGGACGCCGCGCCGCGCACCGCAACAGTCCATGTGTGTGTGTGGTCGGGCACCGTCGCCGCGAGCTGCTCACGCTGCTTGGAAGTCAGGACCGTCGCGGTGTTGCCATAGATGATGGGGCGGTGGACGTTTAGACCCTTCGAAGTTCAAGTTTGTCGGGAACTTCAGTGCGAGTCGACCGGGGTTGGAGGAGAGACGGACTGACGCGGACGCGGACACGCTCGTTCGCCATGCCTCCCGGGCTTTATTTGGCGAGAATACTGAAGCTGGGGGCGCGCCTGTAAGTAATGCCAATGGGCAGAGGCAAAAGTGCACGTGCACGCGGAATCTTGATCGACGTCGGACCTACCACGTACCACCTTCAAGTTGAACGTTGAACACGGCTCTCACAGTGCTAGTCTCAACAGTGCGGAAATCTTCTGACGGAAAGATTGGTGGCTGAGAACAAGCTTGAAACCCTCAGCATTTCTAATATTCTCGTACTACCAAGCAAGGCGGCGTCTCGTCGTTCTTGTGTACCAGGACGTCGGACTGATCTTGCCCACCTGGACACCAGTGCGAGTTGTCACGAACATGCTCAGAGTCGACGCAGCAAGCCTGCGGAACGAGATACGATTAATTTACCACTGTGGATGAATCCACAGGTACTGCGTCATTTCTGCTGTCGCCCAAGCACTGGGTTCTCTATCTCGTGTATCGGTTTCTTGCCCTCCGGCGTCCCAGGGATTACCTTAACGAGGCCCTGGTGCCAGAGACTATGTTAGAACTACAAAATATGATATCGGGGAGGACGCACAAGCTTCTCGAACATGCAATTGTTGAGGGGACGCTCAGCGGCGCGACAGCGATAGTATTGCTAATGCAATCGATGTAAATTGACGCAGTACAGGGCGAGCAGTACACACGTGGTTGTTCAGCTCAAGGCAGTTCCAGTGCGCGTCGAACTGTTGGAGGCAGTTCTCCCGCATTTTCGTGATCCTGTCCAACGTCAGGTATTAGTTGCATCGTAACTGGCGTATGCAGCGACGCACAAATCTGTCGCGCAGCGCGTGACGCGGCGGCCTTCCTTCAGGCAGTGCGCGGGGTCGCGGTTCTCGGACTTGCAGAGCATGAAGTCCTCTGGTGCGCGCAGGTCAGCTCGCCGAGTAGGCGACCAACGGACCCCGCTGTATGAGCGCACCATTGTATTCCTTGCAGTACGCGCCAATGAAGAACGCGGCGCTCTTTAGAGGCGCACTAGTCGTCCCAAGCTCCGCGACCTTGGGGGTTTCCTGGGCAGCGGCCTGCTCGCTGGTGCTCATCGTGAGCGATGGGTTGGTGGCTGTGGCCTGGTATTTCCACGGGACGGTACTGACAAACAACCGCCCCTCTTGACGCGGTCAAGATGGTGAGCGAGCTGATTCTCTTCGGAAAGACGCGTCTAACCCCGCCTCAGCCACCCAAGCCGCAGCCTAAAATCTTCCAGATCCTGGTGAAGACTCACAAACTTACAATCCTGATTACGGTTTTGCCCACCATCACCGTCGGCGCCCTCAAGACCGAGATTTTCTCCGCACTTGCCTCAGACGTCAATCAGGGCGCGGATGTCCCTCCTGTATCCAGTGTGGGTGACTTCGAGCTATGCAAAGGCTCCAAGGAGCGCGGGAAGCTTACAGGCGAATACACCCCGCTCGACAACCCGAAACAAGCCCTTAAGGACGCAGGCGTGGTAAACTGGGAACCACTCTTTGTGCAATTCCGCGACCCAGACTCGGGTAAGTGTATTGCTCTGCCCGCCTGACTAATCCTTATTTTATTCTGTCCGTGTCCAATATATTCTTGTTTCTTGTGCTGTTTGCTGCAGGCGAGCTGCTTCCGGTCGTGTTTATACCATTCGAAGACGACGAAGACGAGGTCTCACAGCAATTTAGTGCGCCGGCTCCACCGCCTGCAGAGGCGAGTACAAGCAGGGGGAAGCGCAAGGCGCGGCCGGACTGAGTGGACGTCGGAGGATTTGCCTCCCTATCTCTTCTTGTTTCTCTCGATGCTCGCAACATGTACGCTCGACAGTGCCAGAAGCTACGCTGCCAGTGCAAGGTTCCATGCATCAATCTCAGAACCAGTATACCGGAGTTTTACATACTTTAGTGTGAATCTTTGGACTTCAAGCAAGCTTGGAGAATCGTGGGTACAGCAGTCGTCGAAAAAAAACTTGCGAATGTGAATGCGTCTACTTACAATAGGCCGATATGTACATACAAGGCTGGGAATTGGTTGCCAGCGGAGTCAATGGAATGCTCTAATCTAGACAAAGGAGCAACAAAAGTAAATGTCCCCGGCCGGAATCGAACTGGCGTCAATCGCGCCACAAGCGAGCATACTAACCACTATACTACAGAGACGATGTGGTCACTCTGGAATGAGCGATATATGAGCTGAACAAAAGGACAAGCTGAACGAGCAACTTTTAGTCAACTTTTAGTACCCCTTGAACCATCCGACGTCCAACGGTCGTGGCAATCCTACGAAGGCATCGGGCTTCCATTGCGCACTCTGTGAGGAAATATCCAACTTATTTAATTCAGGCCGGTCGCCGGTTGTTCATTTTTCATTTTTAGGGCATGGTCTCACTGGATGGTCTCGTCGTCGCTCGACGCACGCTGACGCATGCAATGCGCATGTCTACGGTGTTCGGGCTTGGCGCCAATCCTGGGTCTTCATTTCAGACCACTGTTCCCGGACTCTGGCGCCAGGACACGTCCTCCTGCGGGGGAAGTGCCACAGTTGGGGATCGACTTGTACAGAAATATCAGAATCCAACATTAATATTGGAATTGTAGGCTATGAATGAGCTCGAGACCACGAAGAAAGATTAGGCGATGCGCCAAATTACTTGAAACACGAGGGTACAAGACACAGCCCAATAAATACACTACAGGTAAGCCTCTACATAGTGTACGCTGCAGTCAAACCAAGATATTCGTCAACTATTTTTTGCCCTTGCCCTTGCGCTGCTTTGCCTTGCTTGGGGAAGCGGGAGCGGCGGGGACATTTGTGAGTACGGGAGCAGCAGCAACAGGCGTGGGAGCGGCAACTCCAGCGACGGGGGAGCGTTTAGTGCTGGGCGGCGCGACAGCCTTCTTAGCGCCCCAACTGTGGAAAAGGTTGATGGCGAACGAGGCGATACTCCCAGAGACGAGGAGCATGATCCAGCGCGGAACCCTGATAGTGATGAGGTAGAGCTTCGTCATCCAGACCGCAAACCATTCGAGCACAAATTCCCTGGCCATAGTTAGGACAGACGTGATAGAGAGACAAAGTACTCACCGGCTTCCGCCGGGGGCAAAGGCACCGGTCCAGGGTGGGGTGACTTCCCAGCCCTCTTGCTTGATGAATTCGCGCAGTGCACCATTTGCGATGCGCAGCTGGTTCGGGCGGTAGAAGCGTAGGGTCTGGCCGCGGTCCTTGAGTATAACGATTGCGGGAGCACTAGAGAGCTGTCAGGATGGCTCTGAAATACAGATGAGAATACATACACCCAAAGACTCCATTTCGTGGTGATGTACGTGACGTTAAGGTAGTCGATACGGGCGAATCGAGCGTGCGGGAGGTCATTGGCGATAAGGGTCTCGTTGTACGCGTCGTCGAACACGGAGTCAACAAATTTGGAGATACCCTCCTGCCGCGAGCTGCTCGCTGACCTGAAAGAATCATAAGAATGTTTAAGGCAAGATAAGGGCGGAACATACACCACGATGACCCAGACACGGTCCTTCTCCTCCTCCTCTGACATGGCTTCGTTCACCACCACATCATGGTAATTGTCGTCCGTGATAAGAGGAATACGGTCGTCCCATGGACTGACCGCCGCGGCCTCGAGCTTCTCGGTTATATTTATGCCGGCCTTTTCAAACAAGCCCTTGACGGGCCCAGAGGTGAGGATTTTGTTTACGTCTAACAAGCTGGATAATGAAAAGGCGTCTTGCTGCTGCTGGGGTTTTCGGCGAGGTGCCCCGGCTCCAGTTGGGGTTGAAGGTTCTGCGGTGACAGCCTGGCCTGGGACCCAGCCGCCTGAGAAGTACTGGGCATTTACTGCTGCGGCCAAGGCCAGGACGCATAAGAACTTCATGGTAGTATGTGCGAGACCAAGAGAGATAGCACACAAAATCAGGCACGAATTGAGATAGCCGGCAGAGACCGATCAGCTCCTTGACCTGAAATTCTGCTGGCACGGTAGGGCACGGTCCTACAAGCTATTCTATCTATTCTTGCCACCCCTTGGCGTGAGGATTCCATACATTTCTGGTAGCCCGTACTACCTGGCCAAGGCTTATTTCTCCTTGGGTCTTCGGTCACCTCGTGGTTTTCGTCGGCAGCATGATTCGCTCGCACTGTCTCGCAATCTTCTGGACCTTGTTCTGTACTCTCAAGTCTACTTATGCAGCCCCCACCGATAGTGCGTGTCCTCATTTGTAGTCAGCGGCAATTAACCCAATATGAGCAGTCCCTTCTGCCGCCTCATTCTACGTGCCGTCTCTGCCCGACATTCACCAGGACCCGGAGCACCCGCTCGCAATATTCGCCGGTCATCTGCCATCCGACCCAGATGCGGCCAAGGTCGATGCAAAGACAGTCACCGCGCATTTGTACTTCGTGATGGTCAAGAATCGCAGAGTAGCCGACAAAAAACGCATCATGTTCTGGTTCAACGTGCGCTGCACGTTTACACGCGCTTTCAGTGCTTAACTGCGTTACAGGGTGGCCCTGGTTGTTCATCGTTCGATGGCCTCATGATGGAGGTCGGTCCGTGGAGAATGGATGGGAAAGGAGGGTTTAAAACTGCGGAGGGTGGTTGGGAAGAGTATGTGACGATGGTATACGGTACGTTCCTCCGTCTTTCCCCTCGTGTATGACTTACATTAAGCAGTCGACCAGCCCGCTGGCACGGGTTTCTCATATACCAGTACGGATCGATACGTCCATACTATGGAGGAGGCATGTCTCTCGGCAGTTGCCTGAGAATCGTTGCTCACCATCCACCCAGGCGTCTTCCCAATTCCTCGAATTTTTGCGCAATTTCTACAAAGTGTTTCCAGAGTACCAACACATGGATGTACGTCGCGCCGTCGGTATGAAGCCTCGCTGACCACATCTAGACGTACTTGGGTGGCGAGAGTTATGCTGGACAATGGATACCCTACTTCGGTGTGTACGCTATATCTATCGGACGCTTGGTGGGCATTAACATAGATCCATCAGCCAATGCCATCCTCGACTCGAAAAAAAAGGTTGACTCGAAAAGAATGGATGTCCCTTTGCGCGGAGTAGCGATCGGGAACGGCTGGATCGACGCGCGGCACCAGTATCCCTCGTACATCGACTATGCCGTCAAAATGGGCATACTTGAGGAAAACTCTCAGGTATCATGCTTTTTCTCGTCTTTTGCAGTTCGCTCAACTATTCAGGCTTGGAAACGCGCCAAAACCCGCACTGATGAGTGCATGGCCGACATTGCAGCGATCACATCTCCGGAGCCCATTACCGCGCCGAAATGCGAGGGTTTGCTGCTGGACGTCACCGCTGTGCGACAGAAAGTGTGCGTATACTGCCCAAATAATCTGCGTCTTGCTTACCTTTCCGTAGTGTCGACGGAAAGTCGATGTGTATAAACATCTACGACGTGAGATACGACGACGTTATGCCGGCCTGTGGCATGAACTGGCCGCCGGATATTAAGCCTATCACGACCTATCTCGACGTACGAACTCGTTTTCGGGATTTCCAAAGTCTAACTCTTATATAGCGCCCCGAAGTTGTGAACGCCTTCCATGCAGATCGACACCCTGGATCGTGGGTAGAGTGCCGTGGGCGTATCCACCAGGAATTCCACGAACGGTTGTCGAACTCGTCCATCACCGTGCTGCCGAAGGTTCTCGCTCGCATCCCAGTCCTTATCTTCGCAGGCGACCAGGATCTCATCTGCAACTATGTCGGGCTGGAATCGATGATACAGGCAATGGACTGGAACGGCGCCAAGGGGCTCGGGGTGCGTACCATTGCCTGCCTTACCTCGCTATTGGCCTCTAATATCAGTGCGCAGACGGTGCAGACCGAGTCGTGGAGCGTCGCAGGCTCTCCTGCAGGCACCTGGGTTTCCTCCCGTAACCTGACCTACACGAAGGTACATGCCCTTCCTTTTCGTATGCCTGTGGGACTGACCCCCGGGTGTAGATCTTCAACGCTTCCCATATGGCGCCGTTCGACGTCCCGCACGTCACGCACGACATGATCCTGCGCTTCATGGGCATGAACTTTTCCGCGCTGTTCGATGGCTCCGCACGGATTCCCAGCAGCATTGGCACCACAACGAAACCGCATTTCTTGGAGGATGTCCCGACAGCACCAGCGGCCGTTGTTCCTCCTACAGAGAAGGACACTCAACAGGCCAAGGCCATGTGGGAAGGTATATAAGCCCACCCTCATCCCACTATGAAATGGGCTCACTAACTGCGCTCTTTCAGCGTACTACAACGCGGGCTCGGCGGCGCTCGTCCTGGCACTGATCTTTGGCGCAATCGGGATCTTCGTATGGTGCCGGATGCGCAGGCGGCGCAGCCCGCGACTGCCTGTCAACCAGCGCGATGGCGATGGCGAGGAGAGGATCCCACTGAATACGCGCCTTGAAGACCTGGCCGCGGATGAAGGCGACGAGGCGTTGCGGCCGCGGGAGCGGAAGGGTAAGGGCAAGGAGCGTGCTGTAGATTCTGATCCGCCGATATTTGACGTGGGGGATAGCGATGAGGAGGGGTATAAGGACGAGTACAAAAGCTGATTAGACTACTTGTTCAAGTTGCTCTTGAATTTTTTTGTTTGTACTTACTAACACAGCTGGGCGCGACGCGTTGTTATTGTTTAATTGAGGTTGATAGTCTCGTGGCTCTCGTGGCAGCGCGTCAATCGTGTGAGCAACAGAGCATTTCAGGAGCATCTTTAGAGCATCTCCGTGCAATGAAATCGTTCCTGACGACCCCGCCGTCCTTATCTATGGAAATTCATAGTCTCTCCAAGACAGACACTATGATGAACAAGCTCGTTCCTTAAGGAAATTCACCATTTCGCGTCCCTCAGGCTGGAGGTTTGCGCTTCCTGGCCACCCGAGATCTCTTGTATGCGGGTGCTCCTCTGCCTTCCTGGTGTACTGGACCGTATCCGTTTGTATCCGATGAAATTGCGCCGCTCTTACCCGAACTTTCTGAGCTTCCCACTTTGTGCGGGCTCAGATTCACAAACATCACTGAGGTTGATGGACCGGTAATTGTTTCTCGATACCTTCCACCTCACGCATACCTTAGTTATTTTTTATTCTCATAGCCTACTAATAGTACATGTATTAGCCGCAAAGAAAATCTGGGGGGAAATCACAAGGGAGGGTTTTCGAAAATCCAGACCCATTGGGCACAATAGTAGTCCACTTGCGGTGAAGAGCCGATGTCGGTCGGCATCCGGACACAGATGGAAGTCGACGAAGCGGGCGGCGCTTGTATAGAAGAATTTGTTTTCGAGTTAGGACTTGAACGTAGGCGGCTCGTTGGTAAGGCCCACTGTTGGACGAGTACTGCGCGTAGGAAGAGGTGTCAAGAGTATCGGCAGCCGGGGGTTGTGCAGGGAAAGAGGGAGTGGAAGGCGGGCAGTGAAGAAGATTTAGCACTGCCACTTGTGGACAAGTGGCGGAAGGCGAAACTCACGGCCCGGCGGACCGACCGACCAAATAAGGAAGCTGTCACCCCAATGGCCCAGATAGGCAGGTGGCCATTTGACCCACAGGAAGTGATACTTACTAATACTGGTAATTATTTGAAAGCCGACGAGGTTTCTCAGCAAGGTCGTAGGCGTACTTGATCAGACGTTGCTGAGGAAGCCTGTTGTCAGTAAGGGCGTAAGTACGGCATTCTCAGCAAGGGCGTACTCAGCAAGGGTGTACTTGATTAGACGCATAGATGTGTATGCATGATGAAACAAATTGAGTGTGGGATGACGAGAAATTGAATGCTCGGCCAAGCACGGATGCAAAGCTCAGGTCAGGGGTTGCGTTTGGAAATAGAGATGCCAAGGATGTATAGATCACCTTACAGGGGGGTTGTTCAACGGCATTTGATTAGGGTGGAGCACTAAGAAATCCGGTTCATCCGTGCCTCAAGCACCCCCCGAACACTCTGCTTCCACTCATCCTCAAGAATGCTGTAGAAGCAAACGTCCGTGTACCCCCCCGTGGTCGGATCGGTCCATACACTCCGCTTCGTCCCCTCCAGCGTCGCCCCCGCCTTCTCCAGCCAGCCGCGCATCGCAACGTTATCCGCGCCCGTCTGGAACTCCGCGCGGTGGAACTTGCGCTCGTGGAAGACGTACGCGAGGACGGTGTACAGCGCGTCCGTCGCGAGCCCGCCGCGGAAGTACGCGGGGTGGACGAGGATGCCGACCTCGCACGTCTGTCCGTACACGGTATCGATGTTGAAGATCCCTGTCGTGCCAGCGAAGGTGGATTCGCCCTCGGGGGGGCGGAGCGTGTGGATGTGGAAGTCGATGAGTGTTGTGTCCGCTTCGCGCGCGAGGCGGCGGGCACGGGCATCGGAGGCCGAGTATGATTCGGGGAAGAAGCGCAGGAAACGTCGAGTTCCTGGGTGGCAGCGGAGTGCGGCGACCGACGCGTCGTCGGACTCTGAGGGCGGGGTCAAGGTCAGACGGCCGGACTTGGACGGTATTGCGCCTTCGAGGATCATGATGGTATTCCGGAAGTTGCGCGGGGAGACAGTAGAAATGCGCTTCTGTATCGCCTCTGTCCAGAGATATAATCAGCTCGCATGTCGCCGGTTTAAATCTGCCTGTGGACTTGCGGTTGTATAAAATAACTCGGAGTTTCCGAAGTTGCGGTGGGAAATGGAGCGTATCTATAACTTCCACTGATGGGTGTTGGGGGAACGAGTGAGATGTCCGTACCGCAGGTCTTTAATGAACAAGAATATAACACTGTTCAAATTTCAGATGACTCGGATGGTGGGAGTCACGGTGAGTCGGAGCAAGATCTGCAATGGCTGTGCAGCTTTGTCAGCAGTCCACCGCTCGACCACCATCCATAATGCCGAAGATTAGGACGACGAGGACCAAGAAGCCGCCGGAGGGGTTCGAGGATATCGAATCTGTGCGCCGAGCCGACCTGTCTCACCCCGAAACCTATTCACCCGCGGCGTGGCCAGATCCTCGACGACTACGCGAAGAAGATGCGCGACGCGGAAAATGAATCGCACGAGGGCAAGCGCAAGACGGAGTCGCTGTGGCCCATAATGCGCATCTCGCACACGCGCTCGCGGTATATCTACGAGCTGTACTACAAGCGGGAGGCGATTTCGAAGGAGCTGTACGACTGGCTGCTGAAAGAGGGTTACGCGGACGCAAAGTGCGGCACTTTCTCGCACTGCCAGCATTCGATTGACACTTTGGGGTAGCATGATAGCCAAGTGGAAGAAGTCCGGGTACGAAAAGTTGTGCTGTCTGCGGTGTATTCAGACCAAGGTACGTTGCACCAAAGCGCGGAACTGGGGGGAACTGGCGCTGACCGATTTTTCGTTGTCCAGGACATGAACTATCAGGGGTCGACATGTGTGTGTCGAGTGCCAAAAGCGCAAGTCCGCTCTGGAACCATCGTCGAATGCGTACATTGCGGTAAGTTGTGCTCGACCAGACTATGCCATATTGATTTTTGGGTCCAGGCTGTCGTGGGTGTAGCTCGGATTCATGATGTGGTGGCAGCCTGAGGACACGAGCACACGCTTGCCTCATCGAGTGGGCCTGGATCCTGGTACATAGTCGCGGTAGAACAGGATGCAGCCTTGTTGTGTGTGCTTTATATAGCACAAATCTTTCCTTTCTCGTTTCCCCATGGCCTCGACCAAGGTTATCTTACCAAGAATCTTAGGCATCTCTTGGGAGCCATACCGCAGTCTATTCAATTGGTTGATATTCACCTAGCCCTATGTTGCGGGATGATCGCCGTGCCGAGGTAGTTGACATACTTAAGAGTCCCTCTTGGAGACTTGGACTGTAACCGCGCTCCTTTCGTCCCCACCTGCTGTTCCCCGCGATGGGAGTGCTCACCGACCAACTTGTCGACGTATCGGCGCGACTCGCGTCGCGGGCAGCCGCAGAACAGGTATGCCCTCGTCCCGCCTTCCCTCTGCGAAACCTCATTCGCGTTAGGGTGGTGTTCTCTCCGGATCCAACCCTTCGGCGTACAACCCGAGCGACCCCATACGGCTCTGGGTCATTCAAGTTGGTGCGCATTCTACTGCTGTCAGGAGTTGCACGCCCTGAAGCAGCGCCAGTAATAATCATCGCGATGACCCAGTTCCTCTCGCTCGGTCTGTCGCGTATCCGCCAGCCTCGTGTGATTGCAGAGGTCATCGGCGGCGTTCTCCTGGGCCCCTCTGTCATGGGTCACATCCCCGGGTTCACGACTGCGATCTTCCCCGCCGCCGGGATGCCCCTGTTGACGCTGACCAGCACCATCGGGCTCGTGCTGTTCCTCTTCCTCGTCGGTGCGTCCGGTCCCCGTTGCAGCCAATGCATTCCATGTGGCTCACGCTGCCCAGGTCTCGAGATTGATGTGCGGGTCATCAAGCGCAACGTGCGCGCCTCCGTGCTCATTTCAGTTGCGGGACTCGTTGTTCCCCTGGGACTCGGCGCCGCTCTGGGCGTGGGCATCTACAGGCAGTTCATCGACCAATCAGTCAACTTCGGATATTTTCTCCTCTTCACGGCGGTTGCTGTCGGCATCACCGCGTTCCCCGTCCTCTGCCGCATCCTCACGGAGCTCAAGTTGCTCGACACCACCGTCGGCGTGGTCGTCCTCTCCGCTGGTGTAGGCAACGATGTGGTTGGGTGGATTTTGCTTGCACTGACCGTGGCCCTCGTCAACGCATCCACTGGCCTTACGGCGCTCTATGTGCTCCTCGCCAGTGTCGGTTTCGTCGTCTTCCTGATGTATCCCATTCGATGGTGCTATATGTGGCTCGCGAGGCGCACCGGAAGCCTGGAGCAGGGCTCACCCACGACTCTCATGATGACCATAACCTTAATCATGATATTAGGCTCTGCATTTTTCACCGATATTATCGGTGTCCATCCTATATTTGGTTAGTGGCCGTTATCTATCTCTCCCCGTCGTTATACCTACACATCCCCAGGTGGCTTCTTGGCGGGTCTCGTAATCCCGCACGAAAACGGATTTGCCATCTCATTGGTCGAAAAGCTCGAGGATCTGGTGTCGATCCTGTTCCTGCCCATAGTACGTTACTTGGTTTGGGTAAATTGCGTTTCATTTCTGAATGAAATGGACAGTACTTCACGCTCTCCGGGCTAAATACCAACCTGGGGTTGCTCGATGACGGGATCACCTGGGCATACATCATCTTAATTTGCCTCGTCGCTTTCACCTCCAAATTCGTTGCATGCGGTGTCACTGCCTACTACACTGGCTTCAATTGGCGCGAAGCTGGCGCCATCGGTTCCCTCATGAGTTGCAAGGGGTGCGTCCTGCTCTTTGTTGGTTGGGTTTCAATCTGACTGCTGTTTTCTAGCCTGGTGGAACTTATCGTGCTTAATATCGGTCTGAATGCCAACATTCTGAACCCCAGAACGTTCTCGATGTTTGTTTTGCACGCGCTTATCCTGACATTCATCACGACGCCCCTCACGCTCCTCTTCTACCCTGCCAAACACCGCGTCCACGACGGCACCACCACCGCCAAGATCGGTGGTGGGGACCGGGAGGCTGGAGGGCGTCGCTCGACGTCTGAGGACGAAGTCAAGACCAAGTTCTCCATCGTGCTTGACAAGATCGAGCAGCTTCCCGCCGCGATGACCCTTTCCCAGCTTCTTCAGACCCCCGGCTCCCCATCGTCCTCGTTCGTTTCCTTGTCTGCCGAGGAAAAGGCGCTCGAGGCTCTCCCGACCCTCACGCCCAGTCCGTTGCAGGCTCGAGTCAGCATAGATGCCCTTCGTCTGATCGAGCTCTCCAACCGAACATCCGCGGTGCTCAAGTCGCAGGAGGCCGATGTGCTCCTGCACAACGACCCCATCGTGTCTGTCTTCCGGACCTTCGGGCATCTCAACAGATTGGTCGTCTCTGCCGCCCTCTCGGTTGTAGGGTATGACGAGTTCCCGGACGCCATCGCGCAACACGCGCTCGAGTTCGAGTCGCAGATGGTCATTCTGCCCTGGTCGCGTGGCGCGACCTCGGTGCTGGCGGAGGAGGAGGACCCCGGTCGGACCACAGGCGCGCGCAACCCCTTCGACGGGATCTTCCACAAGACCGCGACGCAGGACCAGACGAGCTCCGTCGTGTACTCCGAGTTCATTCGCAAGGTCTTCCTGCACTCGCCCACGGACGTCGCGCTGTTCGTCGACCGCGGGCTCAGCCTGACCGGGGCCGCGGAGCAGCGCCTGTTCCTCCCCTTTGTCGGTGGGCCGGACGACCGCCTCGCGCTTGCGTTCCTCGTGCAGCTGTCTGCAAACCCGGGGGTGCGCGCGACTGTGGTGTGGATCTGCAAGGTCGAGTCGACCGCGGACGAAAAGGAAAAGGAGGGCGGCCTGAGCGCCAGACACGCGGGCACGACGCATCTCGTACGTCTTCCTCATTTTCTCCGCATACGCATACGCAGCTGGCTGATTGCACCGCTCGCAGACCATGGCCGCCCCCGACACCGTGTACGGCGCGCACAGCACGCAGACGCGGCTCGTCTCCGACACCGCGGACAACCTGCTCTGGGACCGCTTCGCGCTGCCGTCGAGCGCGCACGCACCCGGCGTCGCGGCCGCGCTCTCCCGGGTTACGTTCGCGAAGCAGGCGGCGGCGGCGCCGCTGCACAGGATCGTGGAGCTGGTCGAGCTCGAGTCGGCGAAGCTGGCGGCGGGGCAGAACCTCATGGTGCTGCTGGGCCGCTCGCGCCGGATGGCGGTGGAGTCGCACAAGGCGGAGCTGCAGCAGCTCATCAGCGGGAAGGGCACGTCCATCGGCTCGGCGGTGTCTAAAACCGTCGGGGACGTGGGTGCGGCGTTGGTTGCATCGGGGACGGGCGCCAGCTTGCTCGTTCTCCAAGCTGCGGTGCCACCTTCATGATTGAGGTTCACGATTTTCTTAATGTCTTTATGATTGTCCGAGTAGTGGGCGCTAGAGGTCCTTGTGTGCATATATAGTAATAGGAGGGAAACACGAGCGGGGTTTATTGTTATCGTAGTAAGTAGTAGAAAAGACTAGACCGACGCGTTCAAATTGGCATCCTCGAAAGGGAACTATTGTTCCCAGATTGATTCTTTGTTTGTCCAAGAAGCTGGGTGATAACAATAAGGTGGCCGGTATAAAGCTAGTACGAATGCATCAATGGCGTGGCGCACTTTACAGTGTCCCACACCCCACACATTTTCCATCTGGTGAGTCGATTCAGAGATTATGGCACATCCCGGTGCTCAAGGAACCGTTGGAGAACGTGAATGGGCTCGAGCACTAACGCTTCCCCGGGCCGTCGCAAGATTCACGTCCATGCCGAGTGTGGCGAGCCAGTGAAAGGGCATCATCGCCTCAATGGTGCATTGGTTTGTCGCAGCATAGATGGCCACACCGCGAGGAGATCCACGACCTCGGAGGTTATTGGGGATCGGGCCGCCGTCCCATGGGCTACATCCAAGCTTCAATCCGGCAAAGTGGACGAGCTTGAATCGGCGATGATGCGTTCGCTTCAGCTTCTCAGAGAGGCGAAAGCGTATGATTTCAGCTCGCAAGGAATACCCGGCGTTCTCTATGAGGATTCTGTCCCGCCTCGTCGCGACTTGAGCCGTGGCCATCCGACTTGGGCAGAGGTTGCGGCCATCGCGTTGGACACGTTTCGAGAGTTGTGGAAGCACACAGTTGCGATCCTCGTGCTCCTGTTATGCATTGCCGCCTATCTCACACGTAGCGAGTCCTCCAGGCCTAGTCCGACATGTAACCCTTCTTAGCTAACGACCTCGCTATGGACGGCGGTCAGTTCTGCCATGAACGAAAGGGCGCAGTTGAGCCTGTGGTCACATCACGTCGATATCTGCGAGCAGCGCGTTTGGATGGAAAGTGGATGAAGAGTCTTCCGTCCCGAAATGAAAAAAAAACTGGTCCCTGCGCAGATCCTCCACGATAAGAAAGGAGTATAAGTTCACTGTTTCCGTCGTGCCTGAGGTTGGCGCTTGGGGGGACCAACAGGTGAATGCGGCGAAACAGGAGCTGGATAACTTGTCGTTCCACAAGGTAAATCTTGAGTTGCGAGCGACTCCTCGGCGAGCCGAATATAGAATGTAGACATGCGATGTCGGTCAAAGGGAATAGATGGCGGACCGTTGAGGGTCGGCGAAACGGGATGAGTGGGCGACAGGGCAGAGATTTGAAGGGCAGTAACTGTCGAAGTCCATGGCACCCAGCTTCGGATCCTGAGCCGCAGACTCAGCTGGTGTGCAGGTAGTATTGTGCTCTTCGCGCGCACGCGTCTGATAATGCCGCAAGTGCTGAAAGATCCTGCGCTTCCTTGCGTAAGTTGTTCAGAATCCGATCCCTGCGACAACTAAGCTCGATATCCGCGGGGGTGCATCTTATTATCCACCATCATCGGCCCCCTCTTCATCGTGGTTCGCCCTTGGTACAGCCCTTGGCGGCCTCTACTAGGCCTCCGATACGCCTAGAATACCTGCCCCATCGTTTGAGAGGCGGGAACGCTTGTTTGGGCGAGGATCACCGAGGTCAGGGGTATGTCGCGTAAGGCTGCTTCCAGCGTCAGGATTATCGTGCACATCGCCAGTTGAGTCGGGAGGCGCAAGTGGTCAGTCGCGGTCATTGACGTCTGTCAATTCGTTTACCGGAGTGCTTCAGAGCTAGCAAGAACAAGTACAGACAAATAGCATCGACAGAGGCTAGAGCACGAGACCATCGCCTGCGCGCCAAACGACCAACCAACGACCATTGTTCTAAACGTATGGTCTGAATCCTTCTTGCAGCGGCATTCGCCCGAGCATTCACCTCCGAAAACACGTCTTATCCAAAGCTTACCACACCAACTTTAGTTTATTTACTTGACTGCGCACTCGAGTCGCAATGGCTCTCGGGGTAGCCCTCCTGCGGCTTGCGATGCTGCTCCTGAACATATACGAGACGATGAAGGTTCTCAAGCTTCCCCGGCCCTCTGCACGCAACTCTGGCCAGCCCACGGTGCGAGCCCTATCATTGCGGAAGAGGAACATGAAAGGATGTCTTGCGGTGTGGATTGTATGGGTGCGCACTCAAACGCCCGATTCATGCATCGTTCTCAGTTCTCACAGTGCTGTTTCATGCTCTATGAGCGCATGGTCGAGAGAGTCGTGTCTTTATTTATCCCGTTCTATGACGAATTCAAGTCACTTGTCCTCCTTTTCCTTATTTTCACGCGTGCAAGGGTGTGTCGCCTACTATCTTCATCCGCATTGGCTCTTGATATGTGACTTTTTAGGGTGCCGAGCCCATCTATCTGCATATCATCCGCCCGCTGCTCAAGCCATACACTTCCACCGTAGATGCTCTATTCGACATAACCCGGATGTTCGGCGACATAGTGTTCGTGCTGTCGACGTATCCTTTCCAGGTCGTCTCCGCATGGTGGCATGAGATCCTCGCCCGTTTCCAGACGCCGATCGAGGACGAGGCTCCTGGTGGACTGTATGCCGAGGTCCAGCAGGCACTGAACTCCATCTCGTCGTGCCATCCTCCTAGTCGGAGAAGATCATCCGGGTTACCGCAGGACAATGATTTTGCTGCCATGACTGCAGCGCAAAATGCAATACATCGGCCTCGTGTGTCAGCAGAGGGCCCCGATCCTGGGACGAGGCACGAAATCTGGCATCCCCCTCGCTCCGCATACCAAGATGAGGATGATCCTACTCCTAACGTGGAATCCGACGAATCCCGGCGGGCACGCGAACAAGCAGACGAATGGCGGCAATATCCGCCGTTTCCCTCCGCGTACCCAGCCACCCCGTTACCCGCACCATCAACCCTCCCCTCCATTGCCCCCCGGAGATTCTCGCCGATCGCGGAGGATCCGCCAGAGCTTGAGCGGGATTTTGGGGCGTCGCTCCCGTCGCTGGTTGAGCCGTTGAACCGTGGCTCCTTTGGCGGCGCGAGCGACAAAGCCAGTACACTGCGGGTTCGAACTAGAAACGGGAATTCTGCTTTGACTGCGGCGCCAGACAGCACGGACGAGGGAGAGGATGAGGACGAGGGGGAAGAGGAGGAGGAGGACGATTTTGACGTGACATTGCAGACCCCCGGGCCATCGGACGTGTTGTTAACGGCGCCCATGACTCGATCGAGGGCAAAGTCGTCGTCGGCTGAGCCCCGTGGCGAACCTATCCTGCCCTCGTTGCTCTCCCGACTAACCACGGACACATCAGTCTCCAGCGCATCGAGCAGTGCCTCAGGGGTTGGTCGGAAGCGTCCGGGAGATCTCGTTGCATCTGGGCCCGTCCCGCGTGGGCGCGCAGCCGCCCATATTCCGCTGCTGCCCCTCGAGGACGACAGCTCCGCCGGGGGCTCCTCTGCCTCTGTTAGCTCTACTTCTGCCACGGACGACGACGACGACGATGAAGACGAGGAGGGTGAAACGGGCCTAAGCACAAGCGAGCTGGCGTCCCCGCTCATGAGGCGGGGGCGGGTCGGTGCCAAGACCAGGTCCCAGCCTCCGCCACGCAGGGTACAGCCTCGCCGGGGGACGCGCGAGCGCGAGCTGCCGGCCGTTGCCCCGCCTCCGCCTCGGCGCGCTGAGCCCGCGACTTCCAGTAGACGGCGTGCTGCCGTGGCGGAGCCCGAGGGCCCCTCTGTAGCACCGCGTCCCGCACGCCGGGTCCCCGCCAAACCGAAGTAGGTCTCGTCTTCCAGCTACACGGCCACGAAGGCTCCTTCTGTTATGTCTCCATTTCGCTGCAATGTACATAACACCATCTCAGTCTGTATCCCACCCACATCCCATCACACACCCATTACATGCCGATGCTTCGACCCAACTCAATCCCAATTGTACGTACACATGACGCGCGCTCCGCTCCGCCCACAGATATTACATTATCCTTTGGTTTTACTCTTCCCCCCCGGTCTGTGGGATTAAGCTGAGGGTTGACTCATCCTTTGGTGCGTTTTCTGTTTGCTCTTGAGTTGAAAAGACTTCTGTGCAGCGGAGGGCAAAGAAAATACCGATGGTACGTCCTGCTCTATTTGTATATCCCGCTCTAATCACTTCTTCTCGATAGCCTTGCTCGGACAGATTTAGACAGCTGGGTGCCTCGTCTCGTTTCGTGATGATTTGCGGGCCACCTGCGGGTTTTTCTTTGCCAACTCTCGCTTCTTGAAAAACTTTATCCCACTCTGCCTCCGACTAAGCCTGCGTGGGGAGGAGGGTCTAAAGGCAATGTGGTGCGACCCGTTCTATCACTTCCAACTCACTGTTCCACGATAACCTTCTTTGGACAGATGGGCACTCTAATCCGTTTCTTGATGATTAAACGCTCTTCTGGAGGGGCTCTTCATTCTTTCAACCGCATGTCATGGTCTTCCGCCTATATATCTGGCGGACCTTGTCTCGAAGGTTCTACCTATAGTGCGTTCTTCAGTTCCCGATGGGCGGACATGACTATGCATGACTCACCCCGCTCACGGCGCGTTCCTCCCCGGAGTAGGATTGTGCGCGATGATTCGGTAGGTCCTTACAACTACCCTCCGTCCAGCGTCCTGATCTTCAAATGAGTGATATCTATTGCCTTGCAGTCACAGCCCTCTTCAACAACTCCGCTTGCTTTGTCATCCTGTTCAGACTCACTTTGCATGAAACGCAGTCTGCAAAACGTCTTGGAGTTCGGGGCGATGTGGTGCGTTGCCCTCATCGCTCGGTCGTGGATTCTTCCTGATACAGTCTGGAAGCTGTATGAATCTTAGTTCTGCCGACTGTTGACTCTATCCTTTGAATCTGCCCAGATCATCTACGCTCTCAACAACTCCGAGTCTAACAATAGGACCCACGTCAAATCTTTGCAGTCCGTTGTCGGTCCACTCGAGTCGGGAGGGGTCTAGCACCGTGTTTTGAGGGCGCATTTTCCAGTCGCTCCTGGGAACTGGACCGTTCGGATCAAGTCTGAAAGCTGTCGGATCTCTCACTTGTGTGTCCCCGGGAAGCGCCCAAAAATCGGAGGCGGCGCCGCATTCCAGAACAGACGGCCACAGGCGCTAGCGGCCCACGACATTGCAACGTGTTCCATTGCACACCACTGCCTCAAGCGGTAGAGGCGTAGTGTTTGTGGGCGCCTCATCTATGCACTCTTCTTTGCTGATCTCTCGCTTGCAACAGCCTCTTGCCTCGTGTCGTCCCAAAACGGCATGACAGGTTCCCTATCGGGTATGTTTGTTTGATGCTTCGAGTGTCAACAAACAAGATTAGATTTTCTCATCTCCTGCGCCACACAATGCGATGGTGCAAAAACTTCATGCTCTTCCTCTTTGCAGATCAGACTTTTCGGTGGCTATCTCGAACCGAGATCTCCGACACGTTGTCGAGTCACGATTGTTTTATAAAACTTAGCCGTCCCGCCGCGGGGTAGCTTCAATTGCGTGGCTATACTCGACATCCTACTCTAGCAATGTTCCTTATAAGCCTGCCAGCGGCATATCAATCGACACTTCTCTGCACCTTCGTCATTCCGGCATTTAGCCTTCTACCCCTACTAGCACTCTTAATTCTTGCCATGAAAAGGAAAAGACCTTCGCCGACAACAACCGATGTCGAAGATCAGGGACCCTTCGAACAGGACGCATTCGTCGAGGGGGCGCACAAGGAGCTGACCAACAAGGCTCCTCGTTCGCAGTCTCCGCCTCGGAAGAAACCCCGGGCGCGGAAGGCCATCCCACGCCATATGCTGCACATGAAAAAGAATGTACGTCGTTGACGTTATGACTCAACTCGTGATGCTCATTCCGTCTCTTTAGATGAGCGTGTGGGGCGATCGCTGGCTCCCCGCAATCCAGCCATCGACCGCTGGATACCAGCAGGGCGAGATCGATCTCAGTGGGATGTACACCGTATCAAGATCCCCGCCACCTTCATACCGCACGACTCCACCGCATCGGACAACACCGCTGCCGCTGTCGCCGGTCGTCATGTCTTCCGACTCCTCTTCTCCCAATCCTCATTCGCTTTCTTCCGACTTCAAGGTTGTCGACCCAGCATCCCCGCCTCCCCCCGCTCCATCACAGTTTGAGAGCGGTGCTCTCTTCTATGCAGATTCAAGTCCGGAATTCGCAGATTATTTTGGGCAATTTGAACAGGCGAACCAGGGTCCTGCTTGCTCCCCCTTTCCGGAGGGCTTTGACTTCAGCGCAGAAGCGGCATCTTCTCGTCCAAACAACACGCACCCCGCGTCTGCCAGTGTATCCTCTTTCCAGTCCTCTTCAGCTCTCGATCCTCATTCTCCATTTCCATTCTCCGACCCCTTGGCGCATATCGAGTTCGCCTCTGAATCTCTTTTCGCCAGTGCCCCATCCGGTTTCAGTGACCCCAACGTGGCATACCCCGTTCCCGGTGCGAATTCGTATTCCGACTGGATCCCACCGCCCACCGCGCAGCCCTGTCTGCCACTCGACGGTCTTTTCCCCGATGACATTACCTATGACCCTCCTCTTCCATATTCTTCTCCGTCCCAAAACATCACCACCTTTCCGACGGCAGCGTGGAAAACTAACAATGGTCCGTATCAGGGCCAGGTCGCCCACACTATGCCGTCGGTCGCGGGTTATTCCAACTCGCAGATGTACACAAGGCCCGGCTCTCCCTATCTCTCCGTTGCAGACGGGCAGTATTCCCCCGTCTATCATCGTGCGGGGTCGGGCTCGCCGATGGCAATGTACTCAGGACAGACGCCCCCGTACTACGCCCCCCTTTCACCTCTCTCGACACGTACCACATCGTCAGGATCCGTCGCGTCCATGTGTAACAACAATTCACCTCATGCGTTGTCGCAGCACTCAATGTCAAGTTGCTCTGAGTACAGCGATTATTACGGCTACTCGTCTTCGCCGCATTCCGCTGTCCTCACGGGCTCTCCCGCTTCCGCTTATTCCTCGTACGGAGGATACGAAGGAGCGTACCCAACCAACACAGTCGCCGCCTCACGCACGATACCCCTTCCGTTCCAACACCATTCACCTACCAACTGGTTACTGTAAAATATGTATCCTGTAGTATACGCCCTGGAATCCCTTCATATTCTCCCACCCTCTTTAGCTTATTATATTGAACCTTGTGTCCTTTGTGCCGCCTTTTTACGACGTCAACGAATATAACGCGACCTAGCCGTCATTTGATCGCTTAGTCACCAACTGCAGCTCGACAACGTCGACCACAATGCCTGTTCCCTGGGAGGCTCTCATACCCTTCGGTCTCGCTTTTGCGCCTTCTTGCTGAGATATTTGGATCTGACTGTCCTCGCTTCCGGTCTCGCCAGGTCTCGTCGTCACCTTCTTCGGCGTCACAGGCACTCTCACTGGCATATCCATGCGTGCCCAGAACCAGTGGAAAGTGCGCCCAGCTTTGCCTTCCACTGCCTTGTGAACTGTGGCTAACTATGCACTAAGCCCCCGCGCTACGGCCTTGAACGCTGGGATGAAATGATGATCGCGCGAGACTACCGCTTGACGGGACATAATCGGGGCCAGACGGTGCGTTCCGCAGCCGCGCACAACCTTCGGTCCTCTCATACGCGGTTTAGTCTGATCCCGTAATTCGTTCTACATCTTAAGTTCAATCATCTGCGATTAGGCTTGCCCAGCGAATTGGAAAATATATCTTACAGCACTACCCGGCGCAAGCGTGTTTTGCTGTACGCGTGTACCGGTGCGCACCATGTGCACACGACGAACCCGAAATCGTTCTAGAATAAGTGTACTGGCAATCCCCCCGGTTTTGCACAGATATCAGACTTGGGTGGAGTCTGGACGCGGTGTTCTTTGAACGCTTTGACGCACCGCCCGTTCTTTGCACGGTTCCTGTGCTCCGTTTCGACGGCAACCTCAAGTCTATGTATCCCCCTGCACTGCACGGCATCTGGTGTTCCTCAACCTTGCACAGATGGCGTCTGTCTCGCGATTCGCATCACGTGCACTGCATACCACTTCTGTGTGGCGCAGACGCAAACTTTTTTTCTTCTCAGTTCCTGTTCTTGGGGACTATGTCATCGGCAAGCCGCGCTCATCTTCTTCATCCAAATCTAATTCACGACGTCCCCGGAGATTTCCACCCTTTGGCGACTCGAGCTTTTCAGGGGGGCGCCAATGTGGTTAGTTGCGGTTCTCTTTGCTGATATACGCGTTGATTTTACGTCTCATCAGACTAGATCCTCCGGTACTCCCTCCGTATTTCAAGAAATATTAAGGACCCATGCCACTGCTACACAGCCTGCACATATCTCAGTCCGATCAAGGGTTCAAGGAAACAAGGCCCATGTTATCTCATCATGCTACGAGCGATTCAAATCGCTGGCCAGCGTTACACACAGTTCTAGGATCCAGGGTCTCTTGGCCCCCTGGGCCACATTACCAGATGAACTCCGGTCGTCCGGCGGATGAGAAACGTGTCGCGCGTGAGGCCAGCTGCGTATATGAACCGAAGCAGGTGTTGCGCGCTCATGTTGCGATGGGACGGAGCCCTTGCCCTCCGGCGCGCATCACTTCTTTTTTTTTCCTCCTGTCAGTTATCGATGGAGATGGGTCCCTTTTTTTTCTGTCTCCGAATCCGGAAGCGATCGCTGAGCGTTTGGTTTCCGAGGATAGGACGGGACTTATCATAACAGCAGCAGCCATCGCAACCCGTCTTCCAGCATCTCGTCTCCGCCGCTCGCTTGCTCAATCGCCCCCCCTTTTCCGTCTTCGAATTTTACATCAATCGAGAGGCGGGCGGGGCTCCTCCTCAGCATCCTATCTTCGTTGCTGGCCCCAATTTCGCCGGCACTTTCACCGAATTCTCCGGAACCATCCGCGACATGCCAGATCTTCCTCACGTCACGCACATTTTTTTTTTCAAATCCGCCGAGATGAGTTTCACGACGACGGCCTCCGATGCGGGGCTAGTCCTTAGACAGAAGTGGGACCCACTTTGGCAAACAAGTTTAGCTATTCACATTTCCTTGTCAGGCATGCAGAAGCAATCAAGGTGTTTTTAATGGACTTGCAGATCGCGCAGGCGCTGACAAGACGTAGCGCCAGATGACGGTGAGCACCATTTTTGGAACTGGGAGCAGCACGGCTTCGGTACGCTCTGGCCGGAGATGTTGGAAGCTCCGCGCTGTACCGTCGGGCAGCGATGAAACGGATAAACACGCCCACCACCGCGGGCGACAGTCTACTTACTGATACAGACGAGGAGGGGAGACATTGTTAGCTGGATGCCTCGCTCAATCAGCGCTGGACGTCCCCCGCGGGACCTTCGCCCACATGCGCGCTTCCTGCAGGCACCCCATACCACGGCCAGCGCGTCTGATGCCAAGTCTGGCGCGTGCAGAGTACAGGGGAGGATGACGCCGTGCTTCGCCCGTACCTCCGCAGTCTTAGCCCCCGGCCTCATCCATCAGTGGGGCGTGTACGCATCGACAGTAGACACTCACGACAGCGCCCCACGGGAAGGCGCTCTCGAACGTGTACGTGAATGCGGGCACCTAGCCGTACAACCAATGCCAGGTCTGGAGACGGGCGTCAGAAGGCGGGTGGGGCAGACCTGAATCTCGGCGATGCTGCGCTGGATGTACGCTGGATGGCCGGCGGCTTCGTCGATACACTGGGTCTAAATATCATCGGTGATGGTGCAGAGTTGGCATTCAGGACCGCAACCCCAGTCTCATTGCGCCTGACGATCGCGCTGGCCAATTCATCGCTGTGGGCTGCGCCATATGCACCAAGAATCCGAAAACATCTTTTTGTAAAAAAATTGTCTTGAAGAGATTATCGATCAGCGACCCTATTTCGACTTCGACGAGCGTCCACTCCGGATCCTGAAGTGGCTAGTACATTTTCTGGAGAGCTGTGTTCGATTGTCCAATCGACCTCGATCTTAACACCCTCGTGTGGGAAATGCAAGGTCAGTAAAAAGTCTAAGAGCTTCAGTGCTAAACATCTCTGCCCCGGATCGACACCGAGACTTCAAGGCAAGTAAGGAGTGCGGGAAAAGGTGTCGATCCGACGTAGTTCAAGCCCAATAATCTTGGGGATAGTAGGTTCTTGGGCGAAGATTTGAGCGCCCGGCTCTGCGAAACGTCTGCGGAGAAAGACTAGTTCAAGTTTGCACTAAATGATATGCGCCCTGGAGTTGTTGTGTTGCTAATACGTGCTCCATGCGTACAAAGCACGACTCGACGCCCGATATTGCTGCTCCACAGGACGTGCCCGTCAAAGCCCCCAAGGTGGATGTCGAGCCCTTTCGCTTTGTAGGATGCAGAGTCGTGGAAGGAGCCCAAAGATAAATGGAAACGAGTATGTAGCACTTTCTTGCTTGTATTTTGTTCCGCACTGTCTTTACTCGATAGAGCAAAATTGTAGTGGAGGCTCAGACCGCAATTGAGTACAAAACCCTGAATGTATCCTAAAGATGGTGGTGGCCACACATCCATCGCCGGTATCTGGTAGTGTTCATACCTCTCAAAGAGCTCTAATGCCCTGGCTGGTCTAAGTAGGGGCCCGTTTTCTTTTTGAGGATAGATCAGCTACCATTTTGTAAAACTTGAGATGCGTACTTACTCATTTTCATCTGTCCTCATAGCCAGCCGTCTTTACATCACCGAATCATAGATTTCTCCCACCGTCGCGGAGAGAGAGGTGCCAGGGCGGCTGCGACGCGCCGGCCCTCTTCCGCCAGCAGGTTGTACGTCGAGCAGGCGTTGCGCTGCACAAAAATTGATCAACTCTGGCACATAGATAGTCGAAGAATGCAACGCACGGTGCTCATCACATCGACCTGGATGCCCAGCTCGATCAAATATCCGCGAAACGAGGGCGGCGGATGCGCCAGCTCGCCGCCTGTGCCCAGTAAAAGGATCTCTAAAGAAGAATAAGAGATAAAGAGCAGGGGAATACGACGTGGAAGTCACGGACCAGGGCGCGGGACGACTGCTTCGAAGACTGCGAGGTGCTCGCGGCCCCATTGCGTGACGCTCTCAGGGACATCCCACAGGAAGACTTTTCCGTCGAGGAAGATGCAGGCCGCAGGTAGAAGGAGGCCGTCTTCGAGGAGGATACCGTCATCTGAGACGGAGGACACTTGCACAGCAGGGGGCGTATCGGAGGCGAGGATGTTCGTGAGCGAGGTGTGGCTCTCACGCAGTCGGGCGGTCGAGTGAAGAGGTCTGCATGGGTGTGTATGACATTTATCCAAGGGAGCCAAACGGTTGCGAATGATGGAATGGTGAGGACGAGATAACAGTCGGGGTAAGAGTCGATTGAACGACATCAAATCGACTCGACTCGGACTTGTTTACGCGCTGTTTGGCTTGCCTTCCACCTTCACAAAATCGGTCAGATCAACTAGACTGTCCCTTCACTTCAAGCCTACCTCAACTTGAGCTTGGTAGGGTCAAGAGTCTTGACAAGGAACATCAAATACACAGAAAGTCAAATTCATCGGCGGCTCAGCGTTTATTGGATCAGCAGCTACAGCTTGCCTCGCGAGAGTGCTGAAGTTTTATGCTTGCAAGTTTCTCGCTCCTACCGCGTCCGAAAACTCTGCACAGATGGCTGTCTACACTCCCAAGCTCTTCAATCCAAAATTCTGTCTTCATTTCCCGCTCCACTGATCCTCTCTTCAACCTCACTTTCGAAGACTGGTCCGTGCATCTACCCCGTATTTCACTCTCCTCACGCGACCCGAAGGCTCTTTAGACACTGCCCAATCGAGCGCCCGCTTCTTTTTCTCTACCGCAACACACCATGTGTTGTGATCGGACGGAACCAAAATCCATGGAAGGAGGTCAATATGGCGTCTCTGCGCGCCCGAGGCGTCCCACTCGTGCGGCGACGCAGCGGAGGCGGCACCGTGTACCATGTGAATCAAGCCTCCACGACCCAGCGTCCTATACTCAGTCGGAGTCTTACAGGACTTGGGGAACACAAACTTCTCAATCCACCTCGCGCGCCAAGCCTTTGACCGCCGCACGACCGCGCAGCTCGTCTTACGCGCTGTTCGTGCCATGGGCATTGAACGCGCGCGTCTGAACGACCGGAACGACCTCTGCGTTGGAGACGACAAGATGAGTTGCGCACGACGCGACTGGTGCGCCCCCGGCTGACACCAGCGTACGTCTCGGGCTCGGCGTACAAGATTGTCAACACGCGCGCTTACCACCATGGCACGATGCTCATCTCGACGCAGCTCGAAACGTTGGGAGACTTACTTCGCGTGGACAACAGGGTGTGCCCCGGTCTTCCCGTAGTTACACGCCCGCTGATGGTCTGCGATAGGGCACGATGGTCACCGCCGGCGTGGCGTCCGTGCGCTCGCCCGTGTGTAACCTCCAGCAGTCAAGCCCGGCCACCGAGCACGACACCTTCGCGAGCGCCGTTGTTGATGAATTCCGCGCCGAATACGGGCTCGATGATCCTGTCCGTCCCCAACCTGCACCATCATCACAATTCACCTTTATCTAGACCCAAACTATCGACGAAGCCGCCGGCGATCCAGCGTACATCCAGCGCGGCATCGCCGAGCTTCAGGTCTGCATTTCACCTCGCCCCACATGCCTTCTTACGCCCGTCTCCAGACCTGGGAATGGTTGTACGGCCAGACGCCCGCATTTACGCACACGCTCGAGAACGCCTTCCCGTGGGGCGCTGTCGTGAGTGTCTGCTGTCAATGTGCACACTCCCCGCTGATGGATGAGGGGCCAAGACTGCGGAGGTGCGAGCGAAGCACGGCGTCATCCTCTCCTGCACCCTGCGCACGCCAGACTTGCCATCCGCCGCGCTGGAAGCTCTGAGCTCGTCGGCCGAGGGGGCGCGGTACGGGGCGTGGCCTACAGGAAGCGCGCATGTTAGCGATGGTCCCGCGGGAGACGTCCAGCGCTGGTTGAGCGAGGCATTGGTCTAACAATACCTCCTGTCTGTATGAATAAGTAGACTGTGGTCGCGCTTGATGGAGGGCGAGCTGGCAGTATGTATGCATGAGTACATATCAGACTGCACTGCTTAGTCACTGAGAAAGTAATATTCGCGGTCACGCGCGTCCAACCTGAAAGGCTGTGCAGTGTGCGGGCTGCCGTGGCTTCTCTTGGTCTTTTGTGTGCGTTGCGTACGCTCTTGGCCGACAGCAGGATGGAGACGCCACCCTCTTCGCAGGTCAGGATATCTCATCCTTTCTCTGCTTCCTTAGCTCAAGCAAGCGTAAAGCACCATGTAATTATTGGAAGTAGTGAGGATCAACAGGCTGGACGGAAACTTGAAGGGCCTCGAAGTTCCAGGCTTAGCATCTCTAAAACGCCCGAACCAACTCCGCCGTCCCCGACAGCTAGAACTTCTCAAGCTCACCATCAAGAGCATAAGCGGAAGGTTGGTCAGTTGTCTGACTGCCTGTCCTGGTTGCTGAATCCTAGTAGGGAAGGTCGTGCAAGGAAAACGTCGGACTTGGAGCAGCGAAGAGCTCCCCCAAACCAATCCAGGTACCCTCGGACAGAGCCGATCTGATTCGCCAGCATGGCATACCGTCGAGCGGGAGCGGGGTGCGACTCAACCATGCTTTGGGGATCACAGACTCATTTATGTCCAACTCAGACGAGGCCAGGATATCTCGGATTCTCGTCCTCGCCACCTTTATCCAAGGCGGCCACCGTCAAAGATCTTCGCCCTCGTTCCCCCAACTTCGACAGCGTCAGCACTCGACCTACAAAACATCCTCGTCTGGAAGAGCCTTCATCGTACGATGGCGACCTTGAAAATGTTTTACGCGTCGTGAGCGAGGACACTTTCAATATATGCCTGGAAACTACGGCCGCCGCAGGGTTCACCGCCCTCCTCGTTATGCTCGTGGCCAGGCGCCGTGATCTGCGTACAATGATCCTTGTTGGATCGGCGATACAGCGGGAAGAAATCGGACTAGCGATGTAGTCATGGACGTATCTCCCCCCTCCTCTGAGGAGCGACAGCCAACAATGATTAATGATTGCCGGCTTCCCGTTCTGGCGATTGACGCTCAATTGGGACGTGCTCCGAGCCTCTGCTTCAACGCGTCGCACATATCGCCTGCGCACACTCCTCACTAGGCAGACTTGTCATTTTTATGCTACCTAATCAACATATATTCTAATGGATCCTTTTTCCCAACTGAAGCGGAGCTGTGCAACATGTAAAACCACTCCAAGTGGACGGACAGTTCCTTCAACGCTGCAATGTCAAAAAATTGGGGCTGTATCAGCTGGACTTAGCCCTCGAAATAGGCAGCAAAATAAATGACAAACTCACCCTTCGACATGAGGGATGGTGTCGATTCTCAATTAGCGCGTCTCGGCGCTCGTCCCAATTGAGAGACAATCGCCAGAAAGGGAAGTCGGCAATCATTCATCATTGATCGCTGTCGCTCCTCAGAGGTGGGGGGTGACACGTCCAAGACTTTATATACGTGTGAACGACTGTCTTCACAAAAAAGTATATAAAGGTTTGTTTACGAGACTACTAGCGATGATGTCTAAGGAAGCTGGATGCTCCCATGTTGTTGTGGAAACCTTCGCTTCGCTTGCTCAGAAACAGGAGTTCAATGTGCCTGATTCGTGGCACAGCGATACCATGGCCCTAGTCATGGATCGTGGCCTTGCCTCGCAATGGGACGGAGGTGGATACCGACGAGTCCTGGTAACTCAAAGCCAGGACCTGTCGGACCAGTTCTACTATCAGCTCTCCTCCCTTGACCGCGTTCTCCACGGAGGGTTTCAGTTTGTCTTCGTTGGCGACCCAAGGCAATCCCTATTCTCATCGTTTGGTGGCGACCCGCGCTATGTCAGCAATGCCTGTATTCTCTTCCCAGGGCGCCAATGGAAGCGGCTTGTTTTCCGTCAATCCCTCGGCCTTCCTCGTCGCATCACCGCCTTCATAAGAGCCTCTTCGGTAGCCAGAATGAGTTTTCAAAATAAGTCAAGATTTCCTTTTTGAGTCGAATCGAAAATTTGTAACCAGTGTGATCATCTGTGACTTGACGTGTCTCTCTCGTACAGCGCGTCGCACTCTGGCACGGCGCGTCGCGTCCCGACCACCAAAAATGGCACCGTCTGACAAGAGCAATTAAAGCCGGTCCAGCTCCCCCTTCCAGATGGTGGCAACGCGGCATGGCTGAAGCCTGACTTGCACAAGTTAATTGTGCTCCTCGTCGAAGAGAAGGCAGCGACTGGCGACAACGGGCAGTGCGCGGGGAGGGAGGCATGGCGGGACGCGTCGCGGGTATACTACTACACGTCAAAATACGGCTGTCACGCTCAAAGGTTCCCACATTTTTCGATTTGACTCAAAAAGGAAATCTTGACTTATTTTGAAAACTCATTCTGGCTACCGAAGAGGCTCTAAACAATGTTTTCCTCCGGGAACAACACCAGCTTGTCGGATCTCGCGAGGAGGGAGAGCGTCCTATGTACATCCACGGCCCGCTCCACTCCACTGTACTGTACTATTTCATTCAATTCGGAAGGTCACAGGTCACAGGGCCCTTTTTTTACGAAAAAAATTGAGGTGTCACAGGGGTTTGAGGGGATTTCCGAATGTCCCAAACATGTCACAAAATCGGCGAAAATGGGCTTAAAATGCATTTTTTTGCCCCAGCGGCGCACAGGCTCGTGGAAGTAAATTGGTGCTGATTGCTTCGCTGACCGCTTTGCTTTCAGACGCCCACCCTCATACGTGGCTCATAAACTGAGTACAATACGCAAAATTACTCCTTTAGGACAGTTTCTTGGCCAGGCGTTTCACGGCTCATTCAGCTTGTAAAATGCTCGAACAGTGCATGTGGTACCACTATAGCTATTCTCCTGCCTTCTCTGCCGATTTCTGTGCCATTTACGAAAAAAAAAAGGTGTCACAGCGACCCTAGGCCATTTCCGAAATCCAAATTTCGGAAATTTCGGTCACAGGTCACAGGCGATGAGAATTGAACGAAATAGTACAGTACACCTCATTGTCTCCAAAATCGATTCTTTCCTACTCAAATATACTGTCGGTGACATCGCCATTGTGCTCCCATCAACTCGCGGGCTCAAAGGCCACCCAGCCGGCGAACTGTTGAATGCACTGACCAAACACAAGCTTCCCGTTGTTTACCCTACAAGCGAACACATGCCCTTGTGTCCCAGCGTGATGGCCCATAAAATTGCCGTCGGAAACTTCCACCAATTCCAAGGGATCGAGCGCCCCGTCGTGCTCGTCTTTAACAGTGACGCATCGTACTTCAAATATTTCGGGCGCGGCGATCCGCAGGACCGTTGTCCTGCCCCTGTCCTCTCGGCTCTCACGCGGGCGACAGAAAAACTGGTCATTGTGCATATCACTGGCCAACCGACGATGAAATTTGTTCGCGACGACTACATTAGCGAGTTTGCTGACTTTTTTGGTTTTGCCGGTTTTGCCCTCCCATCAAAGTCGGGTGCCAGTAAAGCAGCACAGCCCTCCATCATTCCACCCAATATCGACGTATCCGAGCTCGCCCGCAATATTCCAAAAGACAAGCTCGATAAGCTCGTCAGAAAACATCTTGACTGCTGCACCGTGACGCCCGCTCGTCCCCCCTTGCAGCACATCGTGCCCCGTACCAAGGTTACGTCAGATAAAGTCGAGGACCGCGAGGAGATCGTGGGCACCCTGCTCTCAGCCATCATTACAGGGGCCGTGGAATACGTTTTAGTTGGCACCACTGAATCACTCGAAGCGGACGCAACGGACTTCCCAGAGAAAACGGAGGCTCAAATAGCGCGGCTTTCGCGCGCCGCGGTGGAGCAAGAGACGAATCGATCGGGGTGCAAGCAGCTCAAGATCGCGATGGAGAACCACCCCCACAACTGGATCACGGAGGAGCAATTCGTCAAGGCGCGGGACCACTTCCTCAGCCAATTCGAACCGACCGCAGACATCATTAATTTTGAAGTCCCCATCTCGCTGTGGGAGATCGCAAGGAGTGGCCAGTCGGTCAAGCTTAACGGGCGCCTGGACGCCGTCGAATTCAAGGGAGACAACGAGCGCGTCTTTGAGGTCAAGTTCCAGGTCCTTCTGACCCTGGTGGACCGCGTACAGGCCGCCGTGGGCGGGTACGGCCGTGCGCGCGCACGCGGTTTCCTTGATGACGCTGAGATCCCGCCAACCTTCCTCAACAACTTGTCCACGGGGGAGAGCATACGCATCCGGGCGACGTGCAAGCAGGTGCGGGAGCTAATCCTGGACCTCCTTGAAGCAAAGTACTACCCTTTGACGAAGAGCACTGAAGAGTTTTTACAAAACGCTAAGTCGCTCAGGGAGAAGGCGAACGGGAACTCCGCAAATTAGTATATGTAGGACTGATCCTACTTGTGTTACTTACTATCCACCAGTGTTGTAGCAAGTTGTAGCAAGTTGTAGCATATCTCAACAGCGCAAACTGCGCCGCCTGAGGACGTAGATTTGCTTGGACGCCGACCGCCTTAACAATCAGAACTTTCTTGTCGCCGCTCCAGTGCACTCGCCATGTGGGATCTGGGGCAATGTCGACGAATGAAACGCCTGCATGCATGACCGAACGAAACACATGCATGCATTGGCAGTCATGATCAGTATCTACGATGCTGGTATGTAGTGTATATATATGTACGAGGTGCGGCAGAAAAGACTGTACGACGCGATCCGTAGGTCGCGTCAGGGCGTGAGTATGCATGTATGTACGCGTGTACAGTGTACAGTGCGCGCGCGTCGAGCAGGCAAGGGACGCGAGTATGGGGAGGTCAAAGACAGTGGGATGTCCAAGACGAGACGGAAAACAAGAACAGGAACGGGAGCGAGGACGGAGACAAAGAACGAGAATCAGAACCTATGGCAACGTATGTACGAAGAGAACGCAAATGAGACGAGGCAGTCGTAAGGGTCATACACGGGCAGATGTGTGGCGTCGGCGGGATAGGCGGCCGGTAGGTAGTGGATGGATCGCAAATGACGATGAGACGCAATAGAGCAATAGACATAAATTAGTTGGGCGGGGGAGGACATCCTTGTTTTGGAGGTCGGTCAGTCAGGTCAGTTGGTCGGACACTCGGCCAGTCGGGCGGGCGCGCAAGATGATTCCTTCTGTTCTCCTTCACTTCGTCCTGGCGCGCCGTCCGGAAGTCGAGGTGCTGCGAGCCGAGCCGAGCCAAGAGCGAGAGGGAGGGAGGAGGCGGAGGCGGAGGCGAGGGCCAGGCCGGACCCGATAAAAGAGGCGAGGCGAAAACGAGAGCGCGTGGGGTGACTGATTCACCCTACATAAGGCCCCATCCCATTCACCCCGCGGAAGCAGCTAAACCGACCACTCATCCCCCGCCCCCCTTCCCATAATCCCACCCCCCGCGCCCACCCCCCACACGCCACTCCCCCGCCCGCCCACGCCGCCCGTCATCCCGCCCACGCCCAGCCGCTCCCGCTCCTCCGCGCCCATCGCCGACGCGCCCCCCGCCCCAACCCCAAGCAGCCACGCAAGCCACCCGCCCTCCGCGTCCCCGTCCCCCTTGCCCTTCCCCTTGCGCACTTTCGACTTGGATTTCGACTTCGACTTTCCGCGCGCAGACCCCGCCGGGCGCGACGACGCGTAGCTCTCAGGCAGCTGCGCGAAGCTGATGCGCTTCGAGCTCGCAGGCGTCGACGCGCCGCTCGTCCCGCGGCTCCCGCCCCCCGTCGCGCGCGCCCAGAACGCGCTCGGGCTCGCGCCCGGTGTGCTCGGCGCCGACACTCCCTCGTTGCTCGAGCCAGCCCCGTCCTTGCTTGAGCCGGCAACAGCATTGCTCGGGCCGGCGACCGCGTTTCCCGTGCGTACGCTGAGGCTCGCGGTAGGAGTATGGTGGGGCGTGACCTTCATGATCCCCTGCACGGGTGCGGGCGCGGTGCTCACGCTGTGTCGCCCCCCGCGCGAAAACAGGCGTGACACGCTCGCGGTCGCGGTCGACGGCGGTGCCGTGGTCGCCGCGGGCGGTGGGCTTGCGGGCTGGAAGCGCCGCGAGGGCGGCGGCGGCGGCTTCGGGGCTGCAAAGACAGAAGAAATGTCAGCGGGGTGTCGCATGGAAGAGAAGGATAAAAAGGGGGGGAAAGGAGAGGAGCTGATCACCGGGAACTGATGACCGCAAAGCCCCGACCGATGAAAATCAAAACAAGAAAAGATAGACGGAACGGGATGGGCTGCATCCCGCCCGATTCCCTACAGTGAGAAGCACAACCAAAACAAAGTAACGCCGATGCCGCGGACGGCAGAGAAGCATATCCCTCCTACTGGCGTGCTTCACGCCGGCCATACATGATATTGTGCGTGAAAGGAAAAGCGGGGTGGGCACGACCGACACGCCGGACAACTCAAGTGCAGGAGAGGAGGAAAAAAGCAGTCGGACGCGCCCAGGCCCAGAAAGCCAGGGAGCTTAGAAAGGGCCAGCGAGGCACAGAAGCCAACGGGCCCCGCGTCAGCCAGAGGGTAAAGTGAAAGCGAAAGCGAAAGTAAAGTGTAAAGTGAAGGGAAAGGTAAACAACGCACCCTTATCCAGGATCAACCTCAACGCGCTCCTTGTCGCCTTCGCCCGTCCGCCCACTCCACCCCCATCGACGTCGCCGTCGGACGAGGACGAGGCCGAGTGGCGCGGCGGCGACGACGGGAGGGTGTGCGAGATCGTGGGCACCGAGGACGCGATGGGGCGCGCGGTGCTGATCGACAGCGCGCTCGCGTTGCGGTGCGCCATCACCGTGCGCCTGCTGGCCGGCGGGGAGACAGAGAGCGAGCCGCGTTCGAGCGGCGGGGTGAGCACGCGGGCGGGCGGGGTGCGGCGCCCTCTGGAGGGGGACGACAGCCCGCGCTGCGTGCGCCCGCGGGCGGGGGAGCTGCGCCCCACCGAGGCGGGCGGGGACGTCGGGTGGACGAACGCGCTGAGGAGCGCGTACGCGGGCGTCGCGGGCTCGGGCGGGCGCGCGTCCAGGCCAATCGACGGGGAGAGGCTGATCCCGAGGCCGAGACCGCGCCAGTCCGAAGGCGCGGCGCGTAGGCCGAGCGTCGAGGGGAGGGCGATGGTCCCGTCGGCGGCGCCGCCCCCGGAGACGAACTGCGTGAGGGCGCGCGGGGCAGGGGCGATGAGGCGCGCGCGGGGCTGGGGCGCGATGCGCAGGCCACTGCCGCTGCCGGAGCCGGGGGAGGTGGTGGCGGAGGTGGCGGCGGAGTATGCTGAGCGCGAGTGTGAGTGCGCGGTGGAGCGGGAGGTGGAGGACGAGCGCGAGTGCGAATGGCTGGAGTACGCTGTTGTGGAGGAGGACTGGTCGAGTGATGGGCGGCGACGGGGGCGGTGGATGGGCGAGTCTGATGCCGACGCGGAGACGATGGACGGAAGGGACGAGCTGACGAGATCGTCTACATCGCGCGCGATCGCAGCTAGTTCGTCCGCCCACGCCTCGCGCGCGGGTGGCATCGCCACAGGCGCCGTCGGCGGGGAGTCCCTCTCCCAGAATGCCGACGAAGTGTTCGACTGCAGCGCACGGACGCTGCGCTCGAGTTCACTCTCCCGCAATGCCGACGACGTGCTCGACTGCAGCGCGCGGACGCTGCGCTCGGGTTCCATCTCCCGGAATGCCGACGACGTCCTCGACTGGAGCGCATGGACGCTGTGCTCGGGTTCACTCTCCCGGAATGAAGACGACGTGGGGGTCATGCTCGACTGCAGCAGCGCGTTGGAGAGCTCGAGCGCGTGGACGCTGCGTTCGAGCAGCGAGTCCAGGAAGGCATCCTGCGGGAGAGGGCTCGCTGTGCGGCGGCGCTGATGCTGGTGCGGGCGGCGAGAATGGGGCGGGAGTCGCGGAGAGACTGGGGGCTTGTGCTCGTCGGTGTCCGCGTCGGCGTCGGTGTCGTCGTCGGCCTCGTACTCGGGGGGCGGGACGATATCGCGCCATCCCTGATATTCAGGCAGGGTGCTCGTCGTGTCGGACGACAGCCGCAGCGAGATGCGCTTGCGATGCGTCCGGCGAGGCGCCGCCATCGATGCTGTCGGTGGTGGCACTGGCAGGAGAAGAAATGGCGGCCCGGAACAAACTCTCAACAACACAGTTCTGAGAGGTTCTGAGTCAGCCGCCCCAAACGCGTCTCACCTTCATGGAGTTCATCTGAGTTCATCATGATCTACTGTAGTCGCTGAAAGTCTCCTCCATGGACCTCCAGCCCTCTGACCGTCACCATCGCAGAGCTTTCCAACTTTGACCAATTGGGGAGGTTAATCCACGACGAACTTCTCCTGGACCAAGGCGCACAACATTCTTGCTGAGCGATTGCTTCATCGAAGGCCTGTCAGTCAATTTCGGCTCAATCCATCCAGCGAGGCACATGTCGCAAGTTGCGCCGCGTCGTAATCTGCTTTCATCGGGACCTCATGCCTCCATCTCGGGCCGCATAAATTCCAGTCCTACATACCTCTCAGGCTATTCAAGTCCTTCAGAGCTTCAGACCTAGGCCTACATAACGAGCCCTCGGAAGCTCGCTCAGTAACTCAACTGCAACGACTAATTCAAAGACAAACTCACGAAGGTAACCGTACTTAGACCGGCCCGACACGCCTTCTCTTCTCGGTCTCTCCTGAGGCACCCCATGCCCTGGCGCCAGCCATCCCAACCTGATGGACTCCGACGTGTCATGCCGGGAACTCGTCAAACACCCGTGGCTGGCATCCCGGGCGCATTCATGTTACGGCCCAGCGTGCATGTGCATGTAACTAAAACAAGGTTGAATGCAGCACCTATCAATTCCAGCCTCCGATAACCTTTCCTCCAGTCCCGCGCACCTTCGTCTCTCTCCGGCCATTCTACGTGTCTATGTATCCGGTCAACGCTGCCGCCTCGCTGGCATCTCTCAGGACACGCTCCATCCTCGGAATGGAGGAATCTGTTGGTCGGATGAAAAAAAGGAACGCTCTGCCTGCCTTATCTTCTGCCCAAGCAGAGACAGGCGCCGCGCTCTGTAACAGAGTGAGCTGCTCAATCCCCTGATTGATTCGGTGATTTCGAACCAGTCCTGACTTGCTTAAAAACAACAAACAGTTCATCGGCTCAATCGGCCGATTGAATTGAGCCCATCAGTTCAACATTTCGTTCAACAAGGCAAGGTATGCTCGCATTTGCTAGATGATATGCTTCCGAGACACAGGGGAGGTTTTTTTTTATGCCATCTATATTCATGTTATGGAAGCCGCCGCCAAATCACCTGGATCTAGACGCACATTCAACTTCGTGTTCCGGTCCTTCATTTATTAGATGTGTCGGTTAATTGCCAGTAGGCTGTCCGAAATTTCAGATAGGCTTGCAATTGCTGTAGAAAGGAGTGGCATGCATACCCTAGATAATTCACGTCCTCGGTTCCAATATGCACATCCATTCCCGCGTCTGCAATCCGCTCGAGATGGCTCGTGATGGACTCATATCGGCGGAAAACGCCTGGTCCTCCCATCACTTTCTTATCCAAGACAGGGCTCGATACCCAGAGCAGCTTGAATGATCGCAATGTATCGGACTTCATGTAGAGGAAGTCGATGAGACCCGCGTAGTCGAGAATGCTCGGAGGAGGAGGAGGAGGAGGAGATTCTTATTCCGCGGTGTGTTCCGCAAAGTGAGGACGCGGAGTTTGGGGAACTTGAAAGAGGTGAAGATTGAGGATAAAATGTCCACAGATGGCCATTCCACATTCAATTCGAGGTTTTCGATTGTGTTTCCGCACTGATACACACATCCCATCCACTCGAAAAGAGTGGAATCGGCTGCCCTGATAGATAGTGTGATCAAACGCGGCGAGGAACGTTCCAAAAACCGTTCCAGCGAGGCGTAAGCATGGTGATATACTCCGGAAACATTGATAGAACGGAGGCCGGGGAGTGTGAGATAGTAGAAAAGATCGTCAGCACGTTTCCCTCTCAGCGAGTGAACCAAAGTTATAGATTCCAGGCGCGGATGAGTCAATATAAATTCCGTATCCGCATCAAGACTGAAATGACAAGTTAGTTCGGTGAGATTTGGGGCCAGGGAGAAAAGCTCGAGATTGACTATCTCGCCCTCAAATTTGGTCAACCGGTGAAATGGAAAGCAAAGATTGGTGATACTCTTGAGAAATATGATGCGGAGGTCGTGGAAGCGGGGTGCATCGGTCAGGAAGATATCGGCGGTCTGAGGGCCGACGTACTCTGGCGCATCGGGATATCCAAGTGTGGCTCTCTCGAGTATATGAAACGATGCGGAATCTGGACCTAATTGTCGGATAGCGCCCTCACTCATGTCGAGTGCGAGCTGTTGGATCTTCGGAGCATACTGGTGAATGATGGCGCGCAGACGACGGGATGGAAAAAGCATAGAGGAATTCCAATCTTGATCAATTTGCCTCCGTAGTGTGAGCGACAAAGGGCAATCTGCTGCGCGACTGAGCCACCGAACAACGAACAGCTCGATTATTTCTGGGTCGATTGTTGATACGGCCGAAGTGTCGGGAATTCGGTCGAGATGAATGTCCAGGGTCGACCACAGCATAGGCGTCGACAATGCAACATCCCTCCACGCTTGGCAGACACCCATGAGAAGAATGGGCATGTTTGTTTTGAGCGCTGAGGTATAGATGTCTCGATCATCGATGTCTGGAAGACACTGCATAAATATCTCTGCCGTGATTTCCACGGGCAACGTGAGGACTGGATATGTTGCAACAGCACATAGCTCGCGCCGTAAATCTGTTCTTTGCTGCCGAAGATCGCAGAGGATCGTGTTGTGCTTCAGAATTTCCGCGTCCAGCTCCGCGAGACGTCTTCGGATGTCGGTGGACATGCCGCAGTATTCTGAGAAGATTTGAATGCCTTGGAAGCTATGAGTATTGAGTAGCGCACCTTGTAGCTTTCGGCTTTGATTTCAGTGAGGCTGCAACGGTTCAAGTGCTTGAGGTTCGGAGGGACACAAGGGGCAGATAATCGGATGCTGATGCTATTAAGGCTGCGATAGACAGCGGCGAAGCAGCCGATACCAGGCAGGAGGAGGAAGACGTTATCGACTCTTCGAATCGACGACGAAGACTCTAGAGACTAGATCTGAGCGCGAAGAGAAAGCCTGAGTGTGAGAAATCTGACAAAGATATGTAGTGGCTGTGCTATGCCATCTTAGACCGCGCCGTTGCGGCCGCTGCACGCCCACATACAAACATCCACCGCAACAACCCGCTCAACAATCCGAAAGGGCAGAATATATAGCGCTGGAAGCATAAAACGTATTGGATGCGATCGAGAAAGACAGGAGCGCTTTGCAGCGCTTTGCCTGTCTGCTGCCACCTGGAGATGCAAATGATTACTTCGAGGGTTGCGCCACCAAATAACTACGATCGTCAAGCGCTCTGGTCTCCGGAAGATACCTGGCTGTGCTATTTCCGACAAGCTTTGGCCGCTTTTTTTTTGTGTATGTATGCTGTGACCTTCAAGCCGACTGTTGTTTCCTAGAATTCTCCCAGTCCTGCACTATAAAAAGAAACCGTCAACTAACCGAAACACATCCCCCAACAATTCTTGCCCCCTGAATACCGAAGACATGTCCAGCCTTCACACCTCAGCCGGCGAGCAAGACATTTTTATCCGACAGCCCTTGGATGGGCGTAGTCTCAACTTCGACGAGCCCTCAGGCCGCCCGGGGCGGAAAGAAGTGAATACCCAGCTTTCGGCCCGCGTGGGGTGCGCATCCCCACGAGTGGAATCGCTGGCCCCAGATGGTGGGAAGAACTCCAAAACACTGCCCTCGATCTATTGGCGCACACTCGAACGACACAACGATTCCACCAACGACTTATCCGCCGTCCGAACCGCCCCTTCCTCTCCTTTTGCGCCTCAGTCGCAGGAGCTGAAGCATCATCCTATGACCCAGTCCTTTTCGTTTGGGACATCCTGGAACCAGTTGACGAAATTCGAGGGCGAGGCACGGAGTCTGCGCCACTGCCTGAGCATTCTTCGGCAGCCAGCTCTTGTAGAATGCTCCCTTCTACTGAAGGCTCACAACGTGGATGCCAGATCCGCCTGCGCACCGTGTGTCCACCCGGGTCTGGAAAAGCTCAGCCTGGTCGTGTACCACGACAGTAGCCTTTGCCTCGTTCCCCTACTCCTTCCCCTCCTCACTCTCCCCGCCCTCAGCTCCTTTCAGCTCGACATGTACGACACATCCCTTAACAACTTCCTGCAGCGCCATTGCCAGACGTTGCGAAGTCTCGCCGTGGAGTACCTCTCCATCCATGCCATCAATACGCTCCCACACCTCCCGGCGCTCACATCGCTGACCATGTACTCGTCGCGCGAGCCCAACCTAACCTTCACGCGAAACTTCTTCACCCTCATCGGAGCGCCGCACGCTCGCTTCCTCCCCGCACTCCAGCACCTGAAGTTTCACACCTTCGATTCGCGGGAGCCCGCGGACTTCACGTTCATTGCCCGCGCCCTTGTCACGAGATGGAACCGTCGCTGCGTCGGCGACGTCGCGGAATTTCGCTCCCTCTACATCGAGTTCGGGCTAGCCGACGGGGAGCGCCTTGACCACTTTGGGCACGTTCTTCGCCCCCTGCGCGAAATGAAGGCCGGCGGTGTTGGTATCGACGTCAGTATTGGCTCTTACTTCCTTCCAACCTGCTATACCTACGATTCCGACTAGTAATACTGCGGAAAGAGCATATATCGTATTGGTTTGGATCAGTAGTAATAATACATTTGGCGTCATCCCGACACTTTATTGTCCATAATGTAATTCCGTCGGCTCACCACTGTGGCCACTGGAGGTCGTTGTTAATTCCCAAAATATAATATTCTTGAACCTCGTTCAATGCATCATGATTTCAGATAACTTGAGAACAAGTTGGAACCTATAGAATGCTAGGATATAAGATGGATGCAGCGCTTCAAAGAGAAGCCCTGCCTCCATAATAAGTAAATCAACAAAGTACCATTATCATTTCTGGTTTCGCTTGGGTTGAATTTTCAAGTTGCAACGTTGAACGTTGAACGTTGAACAATGATTACGTACTTCGAGTCGCAAACACAGACAAGCTTTGATCTCCTTCTTTTCAACTTCCTCCTCCGTTCCACGAGCTCTAGTGCACATTGGTCCCCTTCTTCGCCTTTTCACTGCTTACCGTCGTTTAGAGAGGGCTTTACGGCGGTCTGACACACTGAACTTTTTGTGGTCGGACCGTCTCGTTTTTCAACCTCAGGGACCGACGACAATCAAGATTTCACGACTCTACGTACGCTGTTTATCCCCTTTACAATGCTGGAAACAACCTCCTAATACTCAGTGCTTTGTACAGACAACTCAGAGTCTTATATTAGCCTTCCATGTCGCAAAAGTCCGTTTTGAGTTACAGGTTGATATAAGTCATTACAAGGACGTATAAGTCTGTAATATTTTCGGGGGGGCTATAAGGGTCGAAATGGGGCTATTCTCACTTATAAGTATTTACGGAACTTATAAGGGTTATAGGTACTTAGGCTGCTTATAAGAGGTTACAGAAGGTTCCTGCAGCCAAGGAAGTTTGTATTGCTTCCTCCCCGCCCTTTCCAGTTGCTGGTAGACAACTCTGGACTCGGATAAGAAAGATGACGATTTGATTCAATACTACAAATACAGAGGCGCCGATTCAAGAGCGAATGTGCAAAATAAATAGGTGTTTCCCACTCTGTGAGATGACAGCCTTGCAGGTAAGGGTCAATAAGGTAGGCCCGACAAAGGCTCAGTGCTCACCGGGACGATTAGTCCTTGTAAGGGAGTAGATGCAAGATATGTAACCTGGAATTAGAGGAAGAAATGGATGCGGAGAGTCAGACGGCGCACCTGACCAAGTACGCAACTGTAAAAGGGTCAATAATGGAACACGACGAAGTGAGTCCGGAGCGGATGAATGTACAGCAACTGATAGGCAGGTCAGGAGGAGCGGGTGCAGCAAGTTCGGAACACGCGACGCACCACGAGTGAGGCCTCGAGGCAGGGTGCAGGTGTCCTCCTTGATCCGCTGGAGCTCGAAGGTAGAGAGCGTGGGGGGTAGGGGCGGGCCAGCGAGGGATGGTGGTTAAGAAGAGGGAGAGCGCGAGTCACAGGGATCACGCTGCCTCGGAATATATATGAACGTTCAACGATGATGTCATTACTCCACAACTCCACCACCGCCAAATAGCGCAATGCCCATACAAGTCATACAAGTTCTCCCCAGAAGATACCAATGCCTCGACTACACCGAGTCGCCTCCGACACAACCCACGTCTAAGAGTCACCCAGAGGCAGAAAATGCGGCCAGAAGGTCAGATTAAAGTCAATGGGTTTATAGTCACTTATAAGTACTTATAACGGGGCTATAAGATTCCTGTAACTCGCTTACAACTCTGTAAGCTTCGCTAAGGACTTATAACCCAAAAGGGACTTTTGCGACTGACAGATTCAAACCCAATATCCATTCGTTCCTCACTGGTTTGTCTCCTTTAATTTGGCGCGTGTGGGCTCATCATGCGTGAAATGTGCTGCGAATTTCTTTGAGGCCTGCCTGCTCGAAGGCTTCAGGCCTATCCAAAGTATGAATCGCCTGTCTGTAAATCTTCATCAGGCTATCCAGTGTTCATTCCCTTCAAGTTCGGCTTGAAGTCTTCGCTATGCCACGGTTTCATCTCCGGGCTCCAGAGAGCCTAGCTCGCTGATGCTGCGCTTTTCTGTTAGCAGGCTTAGGTTTTCGTGCATTTTTTCTGGCTCACGGGCATGTATGTCGAACCTCCGTTGAACACATTTGAACTTGCCTACATCCAACTCCATAAGATGTGATAGCCGTCTCCGCTTCCATTGCCAGCCCTTGCAAAGGCCTTGCCAGTCATTCACCGCCTACCATCCTCGGTCTATGTACCTTATTTCATGGCGCTTGTCTGCTGCCCTCATCGTTATTCATCGTCATCCCTCTCATTCTCGTCCTTGGACCGGGTCCCCTTCCACGCGCCGTGCGGTGTACTTACTGCAATGACTTCTTGGGCCCACGAGCACCTTCCTGGCTCCAGGACCATCTTGCGAATGGACGAGGAGACTCTCCGTAGAGTTGACACATCCGTATAGGAGAATGTTGCAGTCTGAGAAATTGGTGCGGCGACTCAATCTTCGATCGCATCCTGTGCTACAGGTTTCTTCCCACCAGCTGTCGCCATGTCCTCCCTCCAGTGCGCCCCTTCCCCCTTGCCGCGATGCGCTCTGACCGACTGCCTAACGACTCAGGCCTGACTTTGGCGCGAACGCGCACCTGTTCCCGGCGCTGCCGCAGATCGGGAACGCGCAGATCCGCCTGCGCGTTTTCACGCATCGCAGCTACTTTGCGCGCCCCACGAACGTCTTCGAGGACCGCGCAGACGACCCGAGCCCGGACAATGAAAAGTGCGTGCTACGCCACAGTGATAGGCATTGGATAGGCAGCTTCGCGGGAGCGATCGCCGCCGTATCGCCTCAATGCACACTGACGCTGACGGTACCATCTTCGTCCACTCCCAGGTTCGAGCACCTAGGCGACTCGGTGCTTGGGGTCGTCGTCACGAGCCTGCTGCACGAGATGTACCCCGGTCTGCACGTCGGTCCGTCCACGGTGCGCTACCTTCATTCGCCTGTGCGATATCGATGCTAAAGCGAGCCACAGAAAGTGCGCGCGATGATAGTGGGGAATGCGACGCTGGCGGAGATGTACGTCTCTCTTCTATCATATGTGTCGGTGGCGCGATCGGTGCTGATCAGTTGAAGTTCCGTGAGGTACAAGCTACCTGAGCAGCTCAGGCTGCACGCGGCGCAGGCTGTGACGCTCCGCGCGTCGACCAACGTGCAAGCGGACGTCTTTGAGGTACGCCCATGTCACGCCCGCGCACGGGCTCTTACTGAACGCCCTCCGCAGTCATTCATCGGCGGGTTGTACTCTGAGAAGGGCGTCGAGCCCGTCCAGATCTGGCTCAACGCGCTCTTCCGCCCATACGCAGAGGCCGCCTACGCGATCGTGCGCGCGCAGCACGGGCTCGCCCCCGTTGTCCCCGCCGTCCCCGTCACATGCGTCTCGCCCACGTCCTCGACCTCCAGCGCGCCGACCTCGCCCGGCGGCCCCGCGGGGCACCTCGCGCTCTTCAACCAATACTTGCAGAAGAGCACGCAGCACGTCGAGTGGGTGTACTCGGACCAGGCGCCCTTCGGCGCGGGTGCAAGCGCGGACGCGGCGTGGCACGGGAGCAAGACGACGCCGGTGTGGAGCGCGCAGGTGCTCGTCGACAGCGTCGTTTACGGGCGCGGACGCGGTAACACGAAGAAGGCTGCGCGGAACGAGGCGGCGAAGCAGGGGCTCACGCGCCTCGGCGTCGCGGTCTGGTGGGTGCTGAATCTCTTTTTGTGGATGCCGGCTCACGGATGTACGTCTGTCCAGATCTGCGGATGGCTCGCCATGGTTTCTCCACGCTTGCGCTGGATCGACCGGTCGACGGTCGATCCCGCGTTAATGTGCAGAGGTTGTGGGTGGAGCGCACGGCGCGGTATCTAAATGGATGATTTTCAATGGATTTAGGAAAGGATGTACGGTATGATGCAGTGAAGGAAAACATTCTATCGACATGGCCCTGTGCTGGAGCTCCTCGGACTCGGACGTGGACTCGGAGAGGCGGACATCAGCCTGGATGCCAGCTGAAAACGGATTATAACGTGAACTTTGAACAGTCACTTCCATCGGCACCGCTCTTCCAAATTCGTTCCTGGCCATTCTCCGCCATATATCGGGTTATTTTTTTGCACTCTCAAATTTTCCCAAGAAAAAAAATGATTTTTGGTCTGACTAGGGAGACTAATTCTCCGCGTCGTCGCGGTATACCTGAGCGCTGAGCGCTGAGCCTCCGGTTGATGTCTCGCTTTTCCTCGCTGTCCGCTGATCCGATTCCTATGTAGGCTCGCCACGGTCCATCAGCTCTGGTCGGAATTCACACATCCGTGTCGTGTCAGTTCTAGAATCGCGGATTGGACCTCCTGTCCCGCCTGTCTCGGTGCGATTTACTAATTGTCTCTTGCCAAAGTGGCCCGGAAATCTCTGGCCGCCGGATATCGTCAAACACCTTGACTGTCACTCTGAGAAGACTGCAGGCCCGGATCACGTATGAGCCATGAATGTTCACTGGTTTGTCAGAATCTGCAAAGAACTCCAGTGTCAGCTTGTCAGGCGGCCCGCGGGAAGTTACTAATTAGCGATTGGCGCGTAGAGCTCGAGCACTACGATCAAATCCAAGTAAAAGTTCAGAAAGAACAGACTTCGCGGACCGCGAGAGCATCTAGTCCGTTGGGATCATTGGGAGAGAGAGAGAGAGAGAGAAATATGATGTTGATGCGAGAGAAAGATGGACATCGGATAAGTAACTTCGGGAATCGGGAGAGAATGATGGGAGAAACTTACGCTATCGAATGCCCCTGAATACCCACATGTATCATTCCTCCTCCACCCACCCTCCCCCCATCCTTTTTCTGTCGCCCTGGAGGTGTTCACCATTGGTATATCAGAGCCCCAGCACCTACGAGGTTAGGAGTACATATTTAAGCTTAGACTGTCCAGGTAATGAAAGAGACTTTATTCCATTTTGGAAAAGATCCGCGCGCTGGCAAAGTCGCACTGAAAGCTGCGCAAAAGCTCATCTAAAAATCTGAGATCTGGGCTGTTTCATGGAAAAAATCTACGAGCAGGACCAACAGTACAATACTACAACTTGAAGATTGATATTTGGACTTTAATCTGTGCAGGTCCACTGTACATGTACACCCACAAGTAATTCTGAATCTTCTGAAGCCGACGAGTGCTCGCTGCCAAGGTATCGTCTCCGCCGATATGTTGATGCCCGTCTCGCATCAATTTCTCTTGAATTTCTCTCATCTTCATGATTTCCGCGGCTTTACATCATTTTTCTCTAGAAACGTCTCCAGAGACGTCTCTCCCAGCACATTCGAACCTCTGCGGACCGCCGAGAACAAAAATGGTCAAAAAGTAGAGAGCATCTAGTCCGTTGGGATCATTGGGAGAGAGAGAGAGAGAGAGAAATATGATGTTGATGCGAGAGAAAGATGGACATCGGATAAGTAACTTCGGCAAAATCGGGAGAGAATGATGGGAGAAACTTACGTTATCGAATGCCCCTGAATACCACAATACATGTCATTCCTCCTCCACCCACCCTCCCCCCATCCTTTTTCTGTTGCCCTGGAGGTGTCCACCATTGGTATATCAGAGCCCCAGCGCCTATGAAGTTAGGAGTATATATTTGAGCTTAAACTGCCGCCTGCGGTCCAGGTAATGAAAGAGACTTTATTCCATTTTGGAAAAGATCCGCGCGCTGGCCAGCAGTCTCACTGAAAGCCGCGCAAAAGCTCATCTAAACCTCTGGGATTTGGGTTGATTTATGGAAAAAATCTACAAGCAGGACCAACTTGAACAGTGCAACTTGAAGATTGAAATATTGATATTTGGACTTTAATCTGTGCAGGTCCACTGTACATGTACACCCACAAGTAATTCTGAATCTTCTGAAGCCGACGAGTGCTCGCTGCCAAGGTATCGTCTCCGCCGATATGTTGATGCCCGTCTCGCATCAATTTCTCTTGAATTTCTCTCATCTTCATGATTTCCGCGGCTTTACATCATTTTTCTCTAGAAACGTCTCCAGAGACGTCTCTCCCAGCACATTCGAACCTCTGCGGACCGCCGAGAACAAAAATGGTCAAAAAGTAGAGAGCATCTAGTCCGTTGGGATCATTGGGAGAGAGAGAGAGAGAGAGAAATATGATGTTGATGCGAGAGAAAGATGGACATCGGATAAGTAACTTCGGCAAAATCGGGAGAGAATGATGGGAGAAACTTACGTTATCGAATGCCCCTGAATACCACAATACATGTCATTCCTCCTCCACCCACCCTCCCCCCATCCTTTTTCTGTTGCCCTGGAGGTGTCCACCATTGGTATATCAGAGCCCCAGCGCCTATGAAGTTAGGAGTATATATTTGAGCTTAAACTGCCGCCTGCGGTCCAGGTAATGAAAGAGACTTTATTCCATTTTGGAAAAGATCCGCGCGCTGGCCAGCAGTCTCACTGAAAGCCGCGCAAAAGCTCATCTAAACCTCTGGGATTTGGGTTGATTTATGGAAAAAATCTACAAGCAGGACCAACTTGAACAGTGCAACTTGAAGATTGAAATATTGATATTTGGACTTTAATCTGTGCAGGTCCACTGTACATGGACGTTGAACACTCATAGGGTGCGCGCTGCCAAGGTATCGTCTCCGCCGATATGTTGATGCCCGTCTCGCCAACGTCTCGCATCAATTTCTCTTGAATTTCTCTCATTTTCATGATTTCCGCGGCTTTACATCATTTTTCTCTAGAAACGTCTCCAGAGACGTCTCTCCCAGCGCATTCGAACCTCTGAAAAAGTACGGTGTTCCAACCTCAGGGTGGGGAGTCTGGTCCGTGATTCTCCGGGCAGCGTGGCCGCGACGTTGCCCGGAAAGCACGTCGAAAAACTAGATGGCTCTGGAATGTGAATGTCTTCGCGGATCAAGTGAGGCCGGCCCGTAAGAGCCTGCGCGTCAGGTCCCTTGCAGTTGCACAATCGTTGGAAGCACTTCTATTTCCCAGGCGCGGCTACGTGCAGGTAGCGGAGGCGAAGGGGCGTACGTGGCGCGGTCAGGTATGTATAACGGTGACGACGTTGAGGGCAGTATGGATGTACGGGCGGGTGTATGGGTGTAGGTGAAGTAGATAATAATGGTAGCGGCGACGGACAATCATAGTGCGCCCGTCGAGTAGAAGCGGTAGCCAAACCAGGCTGCGAGGAGGGCGAGCGGGGCCCAGTACATTGCTCTGCAGGTCGGTCAGCTCGGTGCATAACGATAAGCGGGAGGTTTAGAGCGTACTTGGAACCCTCCTCGACAACGGCGGCGGCGGCGACACGGTTCGCCTGTGCGGCTGCTGCACCGGACTTAAGCTTCAGCTCCTGCGGGCGCTGTCAGCAATACAGACTTTGCGCGAAGGGACGAGGGGGCGCACGCCGTCTTTCTCGAAGGCGCCAACGAGCATGCCCGGGAGGAGCTCGCGTGCTTCGTCAGAGTGGCCGACATCCTCGAACGCCTCGGTAGCGTCCTGGCCTGCGGGCGCGCTCAGCTGTGCGCACTAGCGCTGATCGTTTTGGGATGCACGTACTGGCTTCCGCGAGGATGACCTCGTCGCCTCCTGGGTGCTGTGCGGTCGTCAGCGCGCGCGCCTCGGCACACCGTATGTACGCACCTCATCCAGGAACTGGGTAACGTCGTACACTGCGCGCAGGAGGAAAAAAGTGGGTTAGCCGGACAAAACGGGGGAATGTGATTGGACCACGGCGCACCCTTTTCGTGGACGAGGATCCACAGCTTGTCCTTTGTGTTGTTCGCCTTGAGCTCGGCGTAGGTGACGGTTTTGGCGGACATGGTGAGGGGAGAGGAGGAGGAGAGGGAGGTCAAGGTGGGAGGAGAGATAAAAGCGCTCACGTCGACCCATTTGTCTGGGATTCTGATCTTCCCACGAGCGTTGCACCGGACAGCGGGAGACCCGCTTGTATGTCCGACGGCCGCAGGATCGCATGCGCAACGGGGAACTTGCAAGTTCGACTAGGACGAGGAAGAGGCGCGGATTAGATTAGATGAGATATATTGGTTCTGCATACAAAAGACAGGAAACGACAGTAAGTAGATGTATGCTCGGTTTAGTACTCGAATGGCCATGGGCAACACTGATAACAGTTGACCATTCAAGCGTGGACCAAGACTTGCTCGGTCTCCCACATCACAAGTAGAGGTAACGAAGGCATTGGAAGCCGTGTTCCTAGGCATTAGCGAGTGGGGTGGAGGAAACAGATAAAAGGAAAGCACAGAAAGGGTAAAGAAACGAGAATGAAAGGAGATTCGGGGAACACAGCTGGATTGAAGTTGTCGACGTTGTGGCAGGAGCACAAGCGACGAAAAAAAATGCTTCGCTTAAATAGGAACTCTACAAACAGGCCAATACACCGCTTGTTGTAGGCGACACGTGATCCCGTGGTACACGACAACAGATTGAACAGTTTTTTCGCTCTCCAATGTCCACAAACGAAGGTTTGTATCCTAGTCCAGGCGAGCATTGCTCAAGTTGAAGCGGCGTTAGGAAAAGGGTGATACCCCGCTCAGGCCTTTTGAAAAGCAAGGCGTAAGATGATAGATCACACACAGCCTAGACACACCCCTACTACTCACCCCTATAAGTATAGGTTGTGCCACTGGGGCTTTCAAGACTCAACAGCATGTCGACTACCGCCCTCCGTCAACGTCTTGCGGAGCTTGATGCGGAAATCGCCGAAACGGAAAAGGTCTTGAACTACCTCCGACAAGATAGAGCAGCTGTCCAACACCAACTTGACGCAACGACATTCCCAGTCTTAGCCTTGCCCCGGGCCCGCCGAAATCACGGGCAAGATATTTTCTCTTTGCCTTCCTTTGGACAAGGAGATCCGCGACATAAACTCACGCCGGGGTATCACAGCGAGGCTGGAATCTCAGGCACCGACAATCTTTCTCGCAGTCTGTCGCTCATGGAGAGCCATCGCCCTAGGCACCCCTGCTCTCTGGGCGACGTTCTCCCTCCGCCTTGACCTCATTCCTGAGAGTGTCGCCCTAGATCCGGGAGTAGTTGAGAAGAAGTCATCCACATGTGGCTTGAACGCGCCGCTCTTCGCCCTCTTCGCCTCTTTCTTTCCAATCCACAGGCGCTCCATTCTTTCACTGCCGATCGTCTGCGCGATATCATCTACGGCTACGCCCATAGGCTCAAGTACATCGAGCTTGAAATGGGCCAGGGTACCATAGGATTGCTGAGGTTGAATTCGGTGCCCTTCCCTCTCCTCCGACATGCCGTACTACTCGGAGCATCATTATCTGACAACCCGCATTCTTCGAATCCTGTATCCGTCTACAATGATGCTCCCCAGCTCCGTCAGCTCACTGTCCTTGGCGGAACAGAACTGTCCTACTATGCACCGCCTTTCCTCCAATTGACGCATTACGAAGGCCCGATCAGTGAACAGTACCATATTCGTGCAAGCTCCAAATCTAGTTCAAGTGAGGTGTTCCCCGCGATGGCGGGACTCTGTTCCCGCTTCGACTATACTTCATCCGTGTTTACGGTCTTTAACAATACTCGAATCATACCTTCACGACTGGTCCGATACATTCGACATATTACCACACCTGACCCTGCCCGCGCTCCGATACTTGGATCTTTCGGTCATCGGGAATTTTGGCTTGAATGATTCACTGAAGGGCTTCCTTCTCCGCTCATCACCCCCATTACTTACCCTCTCCATCTGGGTGGAGGGTGATGAGTTCTCCGACTGGGAACCGTCCTTTTCCTGCGTAGCTGGAACACTCGAAAACTTGCAGCTTCGCTCCCCGTACTCTCGATATCAGTCACACTTCTTCCATTCCAGCGCCCCATGTCTTCCACGGCTTCGGACTCTGCACCTCCTGAAAGCCGTCTGCGCAGATTACACGGAGACTGTCGCATTCCTGAACCTCCGATCCACCACGCCCGACCTTGCCAGACTCCGTTCCTTCCGGCTCCTTTTCAAGCTCGGGACTTCTGTCCAGGATGAGTTCTTCGACGAGATCGACGCTGCCGCAGAACAGTCCCAGTCCACCGGTACTTTCGCTGAACTGGCCAGTCGGGGAATTGACATCCATATCGGTTCCGCCCACAACACCTATGTCAGCCACATTCAGTATGTTCCTGACGAGCCTGTATACGACTTTGCGTCTTGAGAGCAACTTGGGGTTCAAGGTAATTATGGGAGCTTCTGCGCCTGTCATCAACCGTGCTTACTATTTTATGAGTTCGATCGCTTCGCCCACCATTCGCAGTCCATTATTTGCGACCCGTTCTGGTCGTCTCTAGGCTCCCGTCTTTACTATTATGTGACGTGCTCTCCAGTGCGGCTTGTCATTCCCCTCTACCTTGTACCCCTTGCGATCCCATTTCGACATGGCTTGTTTAACTTCGACTTGATCCCTGCCAAATTTCAAGTTGTGGCTGGCCCTTCGTGAACGGACGCCGGGTACTCATATTCTCCGCGCGTTTGTGATTTCTGACACAAACCCCACCCACCTGATGTCAACGGTATAATTAGTATCCGGGCCTAATACGGCCCACAGGACGAACTTCGTCCGAGTCTCTGCGCCAGGCACTTATATACGCTGTCCAGGTAACTTGAACATGTCCGAGCCCGTTCAATTCCGTCACAGAGTCTTGCCTCCGATGGACTGAGCCCGGCCGGCGACTCACTTTGAACACTGTCGGGCCAGTTGAAAGAGTTGAAAGCCGGTTCTTAAGTGAGGGGGTCGATCCTACGGGTCTATTCGGTGATTGTGGGGCTGAGAATGCATTGGAATGGGGGGTTTTCTACCCATAGTCTCTGTAGGAGCAATTGTAAGCAGCAAAAGAGGCTCCCGCTCGTGCCAGTGGCCGACTCCTCTACATGCCCTTCCGAACAGTTCGTATCTGTCGCCGGCCGAGTATGTATCAATCTTGAGCATCATATTGGTTAATTCTGGGTCGATCCTACGGCCAGGTCTATTCAGTGATTATCGGGATAAAAATGGATTCGAAACCCTTTTCTTTTTCCATGGTCTGTGTTTTAGTACTCGAAAGCTCGGCCCCGGTGGCCGACTCTGTAAGTCCTTCCGGTCAGTTCATATTACCGGTCGCCCTAAATGAAAATCTGAGCTTTGAGATCTATAGTATGAACTAAAATTCCACCGGTCCTTGATTCTAGGGATTCAACTTATCGCGCCTGGCGTATAAAGGCTGGAGCCTCTGGACTGAGAGAGCCAACGGTCCAACCGCTCTTCGCTCCTGCTCCTTCAGCATGCGCTTCAGCCAATCGTTTGCCGTGTTCGTCGCCTCCGCGCTGGCTGCCGTCTCCGCGACGCCTGTCGCCAAGGAGAAGCAGTATATCGGCGGCTGGGAGATCGTCGAGGCGCCCACCTCCCCAGACATTGTTCGGGCCCGCACGGTGATATTGATATCGCACCTCGACCGTTAGAAGTTGACCATGGGGAAATTGCAGCCCCAGGCGCCGGGCGGCGTGTTCATCTGCACGGACATCAACTTCAGCGGAACCTGCGGCTACGCGGTCCAGCCGCTCGACCAGTGCATCTGATCCAGCTCAGCGCACCCTGGTACGCCGCCATCTCGAGCTTCGGGCCCGACCCGGGCGCCACCTGCTTCGGTATGCATGCACAAGCGGTTGTCGGTGCGCGGTCCCACGGCTAATCCGTCCTGGCAGCATACAGCCAGAACGACTGCGACGAGGGGGAGTGGGAGTTCACGTTCCCTGGCGATGGGACTGGTGACCCGTGGAACGACCGGGTAAGTCGATTTCTAGTTCGTTTTGCGTGTATTCCCTCACAGTCGGCACAGATCACCGACTTCATGTGCGAGTGATTGCGAAATGTAGTAGACAACAGTGTGTGCAAGCGTGTTTCAATAGAATCTTGGGCTCTCGAGGTTAATTCGAGTGGGGTCCGTAGAAGAGTTGCTGGCAAGTTGCTGGCCGGGACGACATAGCGAACTTGCCACTTGAAGGAGAGTAGTTGCGTGTTGGAAGGTTCAGGAAAGCCATCAGATTCGCAAGGGGTATAAGGTTCCTCGGAGAGAGCCAGCAGAGTCCTGTTGTAGAGACCTTGAACGGCAGAACAGCGTGAGGGTCAACTTCAGGTGGGCTTGGTGGCTTGATTTCCTAATCCGATCCGAGTGTACTAATCACCCCGCGGGGCGCGAGTGCCGGCCCTTTTCCTCATCCTTCATGGCTGCCCTGCTCTCTATGCTCAAGTCGCTGGCCTACGCGACTCTCCCTTTCATCGCACTCCAATACTCTCCTCGCGGTCGATACTACACTCGCATCATCATCTATGGGAGTGCCCTCGGATTCGTCGCGACATTGGGAGCATTTGTCGCTGCCGGCTTGTCTATCGTGGGTCGTCGATACGACGTGAACTACACTGTGGCGCGAACCTTCTATTACATTGCTGGAACGATGCTCGGGATCCGAGTTGAGGTCGAGGGTGAAGAATGGCTGCGGGACTCGAATGATGGCGGCGCACAACCTGGCGTGTTAATGGGAAACCACCAGAGCATGCTAGATCTCTTTCCACTAGGACGGTGCGCATTCGAAAGTTGCTAGTAAGATCCAGCTAATCTATCAAGTGCAGAGTCATGCCAAAACGTACCTCCATCATGTCGAAACAGTCGCTGCAGTTTACGCCGCTGGGTCCTTTCATGACAATGTCGGGCGCCATCTTCATCGATCGAGGGAACTCCGCGCGTGCCATGCGCTCCCTGGATGCTGCCGTGAAACTGATGCGCACATTGCGCGTCTCTTTATGGATGTACCCCGAAGGGACGCGGCACAGCAGCGAGCACAACGACATGCTGCCATTCAAGAAGGGCGGCTTCCATCTCGCGGTCCAGGCCGGCCTCCCCATAATACCCGTCGTCACGGAAAACTACTGGCGTCTATACCACAAGAACGAATTCGAGAGCGGTACCATCCGTGTACGAGGTGTGTCGCGCGCCCGTCGCGTCCTGCATCTTCCTAACCTTCTACCTACAGTGCTCCCGCCTGTACCGACCACGGGCCTCACGGTCGCAGATATCCCCGCCCTTGTGACTCTCGTGCGCGAACAGATGCTTGCTGCCCTGATTGACATCTCTGTCAAAGCGCCCCCCGCACCGCCGGCGGAAAAGCTTGCTCCGCTTCCGGACCCAGGAGCCCTTTCTTCCGTTGCCGCCGTCGTATCGGATGTTGTGAGGGATCACTCTCAAGCCATGCCCGAGGACGCGGTACTTGAGGCTAACTCGGGCATCCAATCAGTACCCGTGTCTGCAAGCCGGGAATCCCTTGCAAGCTCCTCCTTTGAAGGCGTGGCAGGGAGCGACAATGGAGTCGACACGGAGGAGGATGACGAAGGGATGGTTTTGGTCGGGCGGCCAACGTAGCTCCTGGGAATCTGGACTGCCTTATTCCTTATATTAATGGATTCAGAGAGTAAGAGGGTCACGGTAATTATCTGCGTCGGCATCGTTCTGCCTACGCACTACGCATTGGTGTTTACTTGTCGCCATATACCTCCTGATCTAGAGGATTTATTAGACGATACCGTCTGCTTGTACGCCCAAGGTTTTTCACGATCGTGTAATCCAAGACTCGTGGGCTAGTCTTTTCGAATCACATCCTCGTTTTTTTCTCCCCCGATTGGCTTTCGATATCGTAGTTAGACTGATTGTCGGGTTCTCAACGGTAAGATGGCGCAAAGGAATGCTTCTCATGGTCTGATGCTGGGAGTCTGTGGCTTGAGTTCCAGCCACGCCGGTTGTATTGGGAGCGCAAGGTTATCCGAATGGTAATCGTCCTGAATGTAATACCCTGTTCAGAAATGAGCTACGCCTCAAGTCAAGAACAATACACGAACAGTGATTGGGGTGATTGCTTCTCATACAATCAATTGCGCGTTGCTGTTGCAGAGGATAAGTATAACCATTTATGCCACCAAGCAAAGCGTCACCGACTCGGACTTGACGAGAATCGGAAGGATCGGCGGGAGATTTCCCTGGCTGAGTCGTTTGGTCGGTGCTTTAAGGTCCGGGCGCTGATTTTGATAGAACCAAAGGGAGGCACAGCGGCGGTTGCGAAAAGACATGAATCCGAAAGCTTATTAGTTATGCCAGAGAGTACTAGCAAGTAGTATCATAATTCTTTGCAGACTCCGACAGAGTGCTTCGTACAAGCATTGCTAGGAGTGACAGTGAAAGTGTTCTGTAGCTTTTAGAAGAGTTTGGCTGGACTTGTGCTCGGCCGTTGGTCGGATAGAGACTGTAGAGCAAGCTGGCGATATATGTGCGCCATTGCGAGTTCAAAATAGGAAGTTGTTTTGTTTGGTCACTGTGACCGCGTCAGAATGTCTTTTGCAAAACCCCCTTCAAAGGCAGCGCGCGGTAATTTCACGAAGAACGCCTCAGGACAGCCGCTGAATCCGTCCAGGGAGATCTGTCTCCTCCACCGCCCCTGCTGCTAGTGCCCGGCCACCGCGATCGACCGCTGGAACGCAAGCCCGGACCCGGACACCCAGTGTCAGCTCGACGAGTTCTAGTCGAAGCAGTCAATCGAGACCACTGGCATCCGCAAAGGACGATGCATCCTCTGTTCCTGCCAGACCATCTCGGCCATCGAGCGTGTCTAGTGGCCATAACGCAGCGTCATCTGAACCCGGGCCTTCGACGGCGCAACACAACGTACGCACGCGCCTTACCGTCGCCGGCCAACTCCCCTCATCGCGTTACCTCCAGACTCAGCCTCAGCCTGAACAAAGCGGGTCCAGTTTCGCACCACAGCCGACGTCCGATCCGCTGCAGGTCGCCGCGCAGGTTTATCCGTGGATGTACATGTCCTCCACGCTCGACGCGTGCTTCAAGTCCGCGGAAGCAGCCGCAGAGGCGCGCCCCTCCTTTGCCTCCCCTCCGGCTACATACTTATATGTCGTCTACCTAGAGCGACCTTGCGGCACGGGAAACGGAGCTCGCGGAGGAGGAAGCCGACCTGTCAGACCAGCGCGTGCGCCTGGAGGCTGAACGACGCGTCGAGTTCTACGACGAGCTGGCGACGGACGAGGTATGCCCTAGTCTATCCTGACGCGGCCCCGTCTATTAATCAGCACGTCTCTGCAGTTCGCGTCCGCCGCGCCTTCGATAATGCAGGCGTTCCTCGCACACGGGGACACGTGTACGCAGGTGGAGGCCGATGCGCTCAAGCTTGCGACGAGATCCGCCCCCGCCGAGGAGGACTACTATTCGCCGATGCGGCCGTACAACGCCCTTCTCGACAAACTGGGTAGGCGCCCTCTGATAAATTGTTACATTCATCGAGTTGACACGTCGCAGCGGATCTGCAGCGCAAAGAGGCGCAACTGCACGCATCCATCGTTGCCTTGACGCAGGGCGACGCGCCCGAGGACGACGGGGACGAGCCGTCTGCGCGCGCGCAGCTGATGCACATGTTCGCGGCCTGTCTGCCCCTGCTGGAGGCGCGCGGGGTGAACCTGCAAATGGCACACGAGCTCCTCGAGGGCGCGAAGGAGAACCTTGCGATGAGCTTACATTTGGAAAGTCTGGAATTTTCGGACGGGGAGGAAGAGGAGTAGAATGTTTTACATGATAGACGGCATACAGAAAGCAAGAAGGTGGAGGGGAGACTCATGTCACAATAATATACTCATCGCAGCTACGACGACGAGCGCACTGACGGCGCTGGCCAAGAATATGTGCTTGTACGTCGCTTGCACGACGACAATGTCGTCCTTGATCGCCCCCGGGACGCGTTCGTACTGCTGCTGCAGATCCGCCGTACGCTGCACCAACGTGGCGTCCCCGCCGACTACCACCCACGCGGTCTTCCGGTCCTCCCCATCCGTGTCACTGCCAAACTCGTCCTTGAAGCGCGGCGCGGTCCACGGCGCGCGCACGATGCTCGTGCAGAGCCCGGACTGCCCCGCCGTTGCCTGCATGCGCGGGAGGTCCCCGAGGCGCACGGCGACGATGCTGAGCACGGGCTCGCAGAGGCGCAGCGCGTGCGCCTGGTCCAGCGCCTGTGCCATGGGCGTCTTCGCGCGCAGCGGACGCGTGCTGGGCGCCTCCAATCCAGACACGGATGCGTCGTCCGCGCTGCCGGCGTCGGATGCGGGCGCGCGGCTGCCCCAGATGGTGTGCCCGTCCTCGTCGACGAGCACGGTCGGGATGAGCGACCCGCTGGACGGGACGGGCGGGGACGCGAGCGTGACGCGCGGCGTCCATGACGGGTCGCGCCAGTGCTGCGTGACTGCGATCTCGATGTCGTTGCGCGTGCGGGTGCGCGCGCCGGCGGTGGCATTCGGCGGGGACGACGGCGGTGTGGCTGGAAGCTGGGTGGGGACACAGTTCTCGGCTTTGTGGCCCTTCATTGGCATTTGGCAGGTGCGACACCGCCGGACGCGCTTCAGCGCGTCTGGGGACGGCGTGGAGGCCATGTTCTGCGCGATGGTGAGTACAAAGCGGGCGACACGACAGTGGGCACTCACCGTAAGATTTGCGAGCGATTGAAGGCTCTAGGTCTGCGAACGAGAACCGACGGCTTTATAGCATACAAGATACCTTGTCGACCAGACAAAGGTTGCTCTGCGGGGAAGCTCTTTGCGTTGTCGGAACAAAAGACCTTGTCCCAAATGGGAACTAGGTGCCATTTGAACGCTCCTTCACGTTGTTGTAAACAATTCACCGATGGATCGCAGTTGAGAGGCAATGTCGCCCGCAGGGCAGGTGCCCAAGACGGAGGACCAGGGGGGGCTTGAGATTTCAACCGTTTCATGATGAGCTACCCGTCTTTTCGGAGTCCCTCCAAGAAGTATCGGACGAAAGGGAATGGAGAAAAGTCCCGGCTGTTTTCAACACCTAGGTGATGTTAAGACTGGTGTAGCGGGCGTTGAAACGTTGAAGCTTGAGCTTGAGATCCTGTGTTGTTCCAGAACTTGAAATGGGATGCTGTGAGTGACTGTGACCATGTCGGACTCTCACTCTGCGCCCACCGTCGCGCAAATGCATACCCCTAACGATGACCTCCGTAGCATCGTCGCCCATACAACGGCGGAGATACACCGCTACCAAGATCCCTTGCGAACTCTGGAGGACAAACGGCCCAACGCTCAGCTCGAACTCGACTCAGTCGTTTGTCCGATTTTGACGCTGCCCCCCGAAATCACGTCCGGGATATTCATCCGCTGCCTCGATCACGGACCGAACAACTCGAGGAAATGCCGTGAAGCCCCGATGCTTCTGTTGCATGTCTGCAGGACGTGGAGAGACGTTGCTATCTCTACTCGTGCGCTGTGGACCACAGTAAATCTCATGACAAGGCGCACTGTTGACGAAGTCGAACTCGAAGTCGGCATTCTCAAAACGTGGTTCGACCGTGCGGGTAACTTGCCGCTGTCCGTAAAACTCGAGATATCCTGGGAGCTACGGGACGATGCTGTGAATACCATCTACGAAGCGTTGGCCGGCCTATCGTGCAGGGTACAATCCCTAGAGTTGCATACATCTCCCACGCGTCTTCCTTATACGCTCGGACTTCCAAAGTGCAGCTTCCCTTTGCTCCGAACGTTGACCATATCCCATGGCTATCCGGGCGACTTGCCTTCATTGCCCATAGAATTCTTCAAAAATTCTCCTCTCTTAAGTGAGCTATCAGTCCCAGATATCGCGTCATCGTTCCTCTCCTTTCCGTGGCATCAGCTTTCGAAGTTTACGGGCACATTTCAGGACCTCCGCCACATTCTTGAGGTGGTACGTCTCTGCCCGAATCTTACCGAGATCTCCTTGGCGACCTCCCCAATTGTCGGTCATGCTTTGCCAGCTTTCGCTGATTTCTCGTCAGTAAAGCATTCAAACATCAGATCCCTCACTCTCTTTGCGACCCCCGAATCATACCACAGGCACTTCCCACTGCGCCGCTTACAGATCCTCGATCTACTCACATTGCCAGCGCTTCGAACGTTCCAACTCCTCCAATTCGAGGAGGAAGCATTCAGGGTGGCCCCTGACGCTATCTCTTCATTCCTTTCGCGCTCTTCGGCCCCACTCCAGAAATTCGTCATCCACTCATGGGGTCCCACATTGTACCCCATAGAAATGTTCTACAAACTGCCCACGGCACTCGTTGACCTCGAGATCTGGGCTCCGCGCCGCTGGTTTCTCGTCGATTTTTTCCGCGCGTTGGAAAACCTGGACCCCGACTTCCTCCCCCGGCTCCGGCACCTTGCGTTTCTGCGCTGCACGGCGTACCCCGATTCGCTGTCGTCTTTGGAGGCGGGTCTGGCCGCCAGATGGCGTGCGCGTCCGGACTTCGCCGAGTTGTCGTTTCGCTTTGCGTGGATTTCCAACGCGTGTCCAGAGTCTGCCGAGGACTTCGAGGTTCAACTTCTGCCCTTTAAAAGACTGGTGGCTGAGGGGATGGATATCCGTATTGAAAAGGGATCGACGTCGTACATCTGACTGTGATTATTGCATCGTTGCCCATTCATTCAACGCACTGATGCTGGCAATTCGAGGACTGCTGCTTCCGGGGCGTGCCAGAAACACGAGGAGAATTTATTGAACGGTCTGCGATGCTCATGCCTTGTGAGTCGGAGCGACCTCACATAATTATTCAAGAAATATCGGAAGCGAACAGATCGACGTCCGATGTTCCGATCGAACTAGACTACACCTTTGTCGTGTGTATATGTCTTTGCGCTGGGCTCACCGATGACACGCCCGTTGTCTCCACACCGGCGCCGCATATGATTAGCAAGCTGCCCATTATCGTGTCGCTGGCCATGCATTCAATGGACTGATGCTGCGAAGAACTCCCGGGGCCACGCGCGCGTGTCGGGATGGAAGTAGTCGAGCGTCCTCGCGAGGAGGCAGACTCGAACTGAGCGCCGCATGTATAGTAAGGAAGGACCTGTTAGCACACATAATCAGCTCGTGGGTACTTTGCTCTGACGTGGAGCTCACCTCGGCCATCCGAGCCTCAGCATCGTGCTCTGCGAGAAACTCAGTGGTGGAGTGGGCATGGGCTCTCGAACCTGCAGTACAGTAACGGCAGGGAAATTGAGGATCAAACGCGTACATACGCCCAAATAACGCGTCGTTCGGCTTTCGGTGAAATTACATTGCAGGCTTCAAGTTGAGCAGCGGCGGAGTATGTTCATTGTTACTGTAAATGGATGTGCCGGCCGAGCTCGTTTAACATGGGGGTGTGATCTGTGGACCGACAGGTTGTCGTCTTCGCTCCCGCGACGGGGTTTTGGAAGCCCTCGAAGACATTCTATCGCCATGGAAGTGCAAAGTCTATTCCAATCACGGTACATAGGCCCAGAGATATCCAGGAGAATTAGAGAGGAGGATTCCTGGGGCAACGGGATTCTGCAATATCTTGGCTGCAGTCATGAGGTTGGGATATTGTAATTTCGTCGCAATCAGAGGCCAGTTAGGGCTTTAAAGTCCTGCAGAGCCAAGATGGTTTGGAGGGATGCTGGGTCAAGTTTGGCCCATTCGCCCGAGTTTGGCGGTTCCGCCGACTACGCAGAAGATGAGAGTCTGCTTCCACGCGAACTTGGTATCTTTGCTGGGGGTCAGTGGGGGTCCTGGCCGAGGGATTTTGGCCGCCAGACTCCGGAAAAGACGAAGCGAACATATGTTGCGGCGGTTTCAGTTCCAACACCGCGTACTTATCCGGAACATAAGGTCCTGTCAGGAGTTGAACGTTGGATGCTTGTGCCAGGAGTAAGGAGGGACGCGAGGTCCTGACCAGCAAGAGACCATGGAGGTTGAGAGCAGAAAGCGCATCAAATGTTTGTTACGTTGTTTGGTCTTTCCTTCCCGCCCCTCCGTTGGCAGGCGGGTTGTCTCGGTGGTCCTGTTGTTGTCCTCTGAACGTGTCGCATCGTCATTCGCCGTCGGTCCCCCTAACTCGACCCGTTCGCGCTCCCGTCCGCAAGTCCTATTCGGCGGTGTCCTTCACATTGGTGCGTGTCCCAAGTCGCACCCGCGCCGCCGCCGTCTCGCTCAGCCGCCTGTCCCCAGCCCGCGTCCGTTCAGCGTACACGCCATACTGCTCGTCGCGCGCATCGCGTCTGCTAATGCAGCTCACAACTCGCAGGACCTCGCGCGCAGCGCTCCCCGCTGGACACGGTCGACGCACAGCGCGTCGCGAAAAGCACCCCGCCGTCCCCACCGCCGTCCCCACCGCCGTCCCCACCGCCTGCCCCCCCAAGTCCCACCCACGTCTATCAACCCCGCAATCCAACGCCGCCGCTCGCGCTCGCGCTCACACCCTTGTCCGTCCCGTGCCGCCCCGCTCGTTCCCGCACCTCATGCACGCGCCGCCCCGTTCGCGCTCGCGTTCGCAAGTCCCTCCACGCCGCCGCGCTCGTTTACACAAGTCGTACTTGCGACCCACCACTCGCGCTCGCATCCGGAGCCCCGCCGCCGCTTTCCCATCCCGTCCCACTCCCCTCGCCGCTTTCCCGCAAGCCCCGCCCTCTCGCTGCTCGCGCTCGCAAGCCGCGTCACCGCCGTGCTCTCGTTTCCGCATGCACGCGGCCTCGTCCTGTCGCGCTTCTGCCGCCCTCTCCCGCGCTTGCATTTCTGTGCGATGCGCGCGGCGGCGCGCGTCCAAGTCGCCCGGCTGCCAGGACCTTCGCCGCCCGCCCTTCTCCAGTCGCGGCGCGACCACCGCGCGTCGTGCCCTCCTATCCCGCCGCTCGCATCACCCTCCTCCTCCTCTCCATCTCCGCGCCGTCGCCCTCATCTTTTCCGCACCTCGCCCACGCGCCGCGCCGCGCCGCCTGCCTTCTCCCGCGTATCTGGACCTCCACGCGCGACCTCGCCGCTTTCCTCCCACCCGCCGCCCTCGTCGATGCGTGTCCGAGTCGCAGATTGCGGGCCGGGGCAGAGCAGACGAGCGCAGATGCGCGCCGCAGCTCGCCGCTCCCTGCGCCCGTCTCCGCCCCTCGCCCTCGTCCCGTCCCGCCCCTCCCGCGCCTGACTTTCTGCGCGCGACCTCGGCCCTTTCCCCGTGGCTTTGCGGCGCGGCGCGGGGCAAACGAACGGGCCTGCGCGCCGACGAGCGCTACTGCGCGCCGCTGCAGCCCTGCGCCGAGTCCGAGGTCCGGGTCGCCGGCTCAGCGCGCACATCGGGGCTGCGCACCGCCGCCGCCTGCCGTCCCGCTCGCGTTCTCCAGACTCTTACTGCGCGGCGCAATTCGCCGCTGCAGCCCTGCACCGAGTCCGAGGTCCGCGTCGCCGGCTCAGCGCTCACATCGGGTCTGCGCGCCGCCGCCTGCCGTCCCGCTCGCGCTCGCGCTCTCCAGCCCCATCGCAAGCCCCGTCGCCGTTGCGCACCTCGTGCACGCGGCCCCGTCCCGTCCCGCTCCCCTGTCCGCGGGCCCGCTGCCGCGGCGTTCGATGGCGTAGGCGCGGGCAAACGGGCGTGGAGTCCTGCGCCGAGTCCGAGTTCGGCTCAGCGCGCGCATCAGGGCAGCCCCGCGCTCGTCGCGCGCTGCGTTCGCAATGCGGCGCTGTTGCGCGGACGTCTGCGCTGCGCTCCGGCTGGCATTCGATGGCGTAGGCGCGCGCAAACGGGCGCGACTGCGCGCCGCTGGAGTCCTGCGCCGAGTCCGAGTCCGGCTCAGCGCGCGCATCAGGGCAGCCCCGCGCTCGTCGCGCGCTGCGTTCGCAATGCGGCGGGACGTCTGCGCTGCGATCCAGCTGCGTCGAGCGCGGCGCCGCTAGTTCGCGCTTCCCAATCCCGGGCAAGGCACCCGCATCGCGCGTCTGCTCTGCACCGCGCTGCCTCGCGTTACGGGCTGCGGCGCGCGGATTCGGGGCCCGGCTCGCCCGGGGCAGGTCTGCGGACGTCCCGCTGTCGTACGTACATTGTGTTTAGTTAGACCTTTTGAATATGACTGCATTCCACTGGAACGACGAACAACAAGTCAGTTAGAGCGAAAAATCTGGGGAAAGGGCTTGCGTACCTATGCCAATTCGGGTCCCGAGGCCCTGGGAACGCGGCGTTGGCGGGGATTGCTCGCTGGGCATCGGTTCAGTGGTGGAATACTCGCAGATACCGGCAGATTTGGGGCTGTAGTTTAAACAAGTGTCAAAGCAGAAATCCCAAAATTGGCATGAGTTCGGCCACTTACCCTGGTGCCCCAAGCGCTCGGGGTAACGCAGAGGCAACGAGCGCCGTTGATTTCGCCTCCGAATCGATTGGTTAGGGGTAGATGTGCGCGAAATTGAAGCGGACCGAGCTCGATCTTAAGGTCAGTGGAATCGAGATAGGGTTGAATGGAGCGTGCGCACCTTTCATTCGGGGACACAGCAGACTGTTTCAACGAAGTCAGAACGAGTCAAAACTCGGAACTCAGACTTACGAGTCCGAGTCTGTAACTTGAACAGACTTGTTTAAGCTCGGAATTGAAACCAGGCTGAGTATGGCTGCTTACCTCGGTGCCCCGAGTGCAGGAATGTGTTCGTTCGAGACTTCCATTGAAACTGAAGCAGATCTTACTCAAAGTTGGAACTCCGAGTCTACTCAAAGTTGGAATAAAGTCTACGAGAAATCCCGTGAGAATCTAGAGAATTTGAAGTCAGTTCCGATTTCACAGCAGGAAATGCACATACCTCGTAGTTTATGATGTCCCAAGTCGGTTTCGTCAGAGTGGTGCAAAGGAAAACCATGAAACTATGTAAAGAATGGTCTACTCGAGACCAGATTCCAACCGGTTGAATGTTTCGTAGCGCCGCTGGAAATTTTAGGTCAGTTCAGATTCAAATGCATAGAGTGGAACGTACCACTGCAGCTCAAACCAAACTCATCCTTTGTGAGCTGAATGTTGAACACTGAACAAACCCGAAAGGAACGAGGCAGCGGGGTTCAACCAAGGACAGCCCAGCACCGTTCCGGGCGGATATGGACTCAACGAAGGAATAGAGAGCATCGGAAGGAGTCGAATGAACGAGGGAGGATATACGAGGGTCCGAATGATCAGGGAGGTGTGAAAGTATCGAAATAAGTTGGAAGGTCGAGACAGGGATATAGTGAGTTGAATATGAACGGAGAAGCGACAGTGAGTTGAGAACGAACATATAGGTTGATAGATAGCTTTGGGAGGTGCCGAGACAGCGGGAGGAAGGTATAAGAATGCTTGGATCATGATGGAGATGGGAAAAAAAAGTGAATATGAGTGCGGGCACGGGAAGTCCGAGAAGCCCGAAACAGTAACAACGAGTGTACCGCGGGCTCAGTGCACGCAGATCCAAGCGCAAGCGTAAGAGCCAGTGCAGAATGAAGAATTTAGGACAATCTATGGATCATATGAGTTTCGGTGCAAAATAGAAAAGAAAAATGAAAGCGGCGCACCAGATACACGAAGGGAGTGATTGTAAGGGCAACCACGCGGCCCGAGAAGTCAAGGGTCCTGGCGTGGGGAATCCGAAGGTTAATTGACAGGCCGTGCTACTGAGTACAAGTATAGCGCACCTGGCGTGGGGAATCCGAAGAGAAGAACGTCTGAGGATTCCCACGCCCGGAGCCGCCTAAAATACCTACTGACTAGTAGCACGTGCGCGGGGTGATCGGAGCAACCGGAGTGACGCGCATAGGTCCCGTGCGCGGTCACAGGCCACGTGGTATCCGGAACCGGAGTTCCGGCGGGGTCGCGGGAGCGGGCGAGCGGGGGCGGAGGGAGCGACGGGGGGAGCGGCGGAGGGAACGGGGACTGGGGCGGAGGTCGGAGCGGAGGCGGGGTCGGGGGCCGGAGCGGAGACCGGAGCCGGAACCGGAACCGGAACCGGAACGGGGGCCGGAGCGGGGGCTCCCCTGACACCATCCCCCCCTTGGAATGCGGCGCCTCGACGCATCGTCCGGACGTGGACGTCGGGGTCTCGGAAGGGGAGGGAGTCGAAGGTGGCGGTCGTGATGGCGCGTGGTGCGGCGGGGTACTTCCGGTAGAAATCTGCGACGAGTTCCGGAGCGAAAACGTCGGAGTGTTTAACCCACGAATCGTGAGAGGAATTATAACCTTTCCACTGCACGAAATACCAGAGCGAGCCCCACCGGTACTTCGCGTCCACGATCGCCTCGACTTCCCACTCGGGTGGCTCGTCCGGAGCGGCGCCCGGAGCGTCCGGAGCGTCCGGAGCACCGCGGAGGACCGGCGGAGGCTCGTCATAGCCAGTCCGACCCTCGAAGGGGTCGTCCTGGGCCAATTCAAGCTTGACGACCGGAAAGACCGGGTGGAGCTGCGAGAGCCGGGGAGGGAGTTCGAGCTTGTACGCGCCCCGCCCGATGACCTGGAGCACTCGGAAGGGCCCCAAGCGGCGGTGCGCGAACTTAGCGGAAGGGCGAGTGGTCTGGATGTCGGAGGCGTCCAGCCAGACCCGGTCGCCTACCTTAATCTCCGGCGCCGGAGTGCGCCGGCGATCGTAGTACCGCTTATACTCCTCCTTAGCCTTGACGAGCGCCGCCCGGGCTTCGGAAACTCCGGAGGCGATCCGGTCGCGGAATTCGTTAACCGCTTCCACCTTTGAGCGCAGCCCGTTCGGCTCGAACCCCATCCGGGGGAGCCGTCCGGTGTCGGTCATGAACGGGACCTGCTGCGTCGACGAGTGGATGTGGTTGTTGTAGGCGAATTCGGCGGCCGGAAGGAGCTCGTCCCAGTCATCCTGCTTGTAGTTAGTGAAAAGCCGGATGAACTGCTCCATCTCCTGGTTAACGCGCTCGGTCTGACCGTCGGTCTGCGGGTGGTACGACGTGGAGGTCGCCGGAGCGACTCCGATGAGGCGCCACAGCTCCCGGGTGAACTCCGCGATGAACTGCGGACCCCGGTCGGAGATGTACTTCTCCGGGGTCCCGTGGAGCTTCCACACGTTCCGGTAGTACAACCGCGCAGCTCCGACGGCGTCCAGGGTCGTGTGGCACTCGTTAAAGTGCGCACGCTTCCCGAGCGCGTCGACGACGACCATCACCGCGTCGTACCCGTGAGCTTCCGGAAGCTCGACGACGAAGTCCACCGAAACCGTGCTCCAGCGCTCTTCCGGAACCTCCGTCGGGTGCAACTCACCGACCGGAAGCTTCCGGAGCGCCTTCGTGCGACAACACAAGTCGCACGTCGCGACATACCGGCCGACGTGTCGGGACAACTGGGGCCACCAGTAGTTCCGGGAGACGAGCTCCAACGTCTTGAAGCGGCCGGCATGCCCCGCCACACGGGTATCGTGGTGCTGCTCCAAGATCCGGCGTCGGAGGTCGTGATCCCGGGGGACCACGATCTTGCCGCGGAAGTAGAGCAGCCCGTCGTCCACACGCCACTCCGCGGACCGGAGCGACCGGGAGCCCCGGACGTTGAGGGCCTCTCGCGCGGCGATAGCGAGGGGGTCCTCGAGGTCCGGACCACGCGCAAGCGCGTCCCGGATGTCCCGGAGCACCGGACGTTCCGGTCCGGTCACCACTACACCTTCGATCGCGCGGACATGGAAGAGCTCCGGAGACAGGAGGGTGACGTCCTGGTTGTCCGGAGCCGCTCCGTGGTCCGGGCGACGCGACAGCGCGTCCGGTCGCCCCATCAGGCGCCCGGGCTTGTGGTGCAGCGTGAAGTCGAACCGGGACAGGTACAGCGACCACCGCGCCTGCCTCCGGTTGAGGTTCTGCGACTTCCGGAAGTACTCCAGGTTCTTGTGATCGGTCCAGATCTCCACCGGATGCTGCGAGCCCTCGAGGAAGTGTCGCCACTCCTCGAGCGCGCGGACGATCGCGAGCATCTCCTTGTCGTGGATCTCGTAGTTGCGCTGGACCGGACTCAAGCTCTTGGAGTAGAACGCTACCGGATGCCACTTCCCGTCCGGACCCTCCTGAGAGAGAACCGCGCCGGAAGCCCGATCGGAGCTGTCCGCTTCGAGCCGGTACGGCCGGGCCTCGTCCGGAAGGATCAGGACGGGGTCCGTGGTCACCGCGTCCTTCAGCGCCTGGAAAGCGGTGGCCTCCGGTTCGCTCCAACGCCACGCGGTGCCCTTTTTCGACAAGTCGAACAGGGGCCGGGCGATGTCGGAGAAGTCCCGGATGAACCTCCGGTAGAAGTTCGTGAACCCGACGAACTGGAGCACGTCCGTCTTGTTCTCCGGGACCGGCCAAGCGGCGACTCCGGCGACCTTGACCGGATCCATCTCCACGTGGTCGTGAGAGACGATCACCCCGAGATATTCGATCGACGACTTCTCGAACTCACACTTCTCCGGGCGCAAGTAGAGCTTGTGCTCCCGGAGCCGCCGGAGGACCTCCCGGACGATCTCCCGGTGGCGCGTGAGGTCGGAATGGGCGATGAGGATGTCGTCGAGGTATATCATGACGTCCCCGGACAAGATGAGATCTTGGAAGATGTCGTTCATCATTGTCTGGAAGGTCGCGGGGGAGTTGGTCAGGCCGAAGTACATCACCAAGGGCTCGAAGAGTCCCCGGTTAGTCCGGAACGCGGCTTTCCACTCGTCGCCTTCGCGGATCCGGACGTTGTTGAAACCCCACCGGACGTCCAGCTTCGTGAAGTACCGAGCTCCTTTCAATCGATTAATAAGATCGTTGATCAAAGGGAGCGGGTACCGGTTTTTCACGGTCATCGCATTGAGCGCGCGATAGTCCTGGACGAACCGGAGGCCTCCGTCCTTCTTTTTGACGAAGAAGACGGGGGACGCCATCGGGGATTTGGAAGGCCGGATCCGTCCGGTCGCCAATCCCTCCTCGATAAACGCGTCGAGCTCGCGCTGCTCGAGGGGAGAGATCGGGTAGACCTTACAGTTCGCGGGCTTCGAATCCGGGACGAGTTCGATAGCGTGGTCCCATGTCCGGCGCTCCGGTAACGAGTCGAACGACTCCCGGTTGAAGACGTCCTCGAACTCCCGGGCCCATTCCGGAATGGTGTCCGGAGGGGGCGCGGAGTTCCGGGCGAACGCCTCCGCTAACCGCTGTGAAACGGTTCCGGTGGCCCGGATGTCTTCGGAAGGGGTGAACCGGGTATAGAATATCCGGTCCCCTTCCTCGATCTGGTAGTCGTCGTCCTCGGTACCGGAGTCTTCGGAGTCATTCTCCGGAGGCCCCGGAGGGTCTTCGGAGTCATCCTCGTCCTCGTCCGATCGGTCCTCCACGTCTACGACGCAGATCGCCGGAACCGGACCGGAGCGTAGCCGCTTGAGCAGCTGCACGGCGGAGCGAGCCGCACGGCGCTCGGAACGAGCCTCGGTGGTGCACGTAGCGCAACCGGCGGGGCAGCGGCTCATCTTGACCTCCCGGGTTTCCCAGTTGATCTCCGGGTTGTGCTTCCGGAGCCAGGAATACCCGAGGATGAGCTTCTCCTTGCCGAGGCGCGTGACCGCGAGTTGGACGCGCTCGCTGTGGCCCTTGTACGTGAGAACCACGTCCGCGATGTCCCGGATGTAGCCGGCCTCATTGGGGCTGCCGTCTACATTGAAGACCGGGATCGGCTGCGAAAGCCGTCGGACCGGGAACTGATTGGCAGCGACGTACTCCGAGTCGATGAATTCGGAAGTCGCGCCACAGTCCACGAGCCCGTTGGTCGAGAGCTTCGCAGCACTATCGGTGGACGTGAACTCGAGCGGGAGGTGCAGCGAGTTGGGAGCCGGGATTGCCGCGACGGTGTAGCGCTTCGGGAGCCTTCGCTCCCAGGAGGGCTTCCGTGGTGCACGCGGGATTGCCGGGGGGACCGGAGCGGTTCCGGAGTCCGGAGCAACCGGAACCGGAGGGGCCGGAACCGGAGCTACCGGAGCAACCGGAGGAGCGCTCGGGCTGGGGGGTGCGTCTATCGTTTCGGGAGGTGCAAGAGATATATTGTCAGACTCATTACACAGGACGGCGAAACGATTGGGGGACGCGAACGAGGGCGCACTGCTCACTCGTCGCGGAGGGGAAAATCCTCCGGACCAGGAGCAGCCGCGGCAGCGGAATGCTGCGCGGCGGCCTCGGACGACGCAACGCGAGCCAGCAGCTCCTCCAGCAGCTCGCCGTCTAGCTGCCGGATCACCTCATCCAGCACGTCGACCGCGCGGATGTCGACCGGAACGGTGCAGTCCCGGGCGAAGTGGTTCGGGTCGCCGCAGCGGAAGCAACCGCGACGGGGGGCAGCGCGCGCGCGGGTCCGGTCGACGTCCATCGGAACCGGAGCGGAGACCGGGGGCGCTGCGAACCTCGGAGGGGCGGAGGGAGCGGCCGGGACGGAAACCGGGATCATCCGGGCACGGTTCGGGGCGTGCGCGGTCCTTCCGGACGTTCCGGTCGAGCCGATCTTCGAGCGCTGGATCGACTCGTACTGGCGGTACGCCCGGAGACGCCAGCCGGGGTAGTCCTCGAGGTGCGGAGGGTCGCTCGAGCCGGTGATAGCGAGGTTGATCGCCGGGTCGAGTCCGGTCCTGTACTTCGTGACCTTGATGAGCTGGTCTTCGAAGCCGGCGAGGTCGACGAGGTCCTCGAAGTCGTCGGTGTACCGGTAGATGTCCCGGTTGCCCATGTGGTACGCGCGGGACTCGAGCTTGTGCAGGGCGTGGTCCTGCTCGTTCTCCTCGATGAACCGGAGGCGGAACTCCCGCTCGAAGTCCTCCCAGAGAAGGAAGGGGAAGGGCTCCTTGGCGCTCTGGCGTTCGGCCCAGCGCTGCGCCGCATCCTTCGCCATAAAGGACATGGCGAAGCGGATGGCCTTGTCTTCGGAGGGATCCCCGTAGGCGTCCCGGAAGCCTTCCGGAACCAACCGGATGTACGTCCGGACCGCGTGCAGGAACGCGCGGCCTTGGGTCCGGTCGCCGTCGAAGACGAACGGGGGGTTCGGTCGGAGGACCGTTTTGTTCGAGGAGGTGGACTCCGGGAATAAGCCTGGACTCGCGGCCGGAGCGGGTGCCGCAGGGGCCGGAGCAGGTGCGGGTTGTAGGTTGGTGACCAGGGCGGTCAAGCGCGCGAGGCTCGCCTCGATAGCGGACATCCGGGCGTCCGCGGTCGGGTCCGGAACCGGAGCTCCGGAAGCTCCGACGGGGGTACTGCCGGGCATGTCGGCGACGATGCGGGGGGAGGAGGGGGCAAGATTCGAATGGGGTGAGGCGGGGGCGCTATCTGAGCTGTCCGAGCCGTCGACGCCGAACTTCGCAATCTTGACCGGTTAATCCCTAGAAGACGTTCTTCTGCTGTAAGGGCAACCACGCGGCCCGAGAAGTCAAGGGTCCTGGCGTGGGGAATCCGAAGGTTAATTGACAGGCCGTGCTACTGAGTACAAGTATAGCGCACCTGGCGTGGGGAATCCGAAGAGAAGAACGTCTGAGGATTCCCACGCCCGGAGCCGCCTAAAATACCTACTGACTAGTAGCACGTGCGCGGGGTGATCGGAGCAACCGGAGTGACGCGCATAGGTCCCGTGCGCGGTCACAGGCCACGTGGTATCCGGAACCGGAGTTCCGGCGGGGTCGCGGGAGCGGGCGAGCGGGGGCGGAGGGAGCGACGGGGGGAGCGGCGGAGGGAACGGGGACTGGGGCGGAGGTCGGAGCGGAGGCGGGGTCGGGGGCCGGAGCGGAGACCGGAGCCGGAACCGGAACCGGAACCGGAACGGGGGCCGGAGCGGGGGCTCCCCTGACAGTGATACATCGAGCGGCTGGAGGTATGTACAGTTAGGAGCATAGTAAAGCGGTGCGCTGGACTCATCGAGAATATCGACCGCGCATAGACTAGCCCATGGCCGAAGGTCGGTGCGGAGCAGGGGATGTGGGCGGAAAGTGGGGTGCGCGGGTGAAAGTCAATATGCGCACCACTTGATATAGGTTGAACGCACCGAATGGAGGTCCGGGCACCCGGATCTCTGGAAGATTGTTGCCAGGGGCAGTGGCGGGACCGGTCCGCTGACTCACGGAGCCGTCATGCGGGTCCAGGGAACTAGGGTGCGGAGTGGTGAGAAACAGTGGAAAGCAGCCGCAAGGGCGTATTCGGGCGCCGTTGCCAGAGAAGCGCAGGGGAATGACACGTCAGATGAGCCGTATCTTTGATGGACAAGCGCAGGGTCAGATCTTGGGATCTGCGGGACCCAGAATTACGCGAAGGTTGATTTTTCGAGTGTTTTGTCGGGATTCGTACCGGCCTGGATGAGTGCGTCCGGCATGCAGAGGCTTTGCGAATGAATTCAAAGTATACGTTCCCGACCATTTTGGGTCGACCGACGCACGGGCGGACCTGCATGGTGGGAGATGAGGGTGAGGGCGATAGGCGAAATAATCGTCAGTGCGCGACTGCGTACGAGAGATAGCCACGTACTTCACAGCATGTGTATATTGATCGTTTCCATCAGATCAAGGGTCATGCTCACCCGCCGCACCCCGGTTCCCCCTGTAAAACTCGACTTTTGTGCAATTGCTCGGAATCGTATTGTCAGCGCCAGGGCAGCTGCGAGATAGTCAGCACTGCAGGAAAAGACCACGGGTAGCTAGAGAATTAATATCAGCCATAAAAAAGTCGGACACACTAGCCAGCGACCCCAGAATAAGCGATGTACGATAAAACACACCGGATAGAATGCGCGGTTCCTGCGGCTCTCGGCGCCCCCGAAACCACCCGATGATCACGGTGTATCCATGCCATTTGATGGGGGAGATGCGGTGTCACGGATGTGCGACCCTGGGCTTCTGTTCCGGAAAACACGAAGATACGTGCAAAGGCAATCCCTGCCGTTACAAGGCGCGTGTGCGGCAAATAGCGGCGCAGACGGCAGGATTGCTCACCTGACAAAGTAAGAGTGAGTTGTGGCCTGTTCGCTTAGTCGGGCAACCCCAGAGTGCAAAAAGCGAGGTGGTGGTCGGAAGCAGAATTCAATGCCTTCCTAATCTGGCAGGCTGGCGGAACTCGTAGCCGAAACTCAACATGCGGCACGTGACTTTGTTGAATCGACTCTTTCTCCGCATCCTTCCGGGCAATCTCGCCGGCACGGCCTCTCGGGCCTCAAGGCGGTGCACTCTAGCCGAGTCTAGGCCCTTAAGCGCGATGTCTCGAGCCATCTTCGCAACATTCAAGATTCAACCCGTGGCAGACAGCCAGGGTTGGAATTTTGGTATCGTGTTCCTGATTCTTTTGCGCCTGCTTTCCATTGCCCTAAGCACATCTAATCCACGTCAGCCCAAATCCTTGTGCGTACACACCAAAACATTGACAGATCATTCGCAGCGCGTAAACACGGCCACCGCCTATCTGGAATCTCGCATACGCAAATTGAAGAACCTTCTGATGCAACCCCCGGCTGCGGCTGCGTGGCCCTGGTGACCGACGCGCTCTCTTCCGTACTCCCACCATCTCAGGTCACCGCTCTCCTGAGAACACAATATATCGACCCCCCGCAAACCACGCAAACCACCCAAAGTAGGTGCACTTTTATGTGTATTTGATCGCAGTTTGACCACTTTTTCAGCCTTTTTGTCCGGAAAGAAAGCCGCCGGCAGGCACGTCGTGCCTACGAGTGCAATGCAGCGTGTCCGGGCGGCATTCGGTGTACCCCGAAGGCGCCGCGCAGCGGCGCCGAGTGCGCCGAGATTCACTGCTTGGCGCTTTTGTGAAAACATGACATTTCGAGCCCCCGCAAACCACCCAAAGCCCCCGTACGTCCTGCGCATGCACCACACATTTGATCGCATTCTGACACCTTTTCTACAGTTTTTTTTCCGGAAAAAAAGCCGCCGGCAGGCACATCCCGCCTGCAACTGCAATGCAGCGTGTCCTGGCGGGGTTCGGTGTACCCCGGAGGCGCCGCGCAGCGGCGCCGAGTGCACTGAGGGGACACATCGCGTCCCCGTGAGGAGGTGGTTGTCCAGGCCACCGCAATTGCGAAAACACGATATTTCGCGCCCCCGCAAACCACCCAACTCGACCGTACGTCCTGTGCATCCCAAGCATATTTGATCGCATTTCTGACCTTTTTTCAGCCTTTTTTCCGGAAAAAAAGCCGCCGGCAGGCACATCGCGCCTACGAGTGCAATGCAGCGTGTCCCGGCGGCATTCGATGTACCCCGGAGGCGCCGCGCAGCGGCGCCGAGTGCGCCGAGAGTCACTGCTCGGCGCTTTTGTGAAAACACGATATTCGGAGGCCCCGCAAACCACCCAACTCGACCGTACGTCCAGCGCATGCACGGTATATTTGATCGCAGTTTGACCACTTTTTTCAGCCTTTTTTTCCGGAAAAAAGCCGCCGGCAGGCACGTCGCGCCTACGAGTGCGATGCAGCGTGTCCGGGCGGGGTTCGGCGTACCCCGGAGGCGCCGCGCAGCGGCGCCGAGTGCGGCAAGACTCACCGCTACCGTGAAAACACGATTTTTCGAGCCCCGCAAACCACCCCAAACCCCCGTACGTCCTGCGCATCCACCACACATTTGATCGCATGTCCCGCTGTCGTACGTACATTATGTCTAGTGTATACTTTTGAATATAGCTGCATTCCATTGGAACGACGAAGAACAAGTCAGTTCGAGCGAAATCTGGAAGGAAAGGGCTTGCGTACCTATGCCAAGTCGGGTCCCGGGGCACTGGGAACGCAGCGCTGGCGGGAATCGTTCGCTCGGCATCGACTCAATGGCGGAATACTTGCAGATACCGGGAGATCCTGGGCTGCACACACAAATGTCAAAGCAAAAATCCGAAAATGACACAAGTTCGGCCACTTACCCTCGTGCCGCAAGCGCCCGGGGTAACGCAGAGGCAACGAGCGCCGTTGATATAGCCTCCGAATCAAGTGGGTAGGGGTAGATGTGCGCTAAATTGGAGCGGAACGAGCTCGATCTTGATTCTTGGCTAAAACTAGATTTTGTCACACTGGAAACAGTCAAGCGTCGAGTTAAGGTCAGTGGAATCGAGATAGGGTTGAATGGAGCGAGCGCACCTTGCATTCGGGGACACAGCAGACTGTTCTGACGAAGTCAGAACGAGTCAAAACTCGGAACTCGGACTTACGAGTCCGAGTCTGTAACTGGAACAGACCTGTTTGAGCTCGGAATTGAAACCAGGCTGAGTTTGGCTGCTTACCTCGGGTGCCCCGAGCGCAGGAATGCGTTCGTTCGAGATTTCCATTGAAACTGAAGCAGATCTTACTCAAAGTTGGAACTCGGAGTCTGCTCGAAGTTGGAATAAAGTCTAGGCAAAATCCCGCGAGAATCTAGGGAATTGGAGGTAAGTTCCGAGTTCACAGCAGGAAATGCACATACCTCGTAGTTTATGATGTCCCAAGTCGGTCTCGTCAGAGTGGTGCGAAGGAAGAACATGAAACTAGAAAATGGTCGACTCGAGACCAAATTCCAACCAGTTGAATGTTTCGTAGCGCCGCTGGAGATTTTGGGTCAGTTCAGATTCAAATGTATAGAGTGAGACGTACCACTGAAGCTCAAACCAAACTCATCCTTTGTGAGCTGAATGTTGAACACTGAACAAACCCGAAAGGAACGAGGCAGCGGGGTTCAACCAAGGACAGCCCAGCACCGTTCCGGGCGGATATGGACTCAACGAAGGAATAGAGAGCATCGGAAGGAGTCGAATGAACGAGGGAGGATATACGAGGGTCCGAATGATCAGGGAGGTGTGAAAGTATCGAAATAAGTTGGAAGGTCGAGACAGGGATATAGTGAGTTGAATATGAACGGAGAAGCGACAGTGAGTTGAGAACGAACATATAGGTTGATAGATAGCTTTGGGAGGTGCCGAGACAGCGGGAGGAAGGTATAAGAATGCTTGGATCATGATGGAGATGGGAAAAAAAAGTGAATATGAGTGCGGGCACGGGAAGTCCGAGAAGCCCGAAACAGTAACAACGAGTGTACCGCGGGCTCAGTGCACGCAGATCCAAGCGCAAGCGTAAGAGCCAGTGCAGAATGAAGAATTTAGGACAATCTATGGATCATATGAGTTTCGGTGCAAAATAGAAAAGAAAAATGAAAGCGGCGCACCAGATACACGAAGGGAGTGATACATCGAGCGGCTGGAGGTATGTACAGTTAGGAGCATAGTAAAGCGGTGCGCTGGACTCATCGAGAATATCGACCGCGCATAGACTAGCCCATGGCCGAAGGTCGGTGCGGAGCAGGGGATGTGGGCGGAAAGTGGGGTGCGCGGGTGAAAGTCAATATGCGCACCACTTGATATAGGTTGAACGCACCGAATGGAGGTCCGGGCACCCGGATCTCTGGAAGATTGTTGCCAGGGGCAGTGGCGGGACCGGTCCGCTGACTCACGGAGCCGTCATGCGGGTCCAGGGAACTAGGGTGCGGAGTGGTGAGAAACAGTGGAAAGCAGCCGCAAGGGCGTATTCGGGCGCCGTTGCCAGAGAAGCGCAGGGGAATGCCACGTCAGATGAGCCGTATCTTTGATGGACAAGCGCAGGGTCAGATCTTGGGATCTGCGGGACCCAGAATTACGCGAAGGTTGATTTTTCGAGTGTTTTGTCGGGATTCGTACCGGCCTGGATGAGTGCGTCCGGCATGCAGAGGCTTTGCGAATGAATTCAAAGTATACGTTCCCGACCATTTTGGGTCGACCGACGCACGGGCGGACCTGCATGGTGGGAGATGAGGGTGAGGGCGATAGGCGAAATAATCGTCAGTGCGCGACTGCGTACGAGAGATAGCCACGTACTTCACAGCATGTGTATATTGATCGTTTCCATCAGATCAAGGGTCATGCTCACCCGCCGCACCCCGGTTCCCCCTGTAAAACTCGACTTTTGTGCAATTGCTCGGAATCGTATTGTCAGCGCCAGGGCAGCTGCGAGATAGTCAGCACTGCAGGAAAAGACCACGGGTAGCTAGAGAATTAATATCAGCCATAAAAAAGTCGGACACACTAGCCAGCGACCCCAGAATAAGCGATGTACGATAAAACACACCGGATAGAATGCGCGGTTCCTGCGGCTCTCGGCGCCCCCGAAACCACCCGATGATCACGGTGTATCCATGCCATTTGATGGGGGAGATGCGGTGTCACGGATGTGCGACCCTGGGCTTCTGTTCCGGAAAACACGAAGATACGTGCAAAGGCAATCCCTGCCGTTACAAGGCGCGTGTGCGGCAAATAGCGGCGCAGACGGCAGGATTGCTCACCTGACAAAGTAAGAGTGAGTTGTGGCCTGTTCGCTTAGTCGGGCAACCCCAGAGTGCAAAAAGCGAGGTGGTGGTCGGAAGCAGAATTCAATGCCTTCCTAATCTGGCAGGCTGGCGGAACTCGTAGCCGAAACTCAACATGCGGCACGTGACTTTGTTGAATCGACTCTTTCTCCGCATCCTTCCGGGCAATCTCGCCGGCACGGCCTCTCGGGCCTCAAGGCGGTGCACTCTAGCCGAGTCTAGGCCCTTAAGCGCGATGTCTCGAGCCATCTTCGCAACATTCAAGATTCAACCCGTGGCAGACAGCCAGGGTTGGAATTTTGGTATCGTGTTCCTGATTCTTTTGCGCCTGCTTTCCATTGCCCTAAGCACATCTAATCCACGTCAGCCCAAATCCTTGTGCGTACACACCAAAACATTGACAGATCATTCGCAGCGCGTAAACACGGCCACCGCCTATCTGGAATCTCGCATACGCAAATTGAAGAACCTTCTGATGCAACCCCCGGCTGCGGCTGCGTGGCCCTGGTGACCGACGCGCTCTCTTCCGTACTCCCACCATCTCAGGTCACCGCTCTCCTGAGAACACAATATATCGACCCCCCGCAAACCACGCAAACCACCCAAAGTAGGTGCACTTTTATGTGTATTTGATCGCAGTTTGACCACTTTTTCAGCCTTTTTGTCCGGAAAGAAAGCCGCCGGCAGGCACGTCGTGCCTACGAGTGCAATGCAGCGTGTCCGGGCGGCATTCGGTGTACCCCGAAGGCGCCGCGCAGCGGCGCCGAGTGCGCCGAGATTCACTGCTTGGCGCTTTTGTGAAAACATGACATTTCGAGCCCCCGCAAACCACCCAAAGCCCCCGTACGTCCTGCGCATGCACCACACATTTGATCGCATTCTGACACCTTTTCTACAGTTTTTTTTCCGGAAAAAAAGCCGCCGGCAGGCACATCCCGCCTGCAACTGCAATGCAGCGTGTCCTGGCGGGGTTCGGTGTACCCCGGAGGCGCCGCGCAGCGGCGCCGAGTGCACTGAGGGGACACATCGCGTCCCCGTGAGGAGGTGGTTGTCCAGGCCACCGCAATTGCGAAAACACGATATTTCGCGCCCCCGCAAACCACCCAACTCGACCGTACGTCCTGTGCATCCCAAGCATATTTGATCGCATTTCAGACCTTTTTTCAGCCTTTTTTCCGGAAAAAAAGCCGCCGGCAGGCACATCGCGCCTACGAGTGCAATGCAGCGTGTCCCGGCGGCATTCGATGTACCCCGGAGGCGCCGCGCAGCGGCGCCGAGTGCGCCGAGAGTCACTGCTCGGCGCTTTTGTGAAAACACGATATTCGGAGGCCCCGCAAACCACCCAACTCGACCGTACGTCCAGCGCATGCACGGTATATTTGATCGCAGTTTGACCACTTTTTTCAGCCTTTTTTTCCGGAAAAAAGCCGCCGGCAGGCACGTCGCGCCTACGAGTGCGATGCAGCGTGTCCGGGCGGGGTTCGGCGTACCCCGGAGGCGCCGCGCAGCGGCGCCGAGTGCGGCAAGACTCACCGCTACCGTGAAAACACGATTTTTCGAGCCCCGCAAACCACCCCAAACCCCCGTACGTCCTGCGCATCCACCACACATTTGATCGCATTCCGACACCTTTTCAGCCGTTCTTTTTCCGGAAAAAAAAGCCGCCGGCAGGCACGCACCTGGCGTATCCCGGCGAGGTTCAGCGTGACCCGGGGGCGATGAATCCGCCGCCGTGAAGTCCTGCTCGCATCCTGACCTCTCGTCTGGCTGTTGGCGGGCACCATTTCAGATTGCGCTGAGACGACAGATCGCGTTCCCGCGAGCGACGCGAAACCCCCGGTATGCGCCCCATGCCATTGTGCTCTCGGAGGGGTTCTGACGTTGTTTTTCAGGGTTTTCACGGGTCCCTGGAACGAACGGCCCCACGACGCTGATTGCACTGACACAACGGATCGTGTTCCCGCGAGCGGGGTAAAGTGTCGCGCTCTCGGACACATTCTGACGTCTTTTCAGCCCATTTTTTTCACACCGCCGCCGACACAATGAATCGCGTTTCCGCGAGCGAGGTGAAGTCGCTGGTGTGTTTCCCTTTTTATTGGGCTCTCCGATGCATTCTGACGCCTTTCCAGCACCTTTTTCTCGATTTTTATTTTGCGGCAGTCCCGCGCTCGAAGGTTGAGGTCCAAAAGGTCTGTGTGGTGCCGCTGAATGCTCTGACACGCCAGATCGCATTTGCGCAAGCACTGGGGTGGTGAGTTCCTTCCTGTTTTCTTCTTGTTCAAAATAAAGCGGTCCCCAAATCAGAGTCTTGCAATGGAATCCACAGTGCAAACATTGGGGATACCATACACATTCCAAGCCCCAAGTAGTCAGTAGTAATAGTACCGCTTGTAACCCTAGAAATACGGCCGTTTCCGGGCATCTACGGATGCCGAAAATACAAAAAATCCCCGCGCGGGGCGTGACCAGACGCGTCGCGTCCCGCTTAGTGGACTTTGTTGAAAACCTTGGCGCGCGCGAGCCGAGCAGGGTATATAAGGGCTCGGCTGGGTCGCGGAGCGACTTGTCGCGGACGACTTATCGAGGATGACTTTGAGAGGGGCATTATGTTGATTTTCAACCACGTCAAAAAGCTTCGCGCTCTTCGGCCCCACTCCAGAAATTCGTCATCCACTCATGGGGTCCCACAACGTACCCCATAGAAATGTTCTACAAACTGCCCACGGCACTCGTTGACCTCGAGATCTGGGCTCCGCGCCGCTGGTTTCTCGTCGATTTTTTCCGCGCGTTGGAAAACCTGGACCCCGACTTCCTCCCCCGGCTCCGGCACCTTGCGTTTCTGCGCTGCACGGCGTACCCCGATTCGCTGTCGTCTTTGGAGGCGGGTCTGGCCGCCAGATGGCGTGCGCGTCCGGACTTCGCCGAGTTGTCGTTTCGCTTTGCGTGGATTTCCAACGCGTGTCCAGAGTCTGCCGAGGACTTCGAGGTTCAACTTCTGCCCTTTAGAAGATTGGTGGCTGAGGGGATGGATATCCGTATTGAAAGGGGATCGACGTCGTACATCTGACTGTGATTATTGCATCGTTGCCCATTCATTCAACGCACTGATGCTGGCAATTCGAGGACTGCTGCTTCCGGGGCGTGCCAGAAACACGAGGAGAATTTATTGAACGGTCTGCGATGCTCATGCCTTGTGAGTCGGAGCGACCTCACATAATTATTCAAGAAATATCGGAAGCGAACAGATCGACGTCCGATGTTCCGATCGAACTAGACTACACCTTTGTCGTGTGTATATGTCTTTGCGCTGGGCTCACCGATGACACGCCCGTTGTCTCCACACCGGCGCCGCATACGATTAGATTAGCAAGCTTATCGTGTCGCTGGCCATGCGATGGACTGGTGCTGCGAAGAACTCCCGGGGCCACGCGCGCATTTGTCGGGATGGAAGTAGTCGAGCGTCCTCGCGAGGAGGCAGACTCGGGTCGGAGGCGCCGCATGTATAAGGAAGGACCTGTTAGCACACATAATCAGCTCGCGGGTACTTTGCTCTGACGTGGAGCTCACCTTGGCCATCCGAGCCTCAGCATCGTGCTCTGCGAGAAACTCGCTTGTGGAGTGCAATGGGCATGGGTTCTCGAACCTGCAGTACAGTAACGGCAGGGAAATTGAGGATCAAACGCGTATGTACGCCCAAATAACGCGTCGTTCGTATTTCGGTGAAATTATATTATAGTGCAGGCTTCAAGTTGAGCAGCGGCGGAGTATGTTCATTGTTACTGTAAATGGATGTGCCGGCCGAGCTCGTTTGACATGGGCGTGTGATCTGGGGACCGACAGGTTGTCGTCTTCGCTCCCGCGACGGGGTTTTTGGAAGACCTCGATCGCCATGGAAGTGCAAAGTCTATCTCGATCACGGTAGGCCCCATGAAATCCAAAGGAGGAGGATTCCTGGGGCAACTGGCAACTGCAAGGCAACTGGGGTATTCTGCAATATCTTGGCTGCAGTCATGAGGCTGAGATATTGTAATTTCGTCGCAATCAGAGGCCAGTTAGGGCTTTGAAGTCCTGCAGAGCCAAGATGGTTTGGAGGGATGCTGGTTCAAGTTTGGCCCATTCGCCCGAGTTTGGCGGTTCCGCCGACTACGCAGAAGATGGGAGTCTGCTTCCAGACAGATTTTGTATCTTTGCGGGGGGTCCTGGCCGAGGGATTTTGGCCGCCAGACTCCGGAAAAGACGAAGCGAACATATGTTGCGGCGGTTTCAGTTTCAACACCGCGTACTTATCCGGAACATAAGGTCCTGTCAGGAGTTGGATGCTTGCGCCAGGAGTAAGCTTAAAGGAGGGACGCGAGGTCCTGACCAGCAAAAGACCATGGAGGTTGAGAGCAGAAAGCGCATCACACGTTTGTTACGTTGTTTGGATCTTCCGAGTCTTTCCTTCCCTCCGAGGAAGACACGTTATGCTGCGATATCGCCCCTCCGTTGGCAGGCGGGTTGTCTCCGTTGTCTCGCATCGTCATTCGCCGCGTCATTCGCCGTCGGTCCCCGTTCGCGCTCCCGTCCGCAAGTCCGACATTGACAATATTGACACTCGGCGATGTCCTGCACATTGGTGCGTGTCCCAAGTCGCACCCACACCGCCGCCGCCGCCGTCTCGCTGTGCCCCAGCCCGCGCGTGCACGCCGTATTGCTTGTCGCGTGCATCGCGTCTGCTAATGCAGCTCACAACTCGCAGCACCTCGCGCACAGCGTTCCCCGCCGGACTCGGTCGACGCACAGCGCGTCGCGGACAACAGCCCGCCGTCCCCACCGCCTGCCCTCCAAGTCCCACCCACGTGTATCAACCCCTCAATCCAACGCCGCCCCTCGCGCTCGCGCTCACACCCTTGTCCTCCCGCCGCGCCGCCCCGCTCGCGCTCGCGTTCGCAAGTCCCATCGCCCCCGTCCGTCCGCGCCGCCGCCTTCATCTACACAACTCGCACATGCGACCCGCCACTCGCGCTCGCATCCGCCCCGCCGCCGCTCTCTCGTTTTCTCGTTTGCGCACCTAGGGCAGGCGCCGCTTGCCCGTCCCGTCCCGCTCCCCTCGCCGCCCTCTCGCTGCTCGCGCTCGCGTTCGCAAGCCGCGTCGCCGCCGTGCTCTCGTTTCCGCATGCACGCGGCCTCGTCCCGTCCCGCTCCTGCCGCCCTCTCCCGCGCTTGCGTTGCTGCGCGATGCGCGTAGCCGCGCGTGCGAGTCGCCCGGCTGCCAGGACCTTCGCCGCCCGCCCTTCTCCAGTCGCGGCGCGACCAACGCGCGCCGTACCCTCCCATCCCGCCGCTCGCATCACCCTCCTCTCCATGTCCGCGCCGTCGCCCTCATTTCTTCCGCACCTCGCCCACGCGCCACGCCGCCCGCCTTCTCCTTCTCCCGCGTACCGCCGCGCTCGTTTACGCCCCTCGCCAGCCCTGTAGCCCCTCGCCGCTCCCTGCGCCCGCCTTCGCCCTTCGCCCCGTCCCGCCCCTCCCGCGCCTGACCTTCTGCGCGGGACCTCCGCCCTTTCTTTCCCCGTGGCCGCGCGCGTTCGGGTCCCTGCCGTCGCGCGGCTGCACTGCGCAGCCTTCGGGCTGCCGCCGGCGCGCAGATTTGCGGCGCGGCGCGGGGCGAACGAACGGGCCTGCGCGCCGCCATTCACCGGGCGCGAACGGGCGCAACCCGCCGCTGCAGCCCTGCGCCGAGCCCGAGGTCCGGGTCGCCAGCTCAGCGCGCACATCGGGGCTGCGCACCGCCGCCTGCCGTCCCGCTCGCGCTCGCGTTCTCGTTCTCGTTCTCGTTCTTTAGCCCCATCGCAAGCCCCGTCGGCGTTCCGCACCTCGTGCACGCGGCCCACTCCCGTCCCGCTCCCCTGTCCGCGCGCCCGCTGCCGCGCCGTTCGATGGCGTAGGCGCGGGCAAACGGGCGTGGAGTGCTGCGCCGAGTCCGAGAGTCCGCGTCGCCGGCTCAGCGCGCGCATCAGGGCAGCCCCGCGCTCGTCGCGCGCTGCGTTCGCAATGCGGCGCTGTTGCGCGGACGTCTACGCTGCGATCCAGCTGGCATTCGATGGCGTAGGCGCGGGCAAACGGGCGTGGAGTCCTGCGCCGCTGGAGTCCTGCGCCGAGCCCGAGTCCGGCTCAGCCCGCGCATCAGGGCAGCCCCGCGCTCCTCGCTGCGTTGCGCTCGCAATGCGGCGCTGTTGCGTGGTTTTCCGCGCGGGACCTCTGCGCTGCGATCCGGCTGCGTCGAGCGCGGCGCCGCTATGTTAGCCAGTGTCCCGCTGTCGTACGTACATCATGTCTAGTGTAGACCTTTTGAATATAGCTGCATTCCATTGGAACGACGAAGAACAAGTCAGTTCGAGCGAAATCTGGAAGGAAAGGGCTTGCGTACCTATGCCAAGTCGGGTCCCGGGGCACTGGGAACGCAGCGCTGGCGGGAATCGTTCGCTCGGCATCGATGCAATGGTGGGATCCTCGCAGATACCGGCAGGTTCTGGGCTGCAAACATAAATGTCAAAGCAGAAATGCGAAAATGGCACAAGTTGGGCCACTTACCCTGGTGCCGCAAGCGCTCGGGGTAACGCAGAGGCAACGAGCGCCGTTGATTTAGCCTCCGAAACAAGTGGGTAGGGGTAGATGTGCGCGAAATCAAAGCGGAACAAGCTCGATCTTATCTACAACTCAATTTTATCACATCTGGAAACAGTCAAGCGTCGAGAAGTCAGCTGAAGCAAGGTAGGATTGAATGGAACGTGCGCACCTTGCATTCGGGGACACAGCAGACTGTTTTAACGAAGTCAGAACGAGTCAAAACTCGGAACTCAGACTTACGAGTCTGTAACTTGAACAGACCTGTTTGAGCTCGGAATTGAAACCAGGCTGAGTTTGGCTGCTTACCTCGATGCCCCGAGCGCAGGAATGCGTTCGTTTGAGATGGCAATCGAATCTGAAGCGGACCTGCCTCAAGATTGCGACTCGGAGTCAGCTTGGGATGAAGTCTAAGTGAGATCCCGCACTGAGAATCTAGAAAATTTGGAATAAGTTAAGGTTTCACAGCAAGATATGTTCATACCTCGTAGTTTATAACGTCTCAAGACGGTTGCGTCAGTGTGAAGGGATGCAAAATCATGAAACTCAACAATGATCTACTTGAGCCTACTACGAAAACCCAACCAGTTGAATGTTTCGTAGCGCGGCTGAGATTTCCGAGTCAGTCCAAGTTCAAATGTATAAAACGAGACGTACCATTGAAGCTCAGACGTCTATCGTCTTTGTGAGACCTGAATGGCAGCGAACACCCGACCCAACAGGAATGATGAAGCGAGGTTCGACCAAGGACAGCCCAGCACCATTCCGGGCGGATATGGACTCAACGAAGTAATAGAGAGCATCGGAAGGAGTCGTATGAACGAGGGAGGATATACGAGGGTCCGAGTGATGAGGCAGGTGTGAAAAGAATCGAAATAAATGGGGTAGTTGGAAGGCCGAGACAGGGATATAGTCAGTTGAATCATACGAACAGAAAGGATGATAAATAGCGTTGAAAGCGCAGAGGCAGCGGGAGGAAGGCATAAGAATGCTTGGATTATGAAGGAGTTGAAAAAATGTGGATATGAGTGCGGGCATGGGAAGCCCGAGAAGCCCGAAACAGTAATAACGAGTGTACCGCGGGCTCAGTGCACGCAGATCCAAGCGCAAGCGTAAGAGACAGTTCAGAATGAGGAATTTAGGACAATCTCTGGATCATATGAGTTTCGGTGCAAAATAGAAAAGAAAAATGAAAGCGGCGCACCAGATACACGAAGGGAGTGATACATCGAGCGGCTGGAGGTATGTACAGTTAGGAGCAAAGTAAAGCGATGCGCTAGACTCATCGAGAATATTGACCGCGCATAGATTAGCCCATCGCCGAAGGTCGGCAGGGAGCAACTGAATGTGGGCGGAAAGAGGGGTGCGCGGGTGAAAGTCAACATGTGTATGGGTTGATATAGGGTAAACGCACCGAATGGAGGTCGGAGCGCCCGGATCTCGCGGAAATGGTTGCCAGAGACGGTAGCGATACCAGTCCGCTGACATGTTGGAGCGCTAGGCGGGTCCCGGGCGTTGGGGTGCGGAGTGGTGTGAAACAGTGAAGAACAACCGCAAGGGCGTATTCGGGCGCCGTTGCCAGAGAAGCGCAGGGAAATGATAAATCGGATGAGCCGTATCTTTGATGGACAAGCGCAGGGTCAGATCTTGGGATCTGCGGGGCCCAGAATTACGCGAAGGTTGATTTTTCGAGTGTTTTGTCGGGATTCGTACCGGCCTGGATGAGTGCGTCCGGCATGCGGAGGCTTTGCGAATGAATTCAAAATATATGTTCCCGACCACTGTGGGTTGACCGACGCACGGGCCAACCTGCATGGTGGGAGATGAGGGTGAGGGGGATAGGCGAAATAATCGTCAGTGCGCGACTGCGTGCGAGAGATAGCCACGTACTGTACGGAATGTGTAACGTGATCGTTTCCATCAGATCCAGGGTCCTGGTCACCCGCTGCACCCCGTTTCCCCGTGTAAAACTCGACTTTTGTGAAATTGCTCGGAATCGCGTTGGCAGCGCCAGGGCAGCTGCGGGATAGCCAGCACTTCAGGAAGAGAGCACAAAGAGCTAGAGGAGTAACATCAGCCGTACAAAAGTCTGACACACCAGCCAGGGACCCCAGAATAAGCGATGTACAATAAAACACACCGGATAGTATGCGCGGTTCCTGCGGCTCTCGGCGCCCCCAAAACCACCCGAAGATCACGGTGTATCCATGCCATTTGATGGGGGAGATGCGGTGTCACGGATGTGCGACCCTGGGCTTCTGTTCCGGAAAACACGAAAATACGTGCAAAGGCAATCCCTGCCGTTACAAGGCGCGCGGGCAGCAAACAGCACCGCAGACGGCAGGATTGCTCACCTGAGAAAGTAAGAGTGAGTTGTGGCCTGTTCGCTTAGTCAGGAAACCCCAGAGTGCAAAAAGCGAGGTGGTGGTCGGAAGCAGAATTCGGTGCCTTCCTAATCTGGCAGGCTGGCGGAACTCGTAGCCGAAACTCAACATGCGGCACGTGACTTTGTTGAATCGACTCTTTCTCCGCATCCTTCCGGGCAATCTCGCCGGCGCGGCTTCTCGGGCCGCAAAGCGGTGCTTTCTAGCCGAATATAGGCCCGTATGCGACACATCTTCAGCCGTCTTTGCGATGATCAAGATTCAAACCGTGGCAGCCAGCGGACCAGGTCGGGATTTTGATGCTATGTTTCTGGTTATTTCGCGGTTGTTTTCTATTGCCCTAAGCACATCTAATCCACGTCAGCCCAAATCCTTGTGCGTACACACCAAAACATTGACAGATCATTCGCAGCGCGTAAACACGGCCACCGCCTATCTGGAATCTCGCATACGCAAATTGAAGAACCTTCTGATGCAACGCCCGGCTGCGGCTGCGTGCCCCTGGTGACCGACGCGCTCTCTTCCGTACTCCCACCATCTCAGGTCACCGCTCTCCTGAGAACACAATATATCGACCCCCCGCAAACCACGCAAACCACCCAAAGTAGGTGCACTTTTATGTGTATTTGATCGCAGTTTGACCACTTTTTCAGCCTTTTTGTCCGGAAAGAAAGCCGCCGGCAGGCACGTCGTGCCTACGAGTGCAATGCAGCGTGTCCGGGCGGCATTCGGTGTACCCCGAAGGCGCCGCGCAGCGGCGCCGAGTGCGCCGAGATTCACTGCTTGGCGCTTTTGTGAAAACATGACATTTCGAGTCCCCGCAAACCACCCAAAGCCCCCGTACGTCCTGCGCATGCACCACACATTTGATCGCATTCTGACACCTTTTCTACAGTTTTTTTTCCGGAAAAAAAGCCGCCGGCAGGCACATCCCGCCTGCAACTGCAATGCAGCGTGTCCTGGCGGGGTTCGGTGTACCCCGGAGGCGCCGCGCAGCGGCGCCGAGTGCACTGAGGGGACACATCGCGTCCCCGTGAGGAGGTGGTTGTCCAGGCCACCGCAATTGCGAAAACACGATATTTCGCGCCCCCGCAAACCACCCAACTCGACCGTACGTCCTGTGCATCCCAAGCATATTTGATCGCATTTCTGACCTTTTTTCAGCCTTTTTTCCGGAAAAAAAGCCGCCGGCAGGCACATCGCGCCTACGAGTGCAATGCAGCGTGTCCCGGCGGCATTCGATGTACCCCGGAGGCGCCGCGCAGCGGCGCCGAGTGCGCCGAGAGTCACTGCTCGGCGCTTTTGTGAAAACACGATATTCGGAGGCCCCGCAAACCACCCAACTCGACCGTACGTCCAGCGCATGCACGGTATATTTGATCGCAGTTTGACCACTTTTTTCAGCCTTTTTTTCCGGAAAAAAGCCGCCGGCAGGCACGTCGCGCCTACGAGTGCGATGCAGCGTGTCCGGGCGGGGTTCGGCGTACCCCGGAGGCGCCGCGCAGCGGCGCCGAGTGCGGCAAGACTCACCGCTACCGTGAAAACACGATTTTTCGAGCCCCGCAAACCACCCCAAACCCCCGTACGTCCTGCGCATCCACCACACATTTGATCGCATTCCGACACCTTTTCAGCCGTTCTTTTTCCGGGAAAAAAAGCCGCCGGCAGGCACGCACCTGGCGTATCCCGGCGAGGTTCAGCGTGACCCGGGGGCGATGAATCCGCCGCCGTGAAGTCCTGCTCGCATCCTGACCTCTCGTCTGGCTGTTGGCGGGCACCATTTCAGATTGCGCTGAGACGACAGATCGCGTTCCCGCGAGCGACGCGAAACCCCCGGTATGCGCCCCATGCCATTGTGCTCTCGGAGGGGTTCTGACGTTGTTTTTCAGGGTTTTCACGGGTCCCTGGAACGAACGGCCCCACGACGCTGATTGCACTGACACAACGGATCGTGTTCCCGCGAGCGGGGTAAAGTGTCGCGCTCTCGGACACATTCTGACGTCTTTTCAGCCCATTTTTTTCACACCGCCGCCGACACAATGAATCGCGTTTCCGCGAGCGAGGTGAAGTCGCTGGTGTGTTTCCCTTTTTATTGGGCTCTCCGATGCATTCTGACGCCTTTCCAGCACCTTTTTCTCGATTTTTATTTTGCGGCAGTCCCGCGCTCGAAGGTTGAGGTCCAAAAGGTCTGTGTGGTGCCGCTGAATGCTCTGACACGCCAGATCGCATTTGCGCAAGCACTGGGGTGGTGAGTTCCTTCCTGTTTTCTTCTTGTTCAAAATATAGCGGTCCCCAAATCTGAGTCTTGCAATGGAATCCACAGTGCAAACATTGGGGATACCATACACATTCCAAGCCCCAAGTAGTCAGTAGTAATAGTACCGCTTGTAACCCTAGAAATACGGCCGTTTCCGGGCATCTACGGATGCCGAAAATACAAAAAATCCCCGCGCGGGGCGTGACCAGACGCGTCGCGTCCCGCTTAGTGGACTTTGTTGAAAACCTTGGCGCGCGCGAGCCGAGCAGGGTATATAAGGGCTCGGCTGGGTCGCGGAGCGACTTGTCGCGGACGACTTTGAGAGGGGGATTATGTTCATTTTTTCCGCGCGTTGGAAAACCTGGACCCCGACTTCCTCCCCCGGCTCCGGCACCTTGCGTTTCTGCGCTGCACGGCGTACCCCGATTCGCTGTCGTCTTTGGAGGCGGGTCTGGCCGCCAGATGGCGTGCGCGTCCGGACTTCGCCGAGTTGTCGTTTCGCTTTGCGTGGATTTCCAACGCGTGTCCAGAGTCTGCCGAGGACTTTGAGGTTCAACTTCTGCCCTTTAGAAGATTGGTGGCTGAGGGGATGGATATCCGTATTGAAAGGGGATCGACGTCGTACATCTGACTGTGATTATTGCATCGTTGCCCATTCATTCAACGCACTGATGCTGGCAATTCGAGGACTGCTGCTTCCGGGGCGTGCCAGAAACACGAGGAGAATTTATTGAACGGTCTGCGATGCTCATGCCTTGTGAGTCGGAGCGACCTCACATAATTATTCAAGAAATATCGGAAGCGAACAGATCGACGTCCGATGTTCCGATCGAACTAGACTACACCTTTGTCGTGTGTATATGTCTTTGCGCTGGGCTCACCGATGACACGCCCGTTGTCTCCACACCGGCGCCGCATACGATTAGATTAGCAAGCTTATCGTGTCGCTGGCCATGCGATGGACTGGTGCTGCGAAGAACTCCCGGGGCCACGCGCGCGCGTGTCGGGATGGAAGTAGTCGAGCATCCTCGCGAGGAGGCAGACTCGGAGCGCCGCATGTATAGTAAGGAAGGACCTGTTAGCACACATAATCAGCTCGTGGGTACTTTGCTCTGACGTGGAGCTCACCTCGGCCATCCGAGCCTCAGCATCGTGCTCTGCGAGAAACTCAGTGGTGGAGTGCAATGGGCATGGGTTCTCGAACCTGCAGAACAGTAACGGCAGGAAAATTGAGGATCAAACGCGTACACACGCCCAAATAACGCGTCGTTCGTTCGTATTTCGGTGAAATTCAATGCAGGCTTCAAGTTGAGGAGCGGCGGAGTATGTTCATTGTTACTGTAAATGGATGTGCCGGCCGAGCTCGTTTGACATGGGCGTGTGATCTGTGGACCGACAGGTTGTCGTCTTCGCTCCCGCGACGGGGTTTTTGGAAGACCTCGATCGCCATGGAAGTGCAAAGTCTATTCCGATCACGGTAGGCCCAGAGAAATCCAGGAGAATAGAGAGCAGGATTCCTGGGACAACGGGGTTCTCCAATTTCTTGGCTGCAGTCATGAGGTTGGGATATTGTAATTTCGTCGCAATCAGAGGCCAGTTAGGGCTTTGAAGTCCTGCAGAGCCAAGATGGTTTGGAGGGATGCTGGTTCAAGTTTGGCCCATTCGCCCGAGTTTGGCGGTTCCGCCGACTACGCAGAAGATGGGGGTCTGCTTCCACGCGAACTTGGTATCTTTGCTGGGGGTCAGTGGGGGTCCTGGCCGAGGGATTTTGGCCGCCAGACTCCGGAAAAGACGAAGCGAACATGGGTCCCGATATGTTGCGGCGGTTTCAGTTTCAACACCGCGTACTTATCCGGAACATAAGGTCCTGTCAGGAGTTGGATGCTTGCGCCAGGAGTAAGGAGGGACGCGAGGTCCGTCTCAGGGTCAAACGGCGGGTATCTGGCGCCTGACCAGCAAAAGACCATGGAGGTTAAGAGCAAAAAGCGCATCACACGTTTGTTACGTTGTTTGGATCTTCCGAGTCTTTCCTTCCCTCCCTCGGGGCTCCATCCGAGGAAGACACGTTTATGCTGCGATATCGGCCGACTATATCAAGCTTGACAACCCGCATCTTGTCCCCACCTCCTCCTTTCCGTTCCCTCTTTCACAGACGCGGAATAATGGCCCCTGTACGAAATTTGCCAGGCGGGTTGTCTCGATTGTCCTCTGAACCATACTTACGGGGGGCGGACAGACTGCTGGGGACACCGCGGGGTCAGTCGCATTGCCATTCTACTGCTTATCGGGCAAATGGACCCGTTGCTTGGTCGTCTCTACGGGCCATCATGCGCGACTTGCTACCTTGGGGTCAAATTCTAACCGTTCCCAAGGCCTCAGCTCGTTTCCCAGAGAACACGCTCGCAAGCTTCGAAGCCGCCATTCGCGACGGCGCGGAGGGCATTGAGAGTGGTACTCCTTTCCCTGCTTTCGCGCACGCACTCGTCCGTGTTCGTGACACCCCACCCAGACGTCCATGTTTCTCTGGATGATGTTGTTGTCATGTTCCATGACCCGGGTGAGCAGTCCGACTAACCCATTGTTATTTCTTTTGACCCCCTCCAAGAGTTAGCCCGCACCACAAACTCCACAGGCATGATCAGGGAGCGGGAATGGCATGGTGCCGATGGCATGCAGCACGTCCGCACGGTCAAGCAGCCCCACCAATCCATCCCTACCTTCGACGAGACCGTCGCCCTCCTGATGCTGGTGCGCGGCTGTCTCCCATCGTCGTCCGACCGCGCTCATCTCCGCAGCCCGAGAACCAGCACGTCAACTTCAACGTCGACGTCAAGGTGCAGAACACGCCCACGCGCCTCTTCGCACTGATGCACAAGACCATCTCGTCCTATCCTGACTGGGAGACGCTCCTCGCCCCGCGCATCCTGCTGGGCCTCTGGCACCCGAATTTCCTTGCACCAGCCAAGGAACAGCTCCCGTACTGCCGCCGCTCCTACATCGGGAACAGCCCTGCCTTCGCACGCAAGTACTTTTGGAACGACTGCGAGGTCTTCAGCATTGCGTTTGGCGCATTGACGTCTGCCGACGGCCAACGGTTGGTGCTTCTCTGTCGCTTGTGCCTCGCGGTGCTGATGCTCCTGTGCAGGTTCAGACAGGAATGCAAGGCGGGAGGCAAGAAGGTCATGGTGTGGACGGTCAACGACCCGGATCATATGATGGAGGTGCGCCTTTAAAGCGCCGTTATATTCGCGGTCAACTGATATCCCCCCGAGGCCGTGCGGTGGGAAGTGGATGTCATCCTCACGGATGTGACCAAGACGTGGCTCGACCTGCGCGCCGCGCTGCACTGTGCGTCTCGTCCGCGCCGCCTATGCTCAACCTCACGTCCATTCCAGCCGACTACGACAAGATCACAGCGCAGTCGAGCCGCTTCTTCCTCTGGACGACTCTCCGCTTCTACACGCCCTTCCAGTACCTCTGGGCCATCCAGGGCCGCAACTACCTGGAGCGCGTCGCGGGTCCGTTTGACGCGCTCAACCCGCGCAGATGATGGCGTGGTGGTTCTGCATCAAGCCTTTAACATTTCCGACCATCCCAGAATACACCTTGATTAGATGACTTTTATTTTTCAGTATATTGGGCGGCCTCTTGCCAGGGGTAGACTGTTCGGGTCATAGTAATAGTTCGGAGACTAACAGAGCGTTGCTTGGACGATATGAATAGAAGTAGTAGTTTTGACACTGGAAAGCGAAGGAATGGACCACAATGAATGCTAAAGTCGACAATTCTATTATGGAATGTCATAGCGCCGGTGGTCCCATGGAGGAGTTTGAAGAGAGCCGGCCAGCTGGCCCCGTCGTCCACGTACCGGTTCTGCTCTGACTTACAGACGGTGAATGTGTGGATCCGGAGTACCAAGAGGCAACGGTCGGACTCGCTGAAGCCTGTGGAGGGGCCGACGACGCCCACGGAGCACGTGTAGCGCCGGGCGTGCCTACCACAGAGGGAGTATGTAATACTGGAGGACCTTCAGTCGCCGTGGGGGCGGCATCCCACTGCAATAGCCCGCCCAAGGGTACGTGCTGCACCACGACACGTTTTCCGAGCACTTCAGCCTGCGAGGACGAAAGTTAATGATGGCGCTGCGGCCAGTCGTTGGTCGTACCTCATACATCTTGAAGAGCCCCGAGTTGACCTTGCCCCAGTTCGGGACACCCGTGGCGATGGAGTGCAGTTGTGAGGAGTGTTCGTGGAACGGGCCGTGCTTGACCTGGTGGATGCGCATGATTGAGAGGAAGTATAAGTTGTTGTCCGGCAGTGGGGGGCGCAGCACAGCCGAAACAGGGATTTGTGTCTGATCTGCAGAAGAGTTGAATGAGCGATCTCCTCCGGATCTGGGGCATGAGGAAGAGGGTACCCCGCAGCTGACCACTCCCGAATATGTATCCGAGGAAGGACGAGTCGTCGAGCCCCCAAACGCCATGGCTGCCTGCAGGCTCGAGCTTATACACGTCCTGCAGCCTCCAGCATAGGCGGAGGTACCGGGGAAACACAACAAGAACGACGCTGCGCTCCTCTTCTGGCACGGGCCGCAGGAAACGGGTAAGGGTGAGACAGAGCAGGAAAAGAGCAAACGAGGTTTCGTGCCCCGTTCCGTAATCCATACGCCCGAAAGACCCAAAGGATGTCAGCAGATAGGGCTTGAGGTGCGGAATGACTGCAACGTATGCAGACGGGAGAAGGCGGCCCAAGAGAGTGTCGCTTTCCTACTCTGGCGTCAGTGGATGTACGTGCGCAGTCCAACAAGGCGTACCACATCGAGGCGCTTGCCCCACGTCCGGAAGGCGAGATTTCCGTAGCGCTGGGGCGAAACCTGCGGTGGGATTTCGTCGATCCATGCGTCTAAAGAGTCAAGTAGCACCATTATCCTTTCAATGGCCTGGTATCAGTCAGTACGCCAGTTCCAGAGGTTGGATTTATTCAGACATCGCTTGTGGAAGAGGCCGTAGTCGGAATATCCCTTCCCACGACGGATTCATTCAGGCGCCGCAGAAATATTGCGTAATCTTGGTACGAACGAGATCGCCGCCAGATCTCTACATCGTCGTCCGTCTGGATCTTAAGAGTGGGAAGACTGAGATTGGGAACATCTGCAAGAGGGATTTCTCGCAGGCCAGCCAGTTGGCGAGTCATTTTGCAGAGAATCGCCGAGTCGGGATGACGGGAGGAGGTGTGATCAAGGTGTGACTTAGGATCACGTTTCTGTGACGGGTGGCGCCTCCCGGAAAGCGAACCTGACTCGCAACGCCACACTCCCTTGTCTGCACTCACCATGCCGCCCTACGATGACTGGAATAAGATAGACGACGAAGAGGATGAGGAGCTCCAGGATGCGTCGGTGAGCTAGACCAGAGGGCCACCTGGACGGCCGCCACATCCCCAATCCTTACCGTGTCATTTAGCATCTGGAGACCAAGAAGGACGTTATTCTGTTCTGTATTGACTGCTCCGAATCTATGCTGGAGCTCTACCCAGACCCTATCTACGAGAACGTCCAAACTTGCCACGCCTACGCTGCTCTCGACGCCGCGATGCAGATCCAGAAGAAGAAAGTCATAGTGGGTCCAAACGACGCTGTCGGCATCCTGCTTTTCAACACCGTGAGATAAATCCGCCACCTGCATTTCTTGCGTCTGAGCTGGGCCTTGTAAGACCAGGAAAGTAGAGACGAGCCGCAACCAAGGCTCAGAGATCAAGAAGAACTGCTTTGTGTACCAGCCCATCGCGCCCCTGAGTGCGCCGAAGATCCAAGAACTGATTCAGTTGCTGGATGGTCTGTGTCAACCGCTGGCTCAGAAGTCCGCTAAATTTCCTGCGAAGCCTTCCGTGAAGATCCCGAGGAGCTGAAGAACAACTTTCCTCCGATGGCTGACGGGAAGAGGGTTCCCATGGGTGACGTATTCACGAGCTGCAATTGGGTTCTGCGTGATGGGTCTGTCTCCTCAGCTTTGCAGTGCCTCTGTTAACCTGTGCACAGCGCTCCGAAGACCGCTTCGAAGCGAGTCTTCCTCATTACAGATGCGGACGACCCACACGCTGGTCCAGGCAGCAAGCAGCTGGTGACTTCTGCAAGGACTACTCTTATTGTACATGTCCTTGCCTCGCTGCCCAGATGTCTAACTAAAGGCCTCACCAGGACCTCACTCAAGCGGGTGTGACAGTGGAACCGTTCTTTATCAGCACCAAGGAGAAGCCCTTCGATATGTCGAAATTCTACTCCGTACGTCTTGCGATCCGACTCTGGACCCTTCTGACGGGTACGCAGTCGGTATTGCTGCCCAATAATCTCGTGGACGAGGACGACATCGACGAGGACGACCCGTCTGTCCTGCCCGAGTCCATCTCCATCTCCCGGATCGAGGACCTGCTCGCGCAGATGCGCTTCCACGAAGTCCCGAAACGCGCGCAGTTTAGCATCCCCTTCGAGCTCGCCGACGGATTCACCATAGGCGTCAAGGGGTGCGCGCAGCGGCCCTTCTTGAACTGTGTTCTGATCGTCCCCCAGATACGGACTGGTGACGGAGCAGAAGAAAGGCGCGTACAAGTACTTTGTGGACCTTGGCGAACGTATGGAGGTTGCGACCGTGCGGACGTCGTATGTCGACGAGGTCCGCTACTTCCTTGCATCCTTCGTCTCGCTTTAAACGGTGATTAGGACCGGCAAGCGGAAGTCAACAAGCCGAAGATGGTCTACGGAATGGAGGTCGGGGGTGCGGGGGATGACGACGGTGCCGGGACAAGAGTCGTCCAGCCCGGACAGCGGGCAGGTTAATCTCTTCGTGCATAAAAACTCGTCTAACCATCCTTGACAGCCATTCTACACGGCGGACGAGATACGGTCATTCCGGACCCTTGGACTCGAGCCAAGTAGTTCCTTGAGACTGAACCTTGGAGAAATGTTGATATCCTTTAGGTTTAAAATTACTCGGGTTCAAGGACCGTTCGGAACTCTTGTTCGAAGACAATATCAAGCACTCTCTATTCATCTACCCCGACGAACTGGTACTTCGTGCTCGCTGTCAACCAAAACGCCGACTAATAATCCATCAGACCTACTCTGGTAGCAAGCGCACCTTCAGCGCTCTTTTGAAATCAATGCTAAAGAAAAAGAAGATGGGCGTCGTCCTTTCCCTTACCAGGCGAAACGCATCCCCGACCTTCTGCGCCTTAGTACCGCAGGTGGGACTATAGCCTCCATCAGCGACGCTTAAGCTGACGACTAGTCCAGGAAGAGAAAGCGGACGAAGGCGGTTGGACGGATCCTGCAGGATTCCACTTAATACCGCTTCCATTCGCCGATGATATTCGAGCCGCACCCGTCGAGAACGGCTGCCGAGGTAGGACTTGCGCCATCTTCACAGCCGCCTCTCACGCTACGTCCAGCCTCGGAGGGGGTAAAGGATGCTGCCCGCGCCTGGATTGACAAGCTCTCTGTCAAGAACGGCGCATACCCACCGGATTCATATCCTAACCCTGGTCCTGCAATACTCCTCCACTCATTTGCCCGTCTCTTACTCTGTTCCAGCCTTGGCATTCCACAATGCACAACTACAGGCTACAGCCTTCGGCGAGGAATTCGACCCGGAGGCGTTTGAGGATCTCACGGAGCCCAAGGTCGACATGATCCATAAGGTACTCGTTTGCCGTTCGTGTTCTCCGTGATTCCTAACAATAAACCCCGTCGGGCAGCGCGCCGGCAAATTGCTGGAAGCGTGGAAAATCGCCGTCGCGAATGACGAAAATGCGGTGTCAGCCGCTCCTGCCGAAAAGGCCCCCGCAAAGGGCACAAAGCGGAAGGCGGTAGGTTGGTCCCCCCGCAGTTTGAGCTATAAACTGATACGTGCACGCAGGATGTCGACGTTTCAGAGGCAGAGATCATGAGCAGATATGCTGAAGGCTTGCTCAATAAGGCATGCCATTCACTTACTCTTCTTTGAAAGTGCTAAACTGGTTTCATTTAGCTTACTGTGGAACAGCTCAAGGTTAGTCTACTTCTTGCGGTTCTACGAGGACACTCCTACCCTCAATTTTCGCAGAATTTCCTCAAAAGCAAAGGAAAGCCGTACTCAGGGAAAAAAGCAGACCTGATAGAGCGCGTTGAGGATTATCTGGGCTCTCAATAAATGCTAGCTGACTCTACGCTGGAGTAAGCGAAAAAAGGACAGATAAGAACGAGATTTTTACCTCGGTCAGACTTTGAAGGAGTCTCCGCGTAAGTTATTGAAGACGGTACTACGGTACGCAACCCGGTGATGACCCACATATACCATAGGCCTATTATTGCACCGCGTCTTAGACTCTTAGTAGTTCTAAGTTCTAATTTATGAATCGTGTACTTGTTGCGGTATAGAAATGCAGATACTTTTTTTAATGAAATGGGTATGGTAACGACGGTCAAACGTAGCCTCTCTTGACAGACTTCCTCGCTCATGAATCATTCGTTCTGGAGGTCAAACGAGTTTAACCGTTAACGTCGATGACGGTGCATCGCCGCCACGTGATGAGTGAAAAATCGGACCGTGGTCCTCCGTGCGCGACCTGCTCGTCGCACTCACTCCCTTGTTTGGCATTCAGTAACAAGAAATTTCTAAGTTTAGTTCTTCCAGGCGACTACTAGGGCATGTACAATCTGCCGAAAGCGGGCATCTCCGATTCCGGACACCTTCGACTTCGCGGCGAAAATTTCTCTGCCGGAAACTCTGGCTCCAACGGGAAGCACCCTGAAGATTCGGAATACACACAACGTCAAGATAGCGGCCTTCAAAGAGACCAGCATTGACTTGAACTTGCGGTGCCGAGACGAAGACAGGAAATCGATGCCGGTCCTGCTCTCCAGCCACTCTTTGCTTACACCTCGGACGAGATTGAGGACATGGTACATGGGAGCAGTATTGCACTGCAGTGGGCCCCCCTACTGGGCTTTATTGGACTGCAGACGGATTGTCTTCGGCGCCGTCGCGCAGCTTGCGCGGAGGTAGAAACCGACAAGTCAGCCGAAAAGCTCGAAACCAGGCCTCTGCTTGAATAGTTGGTTCTCACCAATCCTATCGAACACGTTCCCGGAGAGCCTTCTTCAGTCACTATTCATGACGCCGCGTTACAGTCAGTATATTCTATTCAGAACAAACTATACGTGCCGCTGACATACTTCACCAATGACCATTTGCTCAAGATCCAGAAGCTCCTTTGTCCCAAGCCTCCGTTCGACTTCCCCAATCCGGACAAAATCGTCACTCTGTACATGACAAAGATGCCGGACATCTGGAATTCCGACAAAAATTACTCTTGCTAACCCCGCTCAAATGGCAAGATTCAAGAATCGACTCGGATGCTCAATATGGAGGCCGCTTTTGTCCTCCTCCGCGGCCCTCTGAGCGACGACCCCGCTGCCAAGACAACATTTGCGAGCGAGTTCCATATGCATCATATTTTCTTCACTAGAAACTCCATGTCTGAGGGAAACTACAAGATCTGGTCCGTCTCGAGAGACAGGCGTGTCATGAAATCCTCCAGGGTACATTATTCTCCCGGGACTATTACTCCAATCAGGTCGACGGCCGCCTTCACGCGAGGAATTCGACCCCGAGGCGTTCGAGGATCTCACGGGGCCCAAGGTCGACATGGTTTATAAGTTACCCGTTTGCCGTTCGTGTCCTCCGCGATTTCTAACAATAAACCCGTCGGGCAGCGCGCCGGCAAATTGCTCGCCGCGAATGACGAAAAGGCGGTGTCGGCCTGCCGAGAAGGTGCCTGCAAAAGGCACAAAGCGGAAGGCCCCCCCCCCCCCCCCCCCCCACGCAGACTGCGCTATGAACTGACACAGCCTGAGGTGCAGGATGCCGACGTTACAGAAGCGGAGATCATGAGCAGATATGCTGAAGGCCTGCTCAATAAGGCAGGTCATTCACCTGCTCTTGGGTGAAAGTGCTAACCTGGTTCCATTTTAGCTTACGGTGGAACAGCTTAGGTTAGTCTACTTCCTCAAGTTTGGGTATCCACGAGGACACTCTTACCCTCAATGTCCGCAGAATTTCCTCAAGAGCGAAGGAATGCCGTATTCATGAAAGAAAAGGCCGTCCTGGTAGAGCGGGCTGAGGATTATCTGAGCTCTCAATAACTACTGTCCACTTTCTTGATAAAATCTATTGAAGCGGTTCCGTTCCAGGAATCCGTTCCGGAGCGGGTGCTTGAGCACTTAGCATTTGCTAATTATAGAACCGAAGCTTATTAAGCTGATGCCGCAATGATGCCGGGAAAAAAACCGGGCCACTCAAGAGCCACTGACAAATGTAGTCTTTGCTCATGTCGGTCGGTTATAACCACCTCGGGCCGCGGCTCCCTCTAATAAACCACCTGGATCGCAGCTCCCTCGTTCTGGACGCGAACATAGAGCATGGCCTCCGCTACTAGCAGTTTGACTCATGTCCCCACCGCCGAGGACCGCGATGTGGCCATCGACGGAAACGGCGTCGATCATCCGGGTCGCGGTCCTTCCGCAATTCCCGAAGACAAGAAGGAAGAGCTTCTGGAGAATCTCGAGGATGACTGGCAAGACGACCCTCAAAATCCAAGAAACTGGTCGTTCAAGAAGAAATGGGCGACTGCTAGTATCGTATGTGTTCCTGGCTGATGCATGCGATGCGCCCGCTCATCAGAAGTACGCCCGTGGTCTAGGTATCGCTCTACACATTTATCAGCCCATTATCATCCAGCATTATGGCTCCCGGTCTCCCAGCCATTGCTGCGAAGTATAGAATCACGAATGAAACAATCGTCGCGATGACTCTCAGTATTTTCCTGATATCGTTTGCCATAGGGGTGGGCCCTTTGTGTAACATAAAACGCACAAAAATCTGACCTTTTGCAAGCCCTTGTTACTGGCGCCAGCATCGGTACACTAATTTCCCACACGGAGTGCACCCATACTGACCAGTATACGTAGGAAATGTATGGACGGTACGTGTAGTTCCCACATCGTCGGCGCGTTTACCGACACGTTCCGCGGTAGAAAATGGGTTTGTTCATCCATATTACTTTTTACCTCCAGGACCATACTGAGCGGTTTGCGTATCAGGTGCTACATATCGGTAACCTGGTTACCATCGGGTTCAACATCGGGTGTGCATTTGCACCGAACCTCGCAGCCCTGCTAGTTTTCCGATTTCTAGGTCATTTTCCCCTCATTGAATAGGACTGGAAACTGAACGAATGGAACGAACAGTTGGCTTTTCGGGCAGCGCGCCCATTGCATGCGGAGGCGGTGTTATCAGCGACCTCTTCTCAGAGCGGGATCGTGCGGCCGCGATGGCCATCTACAGTGTACAGTTTTTCGCCATCGAAATCCGACGTCGGCAATTTTACTGACTCATCCCTTCAGCTTGGCCCACTCATCGGCCCGGTCGTTGGCCCGATAGCCGGAGGTACATATGCATGCTCCGATATGCATTTCCGCAATGTACTCATAGCCAGTCACACAGGGTTTGTTACCGAAACAATCGGTGTCAGATATGTCTTCATCATAGTGGCTGGTAATAGCCATACTCTGCCTTTCCAGTACCATCATTCAAATCATGTCTAGGTCTGGGCGGCATTGCAAGTGCCGTCGGGATTCCTATTCTCGAGTCCGTATATCAGAGCGCACGCAAACGTTCTAGGCTCACGTTTATGTAGGGAAACGTATGCTCCAGTTATGCGACTCAAGACAGCGAAACAGGCAGCAGACCCAGAGAAGGTAGCCGCAGCCCACCCTGTTCTACTTGCCGAGCACTCGAGCAAAATGCACTACCTGTGGATCAACCTGAGTCGGCCGGCCGTTCTTCTCTTCCGAAGCCTCGTCTGCTTCATGCTCAGTCTCTATATGGCCTTGTGAGTTCTTCTCCCGGAGAAGAGAAAAGCACACTGAACGCCTTCGTAGCATGTACGGGATCTGTAAGTGCATTGCAGAGTTTCACTGTTTGTATGCTGAAAGACCAAAAAAGACTACCTGATGTTCGCGACCTTCAGCAGTAAGGCTCCGTCCTTGATAGTGTCACTTCGAGGCTCATTTTTTTTTGTAGCGCTGTTCTCTACCATATATGGCTTCAACACCGGCATCGGGGGCCTCACGTACCTCGGACTCGGGGTTGGATTCATAATGGGTATGTTGTGTAAAACTCCCGCGGGCAGGGACTGATGCCCCACGCAGCTACTGTGTTTTCCGCCAAACTTGGTAATGATGTGTACCACAATGTCAGTGGAAGTGCGGCACGCCACGAAATAATCTACTGACCTCCGTCCAGCTGGCCAAGAAGAATGGTGGCAAAGGCGAGCCTGAGATGCGGATTCCCGCGCTCATCTTCGGCTCCCTCTTTGTTCCTGTGGGTCTGTTGTAAGTGGTAAACCCCGTCCCCCCTCGTCCCACTGAAGCCGGGTACAGCTGGTACGGTTGGTCAGCGGAGGCGAAGATCCACTGGGTGAGTCGGGCTTCCTCCTTCGTTGACCCCTTATTGAAGCAATGTATGCAGATCATGCCTATCATTGGATCCGGTATATTTGGATTCGGTATGTGGAAATACAGCGTTACTCAATCCCGCCCCGCTAATCCTTCTTGGCAGGCATGATGAGCACCTTGTACGCATTTGGCTTCTTGTTGTACATCCTTAGGCGATCCTGATCTTCCCCCGCCCAGCCTGCCGATCCAGCTATACTTAGTCGACTGCTTTACGTATGCTGCAAGCGCTCTGTCTGCGGCCTCCGTATATACATACTCTCATCTCCTTTCTGAATGGATATTGATCACGCTTCACCCCAGGTCTTCCGCTCAATGCTTGGCTTCGCCTTCCCCCTGTTTGGCCAGCAGATGTTCAAGGCTCTTGGCACGGGCGGCGGGAACTCCTTGCTCGGCGGTACGCATCTCTGTCCCTCTGTCCCTACGTCACGAAGATCTCATCCCCCGCCTACAGGCCTCGCCATCGTCCTTGGCATCCCCTTGTGCGTACCCACCCACCCCCTCGGCTTCAGTCCGCTGATTCTCTGCGACAGTCCTATCTATCTCTACTACCGCGGGGCTCAAATGCGGGCGCGTAGCTCGCTAGCGCGGTGACATATTGGTTCGCTGCAGCGGAGTATATAATCTAAGTCCTCCCATTATTATACGTTGTCCGTAGAGACATACCGTTAGAGATTTATCAATAATACACGACCGGGATGATGCCAAATCTTCTTACCTGTGCAAAGGTGTGGGGGATATGTTGTGCTCGCGAGGTCCAAATACCTGAACAACGAGTTTACTGAGGACAAATAAGCATGTAGTATTGTACGGGTGTTTATCCTTCCAAGTAGCTGCACAATGTCACCACACGCACCCATTCCAGGGGGTAGAGCATGCAAGACACTGACAATGTGGGACTGGACTGGCCGGCCGCTTGTATGGCAGGAATCTCAAGGTTGAGACCTCGTGGAACCTGTCCACCAGCGTAGAATGCTGGTGTACAAGAAGAGTGCCTCTTCCCAGGTAAGAAGTTTCTGGCATCCACCGGCAGCGACCCATCCTTCGGATGAGATGAGCTTGTAGGGCAGGAGTGGGGGTTTATGTCCAGGTATTTACTAGGTGTCATTATATGTTATTATAGGATGCTAAGAAGTCTTAGCCTTTGCGAGACGCGCCACAACCTGCTCCTGCGCGCGGATCAGCTCCTTCGCCTCTTCAGGAGCCATGTTCAGCGCGCGAACGGCGCGTTCCAGCGCGTCGCGCGTTAAAACGTCGTCCGACGCTCTTTTCGCCGCATACACCGCGTTCAGCGCCAGCAGCGGCTGCGGCACGATGCGGTTGTTCTGCAGCATGCTCTGGATGTATCCCGCGCCGCGCCTGGCTGGATTTGGCACGGGTCAGTTGTATAGCGCGTGGTATGTAGTTCGTCGACAACATGCCTTTCGCGTGGGAGAATGTCCGCCAGGCGCAGAAGTAGAACGGGAAGTTCGGTATTATGGCTGGGCGCATCAGGCGGGGCTGGAGCGGGGGGCGTGGAACGCACGGATGAGCTTCAGTGGGGCCGAGAGCACGGCGAGGAATATCCACATGGCCATGCCTCTGTTGTGCAAAGGTATTCGTTCCTCGACGAGCGCCCTGAGATTGTCGAGCGACTGGGGACCGGACAGCGCCGCGGGCGGGTACCAAAGCGGGACCTGCGCAGCGTCAGCCGGCGCGGGAGCGCTTGCCATATATACTCACTTGAAGCCCCGCATCCTGCACAATCTGCGCTACGTCCTGGTCGATCGTTTTGAGGTTCGACTCTTCGAAGTCGAGTCTGTCCATGAGGCGCTCTCCGAGTTGGAATGCTCTGAGCTGCAGAGAGGCGATGCTTTATCCGCGAGGAGGGGATACAGGAGAACCTGCGGTACCTTGAGCGATCCCTTCTCCGCCGTCCCGAAGTTTGCCCACGTCCGGTTGGCCGTGCGCAGCGACCAGCTCACGACACCCTCCTCCGGCAGCCAGCGCGCAAGAAAGGTGCGCCGCAGGAAAGCCGTGCTGCGCGTCGGTGGTGGTGCCTTTAATCTGGCGAACTTGAAGCTATAGAATACGGGCAGTTTACTAGAGCCCGCTCTGCTTGGTCGCACAAGAGGCAGGGCCACGATCCGCATCGGGCCCGAACTTGGGATCATAGCCATTTGCTGGAGTGTCGAGAGACAGAGAGAGATAAATCAAGGTCATGGCCGGACGCGAGCCGGACGCGTCGCTGATCGGACCATCGGAACCGTCGTCTATGCCCCGTCGTCCAACCCCCCAATCTCCCGTTTATGAACATCCTTACAGCTGTTTCCGAAATCCTTGAGACTGTCAAATAATCCTAGCTGCCGCCTGCTAAGCGCTAAGCTAGCGGCCGAGTAAATTCCGACCACCCGAAACTCGAACAACCCAAAACCTTCCTTCGCATCTATCTAATTGCGTCAACGGTGCTTTCTACGGACCCCCAACCCCTTCTGTGCTACTCGTAGTAGCTGTGAAGCACGTACGACTCGGACCCTGAATCCAAGCCACGTTTTTGCTCTCGTCAAGTAAGATCCAGATTCCACAGAGCAGCGCTGCCAGTGTCTTTCAAGTTCCAAATACCCAAGCCTTCCCACCATTTCTGGACTCTCGTGTCTTCTAGGAAGCCACGGCGTCGGCCTCGAGGACCACCCAAGCTGCAGATTGGTTCCCAGACTCAGACTGAATCTTTCGTCGCGCCCTGGTGGGCCAGAAATACTGTACAAGAAATTCCATTGAAAGATAACGATAAAAGTTCCAAGCTCTAGATGGGCTGCTTGTGAATACATCGGACGGCAATCCCACTTGCGCCCAGTCTAGCATGCAAAAATTGCCGTCGACGATGATACGGCCAGCGGTGATTCGTTCTGGGAGAGAAGTCAGCATCTGTGGACACCAGAAGAACGGAGGGGAGCCTACAACATCGATCATCTTCGCGACCTGCTCCTGCATGGCGTAGAAATTGCGATGCAGCCCGCACTCGGTCTTCTCCTTGCCCGCCCAGCGGCCGGCGCGCTCGCCCTGGCCCTCGCCGGCTTTCGCGGTGCTGTGCCAGTCGCCGACGCTGCGGTAGCCCTGCGCGAGCAGGGCGTTGCGCGGCACGTCGTATTCTGCGATGTACCACTCCACGAACGGGAACGTCCACTCGAAGAGCGGGTTGAGCTTCAGCAGCCCGGTCTCGTCGACCTCGAGCGGCTGCAGCGACGCGCGGTCGCCTCCCTGGCTCGCCCGTCGGCCGGTGATCACCGCTTTCACCCCGAGTGCGTCGTACGCTCGCCGTGCGGGCTCGACCTGCAGTGGTGTTAGCACACGATCACTCAGAAGAGACCCGGGGTCTCCCACCTTGACGGCGAAGTCGTACACGTCCTCGTTGGTCTCCCATAGGCGTGGGCCGAACTTCTTCTCAAAGTCGGCAGTCGTCGCGCAGCCCTGCGGCGTGTAGACGTGGATCGGGACGTCGTAGCGTGCACGGACGTCGTCGACGAGCTGGTAAGTCTCTCGGAAGTGGTAGAGCGTGTCGAGGAAGATGAGTGGTGGCGGGGACGAGGTGATCTTGGAGAGCATGTCGATCGCGACGAGCCCCGTGAGCCCGAAGGCCGTCGTCTGGTATAGCCCAGGTAGCGACTCAACTGCCCACTTGAGGATCTCCTCGGGGGTCAGGGTACGTAGGTGCGCGTTGATTGCGCTCAGATCGTCCCTCGACAGAGGGAGCTGGAGCATTTTAGATTTCGAGGAGGAGGAGGCAGACATGGTAGGTGGAGGCCGGTAACAAAGAGTCTGTCTAGCATATCTGTCCTAATATATAGCAACGCCCCGGCGGCTTGCAAAGCACGGCGAAAAGCAAACGATTGCGCAATTTCGCGCAACTGGAGGAAGATATGGCGTACCATCAGTGGCTGTGCGGACGGTTCGGGCAGCTTACTCACCATATGCGGAGCGAGTGTGAAGATAACTGGCGTGTCATTGGTGAGCCTATCGCCAGCGCACAAATATACGACAAAGCCTATGTGAAGGTGTATTCAAGTCCAATCGGAACATCGGACGTCAATCTGTTTTGGTTTCCATGTTTCTCAAATAATTATGTGAGGTACAGTATTCGAAACTCACTCGGACTCACATGGGATGAGCATCGCAGACCGTTCGATAAATTCTCCTCGTGTTTTTGGAACGACTCGGAAACAGCCCTTGGTTTGCCAGCATCAGTCCCTTGAATGAATGGACATCGACGCGATCATCACACTGAACACAGTCAGATGTACGACGTCATCAACCCCCCTTGCATTTGGATATCCATCCCATCAGCCACCAATTTTTTAAAGGGCAGAAGTTGAACCTCGAAGTCCTCGGCGGACTCTGGGTACGCCCTGGAAACCCACTCGAAGCGGAACGACAACTCGGCGAATTCCGGACGCGCACGCCATCTGGCGGCCAGACCCGCCTCCAAAGATGACAGCAGATAGGGGTACGTTATGCAATGCAGAAACACAAGGTGCCGGAGCCGGGGGAGGAAATCGGGGTCCAGATTTTCCAACACGCGGAAAAAATCGACGAGAAACGATGCGCGCGGAGCCCAGATCTCGAGGTCGACGAGTGTGGACGTTTGGTAAAAAACTTCTACTGAGAAACTTGCGGGAAGACTTGTGCCGATGACGACTTTCTGGAGTGCGGCCGAAGAGCGCGAAAGGAATGGAGCGATGGCGTCCTCTTCAGAGGCTCCCTCCTCGAAATGGAGGATTTGGAACGTTCGGAGCGCTGGCAATGTGAGGAAACGGAGGACCTGTAATCCGCGAATGTCGGAATTCTGGTAAAGAGTGAGGGATTGGAGGTTTGAATGGTTTACTGGTGAGAGATCATCGAGATCAGGACCGAAGGGCGTCAAGGAGGTCTCGATAAGATTCGGGCTGAGACGTAGCACCTCGAGGATGTGGCCGAGGTCGTAATATTCACCCGTGAACTTCGAGAGCTGATGCCACGGGACGGAGAGGAGGGAGGGCGCTATAATCGTGGCTGATAGCTCGCTCAAGAGAGGCGAATTTTTGAAGAATTCTACGGGCAATGATGTCGAGTCCCATGAGGTTTGGGATATGGTCAACGTCCGGAGCAAAGGGAAGCTGTGATGTCCGAGGACTCTCCCCGTATTAGGAAAGTGCATGGCAGATGTGAGCAACTCCAGGGATTGTACCCTACGCGATAAACCGGCCAACGCTTCGTAGATGGTATCCACAGCGCCGTCCCGTAGCTCCCGGGCTATCCTGAGGGTTACGGACAGCGGCAAGTTACCCGCACGGTCGAACCACGTTCTGAGAATGCCGACTTCGACTTCGACTTCGTCAACATCGCACCTTATCATGAGATTTACTGTGGTCCACAGCGCAGGAGTAGAGACAGCCACGTCTCTCCACGCCCTACAAACATGCAACAGAAGCATCGGGGCTTCACGGCATTCCATCGAGTTGTTCGGTCCGCGATCGAGGCAGTGGATGAATATCCCGGACGTAATTTCGGGGGGCAGCGTCAAAACTGGATACACGAGCGAGTCGAGTTCAAGCTGAGCGTTGTGCCGTTTCTCCTCCAGGGGTCGCAGGAGACTTTGGTACCGGTGTATCTCCGCCGTGGTATGGGCGACGATGCTACGGAGGTCATCGTTATGGGTATGCATTTGCGCGACGGTGGGCGCAGAGTCCGACATGGTCACAGTCACTCACAGCGTCACATCCGATTTCAAGTTCTGGAACCACCAACGCTCGGTACACTACTCTTGACACCACCTAGGTACCACCGAAAAGAGTCGGGACTTTTCTCCATCACTTTTTCTCCGATACGTATCGGAGGGGCTCCGAAAAGACGGCTAGCTCATCATGAAACGCACAAAATCTCAAGCCCCTTAGTCTCTCTTGACAAACCCCCTCGCTCGTACCTCATTCTGAGTAGCCCTCCGTCTTGAGCAAACCTGCCCTGTGTGCCTCTTAATTTCGATCCATTGGCGACGAAGTCGCTGGAGAAGCGGGAGCAGGAGCAAAAACTCGGTTCAACGCGCTGCTCGCCGCTTTCTGTTCATAATCTGCGGGTCCCTAGGCACAGAGTCTCATGCAAGGCATCATCCGCGCCGCCGTTCTGCCCATCGGTCGAAGTTCTGGAGTCCGCATGGCATTTCCCACCTCGGAAGCTCGCGAGTTCCCGATCCTCCAACGCCCGGCGATTGACCACTTCAAGTTCGCGGGGGAGTCTTCGAAATCTTTGGCAACTACGCAATGCCATTTTCTTGAACGAACTTCGTTCATGAACACGCTCTCCACGCGCCGCTTTACGGACTGCAATTGACATAATTTGGAGGCGCCGTTTGCTGTCTTCGAAATCCCCGTGCCTTCGAAATCCCCGTATATATCCCGTCGAATATAGTAGACCCTCTGGGATTATGTAGGCTGAGCAGAGGGATGTCGATATGCCGTCTCCAATTCCGTCTGTTACAACTGCTGCTTTTTCTGCCACTGCGCTGGTCCGAGGCCACGAAGGGCAGCCAGACTTGCGTACCGCTCGTTTAGTGTTCCACTTGCTCGTTCTCTGGCTTGTCGAAAGCGTACCATTGCACCTAGCCCTGTATGTAGGCTGTTGACATGAAATTGGACGTACAGACTCATCCGATATGCGCTGTTGTCCGGGTCAGCGCCAGAGAATGGCGAGCCTTGCCTAAGAAAAACGCAGCGCGACCATTGGCATGTGCGAGAGAAATACAATAGTGAGCATATTAAATGTAATACAGTATACAATCCTGTAACGATCAAGTCTATATGCATCGGGAATGCTCAGAGCGGGACATCGGGCGCGCCGCGGCGCTGCGCAGACGCAACGCGTGCCTGCAATTGCATGCGCTCTTGCCGTTCGCGCTCCTGCTGCTGGACCTGCAAACCGAGGTAAGCTGAGGTAAGACAGGATGTAGATTTTAACGCACGACCTCCATCCACGAGTGGTCCGCGACGGGCTAGGAGCAGGTTAAGAGGAGAGAGGAGATTGATGACAAGGACGACGCACCCTGCTCGCGGACTCGCCCTTATTGCGGTTGGCCTTGAGGCCGGCGGCGGTGAGGATGATGCCGATGGTGAGGCCCTGCGCCCACATACGCGCCTGAACGACCTTTTGTGCAGTGCTCTGGTATCTGTGTGGGGTAAGGCTCGTCTGACATCATTTATGAGTACAACTCACTTGTCGCGCGAGATGATGCCCCCGGCGACCGCGAGACTGAGCGCCCACCCGCCGACGATAATGGAGTATTCGTGTCGTGAGGCCCAGTCCGCGACCTTGTCGGACATGGTCATCTGCTCCCACCGCGTCAACTCTTGATGCTCCTGCGCGTTGATCAACTCTACGCCAGCGCCCTCCCTGCGTACAAAGTTGGGCTGGACCCGGTACGCCAGACAAGCAAGACGCACCACTGGGACTTGTCATACTCGAGACCCCGGCGCTCCGCTTGGATCGACAACGTAGGCGCGGTGATGATCAAGATACCAAGGATCTTGAGAGACGGCGGGAGCCGGCGATAGTATTCCCAACGACGGTGGCTGTAGACGGATGCGAGGGTTGCAATGGACCCAGCGAAGAGGGTGCCTTCTAAAGCTCCACGCCGCGAAGCGGCGGTGTGTGCTGCGATTTGTTCCTCTGTCGCAAGCTAAACAGGACAATGTCAGACGTTGCATCTGGGTGGAAAGAAGAGCGCTTGACCTTCATTTTAGAGAGGGAGGAGGTGGCTAGGGTGCGGAGAGGGCGATTCGATCCTTGAGTCCAGACTCCGGAGGACCTTTATACCCACTTGATTTTCGGCGTGGCCGGACGGAAGAAATGACGGGAGTCACGTGCTTACTATCGGCGGGAAGCGGAGTCTGATGTTCGCTTACATGTCTCCGAAATCCCCCGAGGAGGAGTGAGAGAAAGAGAGACAGAGTCGGTTGACGGCGCAAATTGAAGTAAGGAAGTCGATTTATTACGAAAAAGGGGGGATAGAACCGGTTAGTAGGGTCCCGAAGTACTGGTAGTTAAGATTCCGACGCAGTACTGGAAATATCTGCGGGATGAATATCTACAACTTGAAGTATATGTAGTATTGTCAGCTCAATGGTCTCGGTCCGGGTCATCTGAGTATCCATGTATATAGTTTCTTCTTGATATCATGGCTTGGGGCTCGGGTAGAACGATAGGGCGGTGAGACAAAATCTCAACGCAAAAGGTTGACATTGACATTCAAGGAGTAACAGCTTTAGGCTTAGGGGTGGTAAATCCAGAGCCTGACCAAGAGCAACAGAGAAGGCAGAAAGTATAGGTTCTGCAAAGAATGTCAGACGAGGAAAAGAAATCCTTAGGAAGTTGCATTATAGGTGAAGCAACTCTCTGTATTTGGGATGATTCGCGGCGACGCTCCGGGATATCATCAAGTATCGAGAGCTTTACCACGGTCCCGAGGGCCTAGATCGCGTTATTGCCTTTTTAAGAATTTGGACGAGACTAGTCAGTTTGGGAAGGTCGGCATCTCTCCTCATCATCTTGATGTACTGAAGCTGGCTCGAGAAGACGAGTATTATGGCTTTCATATGCGGAGACTACGCATCTCGCTGCGGAACTCCGTCAACCGGTCCGAGCAACGATAACCCAAAGTGGATGTACGGAAGAAGATTGGGCCTGCCACAGGTAGGGGGCGCACGCGAATGTGGGTATCTATGGAGCGGCGGGGACCACACCCCTAGATTCGATGACGAGCATCTCGAGAGCTGGCCAGGGGATCTGCGCGCCACGGGCGGCGGAGAGGAGCGAACTTGGGGCTGGCCTGCTTGAAGAACCAGCGTATTCCCGCTACTTGCGGGGCAGGGGAGAAGTACTTGGCTCTGAGCGGGCGGCCCCTACAGTCATCGTAGAGGGTGACTGAGAAACAGAAGGGATCGCTGGCTCGGAGGGCTCTGGGTAGTGGACATGCGTAGATATGTGAAGACAGGTGCTTCGGTACGAAAGCCGGCTTGTTTGTATGCTGACCTCAGGCTGGACCTGAAGCTGAGCTTGGAGGCCACAGGCAAATGCCATCATTGGAAAAATCCGAGTCGTCCTGGTGTACATCGTACGCCGGGGTCGTTCACCGTATGCCGCGACTTGTGTTGCCACCGCGGCTTAACCATTTGCTTGTGAAGGATGTGACAAGAACGCGGACGCGTTCAACGTCGCGCACTGAGGGCCCCAGGCCAGGCTGAGACAAATCGATCTTGAAGGACCAGCACGCAAGGCCCGAACGGAGGGCAAGTGGGGGGTATCCATGCAGTTATTTTCATAGAGTGCCAAAGCCATTTCGCACGAGCTATCAACGCGTGCTGGCACCGAGTGCGGACGTGATAGTAGTACATGCTGAAAATGCCCAAATTTGGGATTGTTTGCCACCATCCTCCTTTGCCTCTCCCCTCCACCTTCTTTTTGTCATGTCGAACAGCCAGCGGGAGCTGGTGCCGATGGTCTTCAGCGAGGATGTCTATAGGAAGAACCAAGAACGAATTCGACAAATGCAGGCTGTTGTTAATGACGCACAGGCTCGGAATGAAGCTGGCAAACGAAATTACGAACAACTAGCAGGAGAACTGCAAAGAAAAATCCAGGAGGGCGAAGCAGCGAAGTGCGTACCATGTATCTGCGATGCACAGTGGGCTAACCAGATCTCAGGCAGGCGTTGGCCCGCCTCCAATTGGGATCAGGACCGCAAGTGTCTTCGAGGCTAGGGCATATATATCCGTTCTTAATCTTAGTTTAGGCTCGCTCTTACATACAACGAAACGGAATCACAAACCCATAACCCTGTGCTGAATTACGCCCCGGCTCATATCAGCCCTACCCCGAGTGCCAGGATAGAAGAGGTGCCCAGTCCCAGCCAAGTGCGAGTTTCCTCTACGAATTTACGCGCCTTTTTCTCATTAACATCTGTAGTCCAACTCCCAATATTCCAATCCTCAGTATAATCGCCAGCACCATGTTCAGCAACCACAGTACAGCGAAATGCCCCATCAGTCATACCAATCCTACGGGCAGCGAAACCCTCACTTCCAGGGGCAAGGTGTGCATTCCCGCTTATCTATAAGTCTTAACTTAACCGTGTGGAAGCTTCTCAGACCACTTCGAGTCTCTTCGGCGCAATCGGTGCAACCCCACAGAATAACTATCCGCACACGGCACCGCAGCAGCAGTCGTACGCATCAACCTCACGGGCACCATCGACGTATCTACACCCCACCATACAACTCGGCCCCCCACCACAGCCTGCGCAACACCCTTTTGGAGCGAGTGCGCAACCGACGCGACCTTCGGCCACGCAAACGGGAACTATGCAGAATTCTGCTGCGACGCGCTCACAGTCTCATTCCCAGCAGGCAAAACCCAATGGCCTCTTCTTTGGGGCCACCGCGCAGCAGCAATCACAAAACCCATTCGCGGCATCGTCGGTCCAGTCAACCTCCCAAACACGGATAGACTCTGTAACCCAACCTTCACCTGCGCCACATAGTTCGCAGCAAACATCGCGACTCCAGGCGCCGACGCAAACACATATATCCTTACAGTCCCAAACACAGCCATCAGTAGCGGCGAATCCTCAGCACCCGCTCACGCAAACAGACTCTCGTCAATCACAAGCACCACCTGCCGGAGTTTCGCGCCATGCTCAGCAGCAAACACCGACAGTAGCTGCGAACTCCCAGCAGCCCCATCTTGCACGAACACAAACAGACTCCCGGCAAACGCAAACACCACCTGCCGGAGCTACGCCCCAGACTCAGCAACGACCACAGTCAGTGGCTGTGACGCTCCAGCAATCCCACCTCCCAGTAATACAATCAGGCTCTTCTCATGCACCACCTGCCGCAGCGACTCGCCAGGCTCAGCAACGTTTAGAGCCTATACAGGGTCAATCATCTACGGCAGTTGCTGCGCTCAAAGTATGTAGTACGTCCCATCGCTCGTTCGCGGATTTTAACAGTGGGTAGCCGTCCGTCGCACCACCCTACGGACTATCTCCATTTGCACAGAAGCCCCAAACCACTACGGCCGACCCCCCTCACAACCGTACGCCTCCGACATCCGCCACAGCCAAAGCAGCTAGCTCCTCGGCGGCGACAGGATCATTCGCCAATCATTACAGCAACTTCCTCAACTTGCTTGACAAGTGGCAAAAAGCATCGCCGCCCAACGCACAAATGGACGTCCCACACGTGCATCTACGCATCACTAAATTTCCGACCGGCGAGATTCATTTCATGTCTTATGCGATGGACCCGGCCGCAAAGGAGATACGGATTGGCCCCCTAGCTGCGTTTACGAAGCTCAAGAAGAACTTTGAGGGCTCCGTGAGCATCTTCGTCAGTCCCAAGGGTGTCCCAACTTTGATGCTCGATCCACTACCGCGCTCGATGGCGGCGATATACACGAAGTTCTCGGGGCGGGAGGCTCCAAATGCGCCCAAGGCGACATTCCCGGACCCACCGCCCCCGCAGCCTACGCTTCCTAGACCCATCCCGTCATCGCAAACGGCCGCGACACGGTCCCCGCGCGACGCAGATAAGCGCTTTCTGGCGCACGACATTCTGCGCGCGTTTGGCAAAGTGCACCTCTACGCGGCGGACGACGAAGCCACGCGGTATGCGAAGCGGCGCGTGCTGGAGGCGCCGCTGGCGGCGGAGGAGCCCGAGCCGTTCGTCCCGAGGCGGATAAGCTCGAATGAGTCGTCAGCGAAGACGACCCCGGTTTCGTCTCGCGCGCCGTCGCCGCCGCCGCCGCCACCGATCGTGCCGTCGTCGACCGCGCCGCCTCCTGTGCCGCGCATACCATTGTTTTTGCCGAGTCCGCCGCCGCAAAGCGCGCCCGTTGCACGATCGCGCAAAAAAAACCTCGTTCTATGTGCTTGTTCCGCCCGCGCCGAAGTATGTACAACGTTATCGGGCAAGGCTCCGCGCGGACGCATTGCAGCGGGCGCAGCTACGCGAGGTGGAGGGCGTACCGATGGATGCGATGGTGGTAGACGACGAGGACGAGGGGGCGCTCGAGCTGGAGCTGGAGCCGGAACAGGAGTCGGAGCCAGAACCAGAGCCTGAGCCTGAGTTGGATGTCAAGGAGCTGAAGCGGCGGCGCGCGCTAGGTATGCAACAGTCGCTGAAACTGTGTGGAGCGCGGGGCTGACCCATATGCGCTCTACTTAGGGATGTATCAAACTGCGAACAGTCCGTAATGTAATTGTTTCTTGGCAATGACCTGTATTGATGACTCGGGCAGACGATGCGGAGGCGGCGGCGATGCGGGAGGCGTGTACGCGGCTGCAGGAGATGCCGTGCAAGTGGTTCGCGTGTGGGAGCTTGCTTAACTCGCTGGAGAACCTGGTCACGCATCTGCACGAGGTGCATGCGCAGGAGGACGACGAGCTGCCCGTGAGTGTCCCACTAGAGGGTTTGTCTCTTTATTCATCGACCGCAGACCTGCATGTGGGATATCTGCGGGGAGAGCTTCGCGGACTGGAAGCAGCTCGCACAGCACGCAGAGATGCACGTACTCAAGACGATCCGCTGTCCACATCAAGGTTTGTCACTGTCCGCCGTGATTTATTAGTAGCTTAATGCGGTGCATCCAGCCTGCGAGGAAGTACTCCGGAGTCCGCGCGAGCTCCTGGCGCACACCCTCGGGCACACGGGGGAGAACAGTGAACTGAAGCCCTCTGCGCGGCCCGGCTCCTTCGACGCGTCACTGTCTCCGCCCGTCATCCCAGAGGATCCGATACCGCCGTGCATGGTTTACGCTCCTGGTGTGCAGATGCCGGACATCCCGGAAGACCGACACCTGACGCTTGGCCCCTGGGTAGGCTCCTCGCTTTGATAGTATTACCTGTAACCTCATGCTGGACAGGTCCTGCGCAACATCTGCGCGCCGATCAACGCGCGCGTGCGGCGGTACAACGCTGCGGCGCAGCTGCGAGGGAAGGGCGCGCTTCATCCAGACTACGAGTTCCTGGACACGTCTGTGCTGCATTACTCGTCCCTGCCGTCGCGGCCTGCGCGGGTGCGGGACATGGCGAATCTGGAGTCGAAGGAGGTGTCGGATATCATTGCGCAGGGGCTGATGGTGCTCTGGCCGCCAGAGGGGGGGCCGCACCGGCTCGATGTCGGGGCCAAGCCTCCCCCGACGGTTTCACCTCTCCAGGTCGAGGTTCAGCCTGCCTCGAAGGTGGTGGATGAGGAAGAGATGGCTGTGGAAAGCATGCTGCAGGCAGAGAGTGTGGTGCTGGCGGAGGCCGTCGTGCATGAGGAGAGGGAGAGTGTGGTCCCGAGGGAGAGTGTGATGCCGACGATGGAGAGCGGGATGCAGACAAGTGTGCCGCAGCCGGAGAGCGTGACGCCTCCGAGCGTGTTGCAGACAGAGGTGTCGCAGCCGGAGGGTGTGGTGGTGCAGCCGAGTGTGGCGCAGCCGGAGAGTGTGGTGGAACCGAGCGTGTTGCAACCGGAGAATGTGGTGCAGCCGACTGTGTCGCAGCCGGAGAGTCCTACGCTAGTGCAGGCGGATATGGCGCAACCAGAGATGCGACTGGCGGACGCAGATATACAGAATCTCAGCATAATATAATTTCTTGGAAAGCACTGTCGGAACGCTCCTTCTACAGCCCAAAATCAGGTTCTTAAACCCTGCGATTTTTCTGTGCCGTAGGCCTCAATGGCTTGCTGAGCTGTATGTAGTGGATTTTCTGCAGCATTTATAGGTGGCACAGCTTTGCCACGCGAGTTGATCTGGCTACACCGCCACTGTCCCAATGCGGTCGCGCCTCCTGTTTAATAAATGTTTAATGTTAGATGTCCTCCGCGATAAGTGAAAACAATTTACTCCGGATTCATAAACAACTCTAATATTGTTTCTGCTCGACTTGACTTGTCATTTTCCCTGAGACTTGCGTCAAATCTTCCACCGAGAATTCCGTGGTACCATTAGCCGAAGAGTTGAAGCGGAGGGATGCTCATGGCAGGCTCAAGGAATCCTCTACGCTCCTCCACGCTTTCAGAAAGTCACCCGCTGTTGGAACGTTCCACTGGTTGAAGGAACGTAGATTCGACTTCTAGAACCCTCGGTAAAGTATACACCTCCAAGTCATCGTTCCGGTACCTAAGGCGAAGGATGGAAACAGATGCCAAACCGCTTCCTACCCCCGGCTATGCTGTTCAAGTTGGCACTTTAATCAATAATTATCTTTCTGTTTGGATTTGATTTACGCACACCCAACCGATTGATTTCAACACACACACACAACTATTTTCGACACACTCGCCGAACTATTTTCGACACACACACTCGTCGATTTAATTTCGACACACACTCGTCGACTTAATTTCGACACACACACTCGAAGTATTTTTAGAACACTCTTTTCTCGAGTCTCGACTACACACACTAGCACTTTCCAAGCTTTCTTTTAGGTGACTGGAACACACCACTCCTCGGGGCTTTTGATGGCCGCCCCTACCGCCCCCTGCGCCATCGCGGGCGGGGGGCCTCGGCGCTGCTGTCGGGGCCCTGGTCACCGTGTATCTCAGCCTATCTGATCAAGCGCGATGGGCACGTGCCTGGCCTTGTTGTGCCCTCTGGCACAGCCTTCGGCCCCGCCGCCGCCCCAAGCTCGCCTGTCCCTTTGCTGTCCCTCACCGTCCACACCCACTGCACACACGCCCACGCTCGCAGCGCCCTGCCCCCCGTGCCGTGCGCACAGTCTCGCCCGCGAATCCGCGGCTCGACGTGTACGCGCGGCTCGGGCACCGCTGCCACGTCACCACGCACGACCCCGTCGTCGACTGCCGGCGCACACTGTGCCGCCGCCGCTCACAATCCGGCGCTCGGCCTCAGTATGTGCCTACCTCTATCAATTGTCTATTAACATTTGTAGACCTGCAGCTCAGTACGCCGACGAGACACCGTCCTCCCGCCCCTTTGCGGTGGGCCAAATCCCCGAAAGCGCCCGCCTACGCGCCTCCTCCCACAGCGACATTACGCGCGGCATCAGCGCCCCGTGCACGCCGGGTTCGTTTCGCGCGCCCGTGCGCGGATGTCGTCGGTTTCGTGCCCTTGCAATGGCACAACGGCTGATAAAGTAGCATTGCAGCTGCTGTATGACCCCTTCTCATCCCACCACCCTCGACGCCACTCTCAGCGCCCTCAACACTCTCCTGTGTACCACGACCTCCTGCCCGCTCCGCGCCACGTAGGACTGAAACGGTAGTCGTTCGCCGTGCATCGCGTGCGGGCTCGCGTCGCACTGGGGAATACCGGCACCGCCGATGGAGAGCAACTCGCATTTACCCTCTGTCTCGTCCGGGAGCCACCGCAGCGACCGCGAGCGCGAGCGATCGATGGTCGCACCGCGACTCGATCTCCTCGACGCGCAGCCGCACCTCCCCGCCGCTTTCGCTGAAGCGGCCGCTCAGCCCCGCGGAGGACAACCAGCGCTCGCGCCTGCGCCGACGCGACTCGTCGCCCGGGTGGCGCACGCCCGTGCTGTCGACGCGGCCGTCGCCGATCCACTTCCGCACGCAGCCCGCGTCGCACTCGCCCGAGAGGCGCGAGCCCACCGCTGCCCGCAGTGCTCCCACCGCACCTGCGACCCGTCAGCGACGCGAGGCTCGCGGCCGCGCAGACCATCGCGCCCATCTCGCGCGACGCTCTCACAGACGTCGTCCGCGCCGTCGCCCGGGCCGATCGAGCGTGACCGCGACCGGGAACGCGAACACGGACGCGAGCGGGAGAGGGAGAGGGAGAGGGACCGCGAGCGCGACATGATGCAGGTCGGCTCCTCCTCGCCGCCCGCGCGCACGAGCAAGGTCGAGGTCGTGCACCTCCATCCGTCCAAGCCCACGTCCCCGCCGCCGAACGAGATGAAGGACGCCGCGCCCTGACCGCCACCCGCGCCTTCGTCCTGTTCACTTCTTGAATATTCACATTCAGGCCTTCTTGCACGACCTCGCGATGACCCTACCAACTAACTTAAGCCCTATCCAATATGTCCCTCTGCTCCCTGGATGCAACCATAGCTATATTGAAGTACTACGCGCTGAGCCTCGGTGCAGGGACTCGTCGGATGGGACTAAGTTTGGGCGGCGCCTCAAGAGCTGCGGCGGTTGGTGGAAAGGAAAGTACTATCTGGGGGCATATGCTGAGTCGCGAGTATATCCACTTTGGCACACAATGTCCTTTGTGTCACTAGTATACTGTACTATGAATATCAGTAAACACTTTCTTGGGCGGCAATTGGGCAGGAGAGTCTTGAGATCGAGTTGAAGGTTAGATAAGATAAGTACACGTGTCACGATGAACAGGCCCCAACAGCAGCGCCGAGGCCCCCGCCCGTGATGGCGCCGGGGCGGTAGGGGCGGCCATCAAAAGCCCCGAGGAGTGGTGTGTTCCAGTCACCTAAAAGAAAGCTTGGAAAGTGCTTGTGTGTGTAGTCGAGACTCGAGAAAAGAGTGTTCTAAAAATACTTCGAGTGTGTGTGTCGAAATTAAGTCGACGAGTGTGTGTCGAAATTAAATCGACGAGTGTGTGTGTCGAAAATAGTTCGGCGAGTGTGTCGAAAACAGTTGTGTGTGTGTGTTGAAATCAATCGGTTGTGTGTGCGTAAATCAAATCCAAACAGAAAGATAATTATTGATTAAAGTGCCAACTTGAACAGCATACCCGGCACGTCGGGCGACGAGTAGAGGGTCCGAACCATCGAAATACACCAACTCTGCATCTCCCTTCTTCCACGCCCCCTTTTAAATTATCCTACCACACCAACCTATTGTTGAGGACCTCCTTGACCCTGCTGAACGCGCTTGGAATGCACATCAAGGTACTTGCATACGGCAGGAAATATGCGAGCTTATGCGAGTCCAGATCTGGGGTGATTGATCTGATCGAGTAGGCTTTTGTGGCCACCACATTTTGCACCATCCCCATGCCTGCCGCCACCGAGGTCACCGGTGAGCAGCCCCAGCCTTGTCGCCGTGCGCAGCGAGCTCAGTGTTTCTGTTGCAGGGCCCTCGTACATCTCCTCCCACTCCGCGGATGTCATACTGTCCGACATACGGCCCATCAAGCTGAAGCTCGAAGCGCTCCGCTCGATCAACGTCCTGCTCGACGAGTTCCTCTTCAACATCCTCGGCACCGCCCGCTCACTGTCCACCGACAAGCTCCGCGTCAGCCTCCTCAGCATCCTGCCCACGTCGCTCGGCAAGGAGGCGCTGCTCGAGGCCGAGGTCGAGCTGCGCGCGTACTGGGACCGCACCGCGCGCCCGGCGGTCCCGGAGGACGATTCGCGCACGTTCCACCTCCAGTGGGCGTTTGAGGTGCGCCACGCCACACGCCCTTCCGCTGTCCCCGCACTGACGCGCGGTTCCCAAGCTGCTGCGGCTCAAGTGCGAGGCGTACTCGACGCTCAACGAGTCGGACGAGGACTCGACCGCGGTCGCCCGCCTGCAGGAGAAGATGACCCAGCTGGGCGGGACGACGCCGCCCATGACCGGGCTCGTGGCGCCCGCCGCCCTGTACCTCACCGCAATCCTCGAGTGCGTTGCTGTGTACACTATCTGCCCCCTCTCGACTGACTGCAAATAACAGGTCCATGTGCGAGTACGTGGCAATTTCCAATACCGGGTGCCGGCGCTGACCTCCTGTGGAGACACATACTGACCAACGTAGGGCGTGTGGCGGCGCGCGACAGCAGCCGCACGGGCGCGACGGTGCAGGACGTGTTTGTCGCGCTCTGCGAGGACCATTCGATCTATGCGCTCTTCAAGTCCATGCGCGGTTTGCAAATCCCCTGGGCCTCGTATCATACGCCAACTGATCGCACCCCTGTAGTGTATCAACAAATCGAGCTTCTGTCCCAAGCCCCCAAACCGCGTCGAAGCAAGTCCTTCTCACGGACAGATAGACCCTCCATCGCACGGCCGAATCAAGATCTCGCGTCGTCAGGCCGTGATTCGTCCGCACAGAACCGCTCCCGTGCTTCGACCGAGACTACCACGGCTCCATCCGTAGCCACCACCATGCCCTCCTCGTCGTCGTCCCGGTCGTCCTTTGACAAGGCGCGCAAGAAGCTCATGAATGGCGCGCGCAACTCTGGCGACGGGGACAGCCAGAACGGCCACAAGCGGTCCGACTCCGTCCTCAGTGAGAACACTAAGCTAACCCTAGCCGCGTACGACTCGAACGAGCTTCCCCCCGAGGTATGCATCGCTCGCATCTCCATCGTTTCGTCACTTCTGATTGTTTCGCCTACGCAGGGTACAACGATGCTCAAAGAGTTCGACAATCTGATGCGGTCCGACTCGACGATGAAGGTGTCCCTGACACCGGATAGATTGAAAACCATGGAGGTACTGCGCCCATCACTGATTACGTGAGCAGGGCCTAATGTTTTTCGCCAGGTGTACAAACAAGAAAAAGATCAGCGCGGCAATCGGCGTCCAGCCCCTCTGGCGTTTAGCAAATCTGACCCTGATTCTTCTTCGACCCCCCCATCACGCGCCAACGGCAGGAGACCCTCTCTTCGCCACGTCGACTCTATAGTCGAAGACGAAGAGGAGGTTCCATCCAGATCAGCTCCCACGCAACGACGGAATATCATCCCCCCTACCGCTCCTTCCACATCCACCACCTCTATCAGCTCGACGTCCTCCTCGCGCGTCGTCCCACGCTCGTCGTCTCGCTCCAACCTCTCTCCCGAGGCCACTCCCCCCCTCCCCATGGCCTACCCCAAGCGCGGCGGTCCCGGCCCCTCAGGGCCAGCTGGATTCGACGGCGACTCCTTCCCTGTGAAGACCCGGCGGATACAGAAGAATCGCGAGTCCCTCGACCTGGACGCCGTGATGGCCGGCTCTGACGACGACGACGACGAGCCGGCGCCGGCGCCTGCCCCTGCGCCGCGCACCCCCTCCAAAACACCGGCACCATCATCGACCCAGACCCCTAGGCGCGCCACCTCGCAGACCCCGCTGCGCGCCTCGTCTCCGCATGCCGTCTCGGCGTCGACGCGCGACCTGATGAACTTCCTCAACGAGGGCCCGCCGGATGTGCCCAAGGTTTCTGCCGCGGGGCGCGACATGATCGACTTCCTCGCCCAGGGGCCGCCGGACAATGGGATCACCTCGAGCGCCGGGGTCAGCACGATCGAGAACGGCAAGAAGGGCTCCGGGCGGCTGCAGCGCATGATATCGAAGCTCGCGATGGGCGGCACGTCCGACAAGTCGCGCAGCCAGCCGTCGGAGGACTTCGGGCGCGGGAAGGGCCTGCCGCCCACGACGCCGATCCGCACGACGTCGGGCATGCCGCACCAGACGTCGTATGGGAACCTGTCGTCGCTTGCCAACCGCCCCGTTCCGCCGCGCCCGCCACCGGTGCAACCCATCTCGCCCCCGTCGTCGCCGTCGGACGAGGACTACGGCTCGGCGGCCGCTGCCCGCCCGCGCAAGGCGTCCGTCACACAGCCCGGCACACCGCGCCGCACCATGCCGACATGGGAGCAGCAGCTGGCAACGGATTCGCCCGCCGTTCCCGGGAAGAGCGAGAACGCCGAGAACGGCGTTGCCAGCGGGGCGCACGGCGTTAACGGGCACGCGCGCGGTGCAAACGGACACGGGCACGGGCATGGACACGCTAGGAACGGCGACGAGCAGGCGTTGCGGAACGCCTCGTCCCGCACCAACCTCGCCCCGGGCCCCGCTCTAGCCGCGGCCGAGGCGGGCAAGAGCGGCCCGCCCAAGGCCGCGCTCCAGCCCACGCCGCTCAAGGCCGCGACCCACTCCACGCCGCGCAAGGCCAGCCCCGCCGCCGCCCCGCTGATCACGGAGGACCACGCGCGCGACGTGCGGCGCCTGCTCGCCCGGGCAACGAACGCGGACGAGTGCCGCCTCCTCTTTGAGATGTTCCTCGCCAAGTCGGGCGTCGCGCTCGGGCCCGGGCCCGGCCCCGCGGCGTACGACGCGCCGTACCCGTCGCCCACGTCCGCGGACGCGCCTGCGCCGGCGCGCGACGCCGATGGAACGCTCGAGCTGGCGCTCGTGGAGCTGTTCCTCGGCGGGGGCGTCGAGGAGGAGGCGCCGCCCCCACGCAAGCGGCGCTCGAAAAAGAGGTCGGAGGTGGGCACCGCGCCGGCGCCTGCCTCGCCTATGGTGGCCGACATGCCTGTCGAGCCGCGCAAACACGCTGTCGCACCCGCGGCGTTGGCGGTCCCCGTTGCTGCACCGCCGCCCCGCACACATACCCCAATCGAGGTCGCTTGATTGCACTCGATTGCCTTGATACTCATCCCTAATTTAAGCTTCTTTATATCTGATTGTGGAATACTTACTCTGTTCGTACGTACATATAAGCTGGTGCTTTACTTACTAAATTGAATTGGCTGGATTGTAATATTTCTGCGCATTATGATTATGTAGAGATGAATGGGACATGCGATTTTGCTAGATATGGGGGAGGAGATACGGGACAGCGCGCGAAGCAATGCGACAGCGAATATGTACGGATTAAGTTACGGAAAGGGAGACGGCGATCCCCATCGACGCGAGTTCGGCGCAGAGATACCGGAAGACGTATGGCACGGCGACGATGTCGAGATCGCCACCTTTGGACGCGCGGCCGAGAACGTGTTGCGAAGAGATGGCGACGCGGACGTCCGGTTGCGGTGGGGGCACTGCGTGCCCCGCCGCCAGTTCCGCTCGCTCCCGCTCGTCTTGCTGCTCGGCCGCTGCACGACACACGCGACAGTACTCCCCGCCCGGCCCCGCCGGGCGCAGCGCGCTCGACTCTCCCATCGCGACCTCGCCGAGGCTGATGTCCTCGTAGCCCAGCGAGACGAGGCTCCCGCACGAGCGGCAGACCCAGGCGGTCGAGTAGTCCGAGCAGTTCATCAGACGGTCCTGCAGCAGGAACGACGTCCCGTGCGCGATCAGGGCGTCGCGCTCCATCTCGCCGAACCGGATCCCGCCTGCGCGTTTCCGGCCCTAGGGGTTGGGTTAGGAGACGTCTGCAGGATGATGCCAGGAACGTACTTTGACAGGTTGGCGGGTGACGGGGTCGACGGGGCCAGTGGTACGCACTTGGAACTTGTCGAGGACCATGTGGCGCAGGCGCTGATAGTAGACAACGCCGATGTAGATGTCTGCCGCAAACTCCTGGCCTGTGATCCCAGAATACATGGGCTCGTTCCCGTAGTAGTTGTACCCGGCAGCCAACAGCTGTTCGCCGAAGTACTCGATCGCCGTGTCTTCTTCGGTGAATCTGTAGAAATGTCATGATTAACATCCAACAATCGAGATACAGTGGCGACGGACTTGAAAGGTGTTGCGTCCTGGGCAAGCCCATGCATCGCCCCCGCCTTCCCCGCCATGCTTTCGACCAACATACCGATCGTCATACGACTGGGGAACGCATGTGGGTTGATTATCACGTCCGGCTGCATTCCGCTCTCGCTGAACGGCATATCGACGGCGGGCCATTTTTGCGAGCAGACACCCTTCTGGCCGTGGCGCGACGAGAACTTGTCGCCAATAACAGGCGCACGTGTGATTCTGAGCGAGATATGAATCTTTTGCAGTTCGGAGTCCCCGGCGTCAGAGCCTAAATGTGGTATCAGATAGGATTTTTGTGTGGGGTACTGACGGAACGCACCCAAAAGCCGCACTTCGTCGACCAGCCCCATCTCGTCACCCTTGTACTTGATGAACCGTGTCCGGCCAGTGGTGTCGTCGATATACGCTGCGATCGGGTCCCCCGCGGACAGCTGCGTGCCGATGAACGGCAGGCCGTCCTCGTCCAAAAAGTCAAGGCAACGATGTGCCTTCTCGCCGTCGCGCTTGATATCGCGCCCCAGCCCAAAGTGGAGCGACGGTGTCGCGGTCTTGAGCGCGCCGGGCACGTCCTTGAGGTCGACGATCTGCGACTTGTACACGGTGCCGTACGCGAACCCGCGCTCGTGCGCAGACTTGTTCAGAATCATGGCGTCCTCCATGTCGTAGCCCGTGTACGAAATGACCGCGACGACGGCGTTGGTGCCGTTGGGGAACGAGTCCATGGCATACGTGTTGTGCAGCGCGGGCCGAACGACGGGGCTCTGCCCCGTTTGGAGGCGGTAGAGCTTGTTGTCCGTCCGGTGCTGCAGAGCAGTCGACGGGGTCCCCATGGTTTGTTTACCCATCTGTCAAGGTCACTGAGAACGGAAGGGAGCGCCGAGGTAGAGACCTCGAGCCTTACCTGACATTGGTAAATGTTTCGCGGACTCTACCGGCGGAAGTAAGACCAACATACTTCGTAGTGGCAAAGACCACTCGTACCTGATTAAAGTCCGAGAACGGCGTGAGGTTGGCCAAGATCGACAGGAAATTCGTCGGGTTATGCTCCACATGCGTAGAGACGCCCAGTTCGATCTCCTCCGGCGTGCATGCGATGTCCATGTACACCTGCTCAAACGGTCCCACCTGGTCGTCGCGCCCATTCGCGAGATACTTCACCGGCCGCATCATCCGCGCGCGTGTGGAGAACAAGAACAGCCCGGGGTACTGCCCGCCACGCGCCTCGGTAACGAGCCCGATCTCGAGGTCCAGCGGGATCTCGTTGATGCCCTCCGTCTTCCAGATGCGCAGGTTCGTGGCGAGCTGCGCGGCGACCGCGGGGCGCGCCCAGCCGATCACGCGCCCATCAAGCTGGACGCAGATGTTCTTGCGCCCCTCGATGGAGGGCGCGAAGGGCTGCGTCATGCCGTGCGCGGCGAGGACGGCGGGGATGTGCGCGACGGTAAGGGGCGCAGTGATGATGCGGCAGGTGCGGGAGAGGTGGTTGAGGAGGCCGCAGGGCGACCCGTCGGGGGTGTGCACCGGGCAGAGGAAGCCTGGCGGAGACGGGCGTCAAAAGTGAATTAGAGGGGACGGAGCGTGCGTGCACACCCCATGCTTCAGGGAGCAGCTTGCGCACGGTCGTGGTCTTGAGCTCGGCGAAGAAGGCGCCGCGGTGGATACAGCGGAAATGGCTGATGTAGCGCTGCCAGTTGAGTTTCTCCGCGACGATGGTGAATCCCGAGGCTTGCTGGAGGTCGAGACCTGTAGGCGACACGAGGTTCCCCGTGGCGAGGAAGTTAGCCAGTTTCGCGCCGACGTCGAAGTTGACCTTGGCCAGGACCTTTTGGAAGTATAGTTCTGCGAGAATCAGAAAAGACACTGAAATGGGACCGTTTCTTACTGTCGTTGAAATCCACCGTGACGCCGTTCCGCACGTCGATAGTGATAGTGTTGCGGATCAGGTTCAAGGTTTCTTCGAGGCGTTCCTTGATAATCATGGCGTACAAGCTGCCGGGAAGGAGGACCTCCTGGTGTTGGGGAGAATCTGGGTTGTCTGCGCAGCATGCCGAGGAGACCACGGCGTATAGTTTCCGGAGCATGAAGCTGGCTAGCCATGAGCAAGAAATGTAACAGCAGAGCATGCACCCACAGGAGCATCCGGTATTTGTCTCGAGGATTCTCAAGATGGACGAGGACCAGCTTTTGGATCAGCCAGGCACCAACGGCGCCGTTGGTCCAGTCTTCTGGGGTCCCGAGGACGACGCGGAACTTGTCGCCGAGGTACTCCAAGCACTGCTCGCCGGTGCTGAGGGTGAACATCTTGAAGCTGCGGAGCAACAACTCGACACGGTCGGTCAGGAACGTGTTCTCGTAGTCCTGCATCATGACACCCTCGAAGATCTCCTTGTCGGAGGCGCCGACGAGGGCTTTGAGCACGAGCATGATGGGTATGACATACTCCTGCTTCCGCCAGCTGAACCGCAGCATGGCGCTGCCGTTCGAAAGATAGTGCAGCGAGTTCGTGACCGCCGTCTGGTCCGGCCGCACGCAACGGATCTGGACGGCGTACTGTGTGTAGGACGGCCCGCGCTTGGCGAACCCAGGGCGGATGAGGGAGATGACATGGTTGCGCCGTGGCAGGATGAGGTAGCGGATGAGCCGCTCGTTCCCGTTGACTACGAAGTAACCGCCGAACTCTTCCGGCTCCTCGTGCTTGCGCACGAGCTCTGCGGACGACATGCCGCGGATGTTGCACCGCACGGAGCGCACCATTATGGGGACGAGCCCGCAGTCCTTTGGCATTTCGTGCCGTTGGCCGTGGGGGTCTGTCCAGCATAGCTTGACCGTCATGCGCCCTCGGTACGAGGTTAGTCGTTCCCGGGCCTATCCACTTGATTAGCACACCTCCACGATATTCGATCGACGGGTACCTCGGACGGAAACACTTTTCTGTTGGTAGAATGCTTGTCTTTATCCGGCACCATGGGACGCGCAATTGTCGCGGACTCGAACCATACTGTGCGACATTACTTTACTTTGGATTGTACAGCAAGCGGTGCGACACTCACTCCGCATTCGGTTACCCCAGCCGCGGTTGTCGACCTTGCCGTCCCCGTCGAACACGACGCGCTCGCCCATATCCTTTAGCCCAAGGCTGATCAGGCCGCTGCCATCACCGTCGCCGGACGGCAGCCCCGAGTCGTCGAAGAGCGCGTTGAAGGACTCGATGTGCGGGGCCACAAACTCGTTTAAGATGCTATAAGTCGAGCCCGTCTTCGGAGGGTTTCTGAAGGCTTCCTCGCGCGCAAGGGTGTTGAAGGTGGGCTTCCGCCGCGTGTGCTCTGCGTCGGGCATATTGGGAGAGACGCTGCTTCAAGGACCAAGGTGCTTGCCCGATTTGGATGCTTGAAAATTATGCTGTGCTGACTCAGCTGTCAAGTCACGCCAGCTGGTTTGCAGTGTCCCAGCGGATAAAGTCCGTGCACCGCGTCTTCTGCTGCAACCATGTTCGGCTCTTCTTGGGGAGCCAACCAGCAGCAAAACCAGCAGCAGCCATCGGCTTTTGGCCAGCCCTCAGCATTTGGTGCCCCAGGTGCGTTACCTTTACTAGTGTCAAGGCGCTATCTCACCTCTTTGAAGCATTTGGTGGTGGCACGGGGGCATTTGGCCAGCCTCAGCAGCAGCAGCAGCAACCCCAAGCCAATCCGATGTTTGGGAATCTGACTGCCAGCACGAGCAATAACACCGGTGGTTTTGGTACGCGTTTTTTTCTCCCACAAGCTCGATCGGATCTGTCTAACGACCTTTAGGCGCGTTTGGCGGGGCCGCTCCTGCGCAGACGAATGCAGTGAACCCCATGTTCGGCGCCGCAAAACCCTCCACCGGGTTCGGCGCGTTCGGTGGTGGTACCAGCACGTTTGGTGGAGGAGGCGCTTTCGGGCAAAATAACGCGCCCGCATCCACCAGTGCGTTTGGCCAGCCTGCCACAACCACATCAGCCTTTGGCCAATCCAACACGATGTTCGGGAAGCCGGCTACAACAACAGCATTTGGAGCTCCTGCGGGTGTGTCCCTTTGGTATGCCACCCTGTCCTCGACTGACTGTGTCTAGCAAACACCCAGACCGCGAATGTATCGGCCGTCACCACGGGATCCTCTAATCCTCCATACAGCCCGTTCTCAGAGAAAGAAGCCGATCCAAGTACAACAGTGAACAACTACCAGTCCATCTCTTGCATGCCTGCTTACCGTGGCACTTCGTTCGAAGTACGTCGCGCATATGTTTCGCAATGCATGAAAACTTACATCTTCTTCAGGAGCTACGACTACAGGATTACGCGCAGGGTCGCAAGACCGCCGCAGTCAATGCCTTTGGGCAACCCGCCGCGGCCTTTGGTGGTGCACAACCGGCCTCCAATATATTCGGGCAAGCGCAGCCTGCTCAGCAGCCCTCTGTATTTGGTGCTGCCCAGCCTACAACTGCCTTTGGTGCTTTTGGGAACCCGGCTCCTGCCCCCGCCGCCGCTGGTTTCGGGGGAAGCGCATTCGGGCAGCCACAGCAGCAGCAGCAGCAGCAGCCGGCTCCAGCCTTTGGTGCCTTTGGACAGCCGCAACAACCGCAGCAACAGCAGCAGAGCAGTGTATTCGGCGGCGGCACCGCTAACGCCTTCGGTGCTCCCAAGCCCGCCTTCGGTAGCTTTGGCGGTACGCATCCCGCGATAATCTATGTAATTGCTCATTGACCTCTTCTTCCCAGGTGGTGGGGCGTTCGGTGGAAACAACAATGCGAACCCATTGGGCGGAAACCAGCAGCAGCCAGCTCAACCAAGCCTCTTTGGCAACACTGCAGCGCAGCCGACAGCGGGATTCAACGCGTTTGGTAAGAGACTCGCAACACCGCTGCTCAACCCTTTATAAATCTGCAAATTCAAGGCAACAATAACAATAACGCGCCTAAACCGAGCATTTTTGGGCAAACCGCTGCTCAACCCGCCCAAAATGCCTTTGGTGGTGGAAGCATTTTTGGTGGAAACCAGCAGCAGCAGCAGCAGCAGGCTCCCGCCCAGCAGTCGACATTTGGCGCGTTCGGTGCAAATAATAACGCCCAGCAAGCACAGCAGCCAGCTAATCCCAATCCTTGTACGTTTTGCCTTAGATCTTGTTACCTACCGCTCACTCTTTTAGTGTTCGGCGGCGGGAATACAAACCCACTCTTCGGCGGCGGTGGTAATGCATTCGGGAACAACAATAACAATAACCAGCAGCAACAACAACCCTTTGGCAAGCCCGCGGCCCCGTTATTCCCAGCACTAGGTTCCACGACAAATACCAATCCTGCTCCTACATCTGGGATTTTTGGCAACAACAACCTCGGTCAAGGTGCCCAACAGTCCACCTTTGGGAACAGCTTGTTTGGCGCCGCCAAACCCGCCGCACCTCCGCTTGGCCAGTCGAACTCAATGGGCCAATCCAACTTATTTGGCTCTTTCAACTCGGGCAATAACTCATTTATGGCAACCGCGAACAACGGGGGCGCGCAGGGCACGTTGATGGCGTCGATTGCCCAGCCGATCGCCACCGACTTGTTTTCGATGCTCCCTCCCGGGCCTCACGCCTTGAATCTTGGGCAATCCACGAAAAAGAAGGTGCCGTTCTTCGTCGACGTGCCGACGCGGTCCCCGATACCACGCGTCGGCCTCAGCTACACGCCCGCGGGCTCGAAGCTCCGCGGATTCGGCGCGTCGACGGCTTCGCCGCAGGGCTCGCCCGGGAACCCATTCGCCTTCGGAAACATGTCGTTGACGAACGGGAAGCCGGGCGTCCTGTCCCTCAGCCGGATCGACTCGCCCGACTCGATCCTGCGCAGCTCGAGCCCGTCCCTGGGCAGCGGCTCGCGCCACAGCGTGAAGAAGCTGATCTTGGACAAGAAGGTGGAGCCGGCGGAGCTGTTCAGCAAGTCGGGCACGGGTTCGCCGGGGTCGCCGGGGCGGGGGAAGATCACGTTCAGCCCTGCGTTGAGCATTGCCGCGCGCGAGAAAGAGGCGGCGGCGGCGCAGGCGCGGCCCTTGCTCGACTCGCCCACGCCCGCGCCGCGCGCGCCGGCGAACCGTTTCACCGCGCAGGGTGTGCAGGGCACGTCGCAGGCGGAGGCTGACGAGGCTTCGGGGTCAGCGGACCCGGAGGAGGGCGAGTACTGGGTCCGGCCGAACCTCGCGACCCTGCGGCAGGCGGGGTACGAGAAGCTGTCGTCGTTCACCGACCTCGTCGTCGGGCGTGTCGGCTACGGGGAGATCCGCTTCCTCGAGCCGGTGGACCTTACGGGGCTGCCCAAGCTCGGTGCGCTGCTCGGGGGCGTCGTGCGGTTCGACGACAAGGAGTGCAGCGTGTACCCGGACAGCGACGAGGTGGACAAGCCGCCGCCGGGCTCGGGGCTGAATGTACGGGCGCAGCTGTCGTTGCTGCGGTGCTGGGCGGTGGACAAAGCGACGCGCGAGCCGATCAAGGACGCGGCGCACCCGAGCGCGGTCAAGCACTTGAAGCGGCTCAAAAACATGAAGGATACGCACTTTGAGAGCTTCGACATCGCACGCGGGGAGTGGACGTTCACTGTGGATCATTTCTGATTTCGCAGTCGGCGCTCTCGCTCACGCTCCTCCTTCCGCCTCAATGCTTACGTGTCTCTACACGTCTTGGTCTTCCGCACGCACAGCTCTCAAATTCCCGTATCATCGCTAGTCAGTAGTTACATATTTTATATTAGGTAGTTGGTAGTTTAGTTTCATGAGTTGTATGTCAGGGAATGTAAACATTTTGCACGCGTTGGGAGATTCCTAGGCTAAGGTAAGCTCGACGTGCTTAGCCACCATGCGAGCTTCATGGGGTCGGAGACCATAGCTAGGAACTCGTTTGTCTTGTCTGTTGGATGTTGCGAGTCCGTCCTGATCCAGAGGCCTGAGGCTCGAGGGCCCTAAACCACTTGGCTCGAAGAAGTCCCTAGAAGCTGGAGCTATGTGCCCCTAACCAACTTGAAATAAAAGGAACTGGAAGAAGAGAAGAATGCCTGATGGGGCGAGCTCGAGGCTATCGCTGACTGATAAAGCGAACCCTGAACTCTGAGTCTAGCTGACCAGTACTAGATCACCCCGGCGGCGCGTGTCGCACTTCTTGACTGGCTCACAACAGCCACATTACCAGTGCCTCCGGAGGGGATCTAACACTCGTGCGGTTGGTCACACCACACATTTTCTTGCCAATTAACCGTTCCACCATGGAGGCACAGAAACATATGATTCGTTGTAGCATACTTACCTGCTGCATTTGTGAGGCGCAAAAGAATGAGGCAGTGAGTCCGGGAGAAATAAGTATTAGGGTTGAGTTGAGCGGTACCGGTCTCAGCAGAATCACAATTAAGGCCGCGTAGCTCGAGATCTCAGACCCGACTCGGAGACTGAGGCTGTTGTTGCTTCCTTCTCAGAGCATTCGGTCTGGAAGTTGTGTAGAATTGTGCGGGTCTAAGTTTGGGTAAATGGGCACACCTGGTTTTTTTGCTGGTCTATAGGTGGGATTTGACTTGGTGTGGCACTAGAACAAGAGGTGTTGAAGAAGGATGACTAAGCAATCTCAAGATAATAAGTACTTACTAAGTTACTTAGCACGAAAAGTTACCAACTGTGTCGAAAAGTTCCATGAGCTCAAACAGTGCAGCATCTGTACGCGGAGCACTACATTGAGATAAGGGCATGATCTAGTATTATGCGTCCTTGCGCTGATGATACAGGATATAATTACAACAACGAGAGGGCTCAGTTGAGCGAGCCTATGAGCGACACACAACAATGGTAGAAAGGAGATGTCATAATTTAGTCATATTGCGTCAGCTGGAATTCTGGATCAGACACAAAAACTGTGGAGACAGTGCAAGCACTCACATCGAGGGTCAGTGTCCGCGAGCTATTCACATCTTGGTCGCGGTATATCCCAACCAAGGAGTCTCCGCGCTCATAGAGCGATCCTTTCAAACTGATCACAATAAATTGGAAGGCGTCCGACGCCTGGCTCTGGATATAATTCGCGATCTTCGCAACATTCGTGTTATCCAGGGCGGCGTCAACTTCGTCCAGAACGAAAAATGGTGCAGGTTGATAGCTGTTGCCTCGTTAATACTGCCGAGATAACGGATATATATTTCTACCTGTGAATGGCGAACAACAGCGCCAATGCCGCGACGGTTTTCTCGCCACCTGAAAGTTGTTCCATATCGCGGAATCGCTTCATCGGCGGCATAGCATGGTACTTGATGCCGCCAGCATAAGGTTCCTGTTCTATCATTAGTTTCGTGTTCAGTAGAGGTTGGGCCATAAGCCATACCTCGTTGTCCTCCAAACTAAGGTAGGCAACCCCACCCATGGGCGAGGCCTTTCCCTTGGTGAGGTCTTTGTACACCTGATCGATGCGATCCGAGATGTGATTATACGCCTTGTTGAACAGCTCGCATCTTTAGATCATTCAGTTTCAAGGTCGCTCGGGAAAATGAGTAAAGCACACCTTCTACGCTTAATCTCGAGGAAGTCGTCTCTGGCACTCTTGGAATCTTGCCGAGCCTGGTCGGCTTCCTTCTCCGTGTCCGCTAGTTTCGCCTCGACATCCTCTAGTCTAAGAAAGTGTCGTTCATTAGTCAGCAAGCACCTCAGCTGAAATTTACATACCTATCAATTGCCTTCATGTTCGGCGCCATTTTCTCGATTTCAGCATTCAGTTTTGTAATTTCAGCATCGAAAATGGCGACAGCCTCCGCCGAACCGTCCTGCCAAAAGTCAGAACGGGAAGCCTAAGAGGACTGTAGCCACCCACCTCCCGGTCATCGTCGTCCAAGGCCTCGAAGTCCACTTCGATTCCAAAGTCCTGCACTCTCCGGGGCTGTTGAGTGCCATCTTCGTCATCGTCAACGTCCATTGCTACCTCTTCGCGCAAGTTCTACAGGTGGCAAGCAAGTTAGAAGACACTGCACAAGCAGACTTGTCGGCGGAGCGCACCTCCTCCATAGGAACATTCTTCAGGTTACCTTGGAGCAACGGGAGTTTGATCTCCTCTAAGCGACATTTCCGGTATATCGATGATCGCTCCAGTGCCGATCTTTCGATTTCGTCGTTCTACCCATATTTCAAGAAGGTCCAAGTTTCGACGTAGAGGATGAACAGACCTTTGAAGCGATCTCCTTGAGTTCCTGATCAAGAACTTTAGACGCCTTGGTCGCGGTCCGCTTGACCTGCTCTACATTCTTGGTCTTCTCATCGAGCACCTCTTGCAGGCCTGAGAGCTCTTCACGCAAGACGCCGATCGCATGCTCGGACTCCGTGATATCCTCCTGTGCCGCCTGCTTCTGCTCTTCGAGCTTGACAAGGTTGGCCTCTTCGGTGCTGAAGGTCTTGTCCAGGTGTGCCAAGCGTTCCAGCGCCCCATTCAGTGCTTCGGTCTCGAAGTCAGACCTATTGAGACATTAGACAATATGGAGTATGGGTAGGTAAGAAAACGCACTGGTGTGTAAGCCGGGCGATCTGGTTGTCGAACCGCAGTCGTGCCTCGCTCTCTTCTTGAGCAACCTTCAATTGACGCTCCTCGTATTCGCGGATGTTCGCGACCTTGATCTTGCGACAGAACGCCGTGAAAGTAGAATCTTCTGCGTTATTGATGGTTGCGGTCAGCTCTGCGATCCGTTTTTGAAGTGTATCGTATGCTGCTTGATTCTGAGCAGAAGAATGAGCACAGCTTGATACAAAGTGGTTGGATTAGAGTTGCACCTTCTTGAGCTCCGGCGCATTCTTTTTGAGCTCCTTCTCAATGTGTTTCAGCTCGTCCCGGACACCCGTTAAACGGAGTTTGCACGCATTCTAACGATAGTAAGCGGGAGCAGCCGCGAGTCAAGCACACGCACAAGGTCGTCCTTCGCCAAGGTGGTGGCCGATTCGATTCGGCCGATATCTCCGATGAGATTCTCGTCCGTCTTCCCTCGAGGTTTTTGCTTGCTCAATTCGCGCAATTGAGCTAACAACGCGTCTTTCGTCTTGACCAAGCCTGCGGCCCACGATGAACACCGGATACTCGGACTAAAATGAATCGTTCGCCGCACCTTGCACAGCCTTCTCGTCCCACTTCTTGTCGTTGCTATGCGTGCTCTTTCCACCAGTAATAAGACCGCTCTTGTGGATGATGGTCCCCTCCAGGGTAACAGCTAGTTCCCGGACATGAATCGAGGACAAGATGCTAGGAGCAAAACGCACCCTTGACCTCCTGCCCCTTCTCATAACACACGTACCGTGCAACCTCCATCGTGTCGCAAACGAGCGCATTCCCACAGGCATGGTGCATCGCCCGCTCAACAGCCGGCTCGTATTGGATCACATCAACAGCCAGCCGAGCGCCCTTCGCAAAAACGCGGAACTTGTCGTTTATCGGCTTAGCTTGGATGGTATCGAGAGGAATGAAGGTTGCCTGGCCTATGCGCTGATTGCGCATATACTGTGGTCCTCGATGAGTTCTGCGTTCCCAGCGATTTATAGGCGCCAACCTCGATGCAGTCTATTGCGATCTTCTCCGTGTCGACCACGATAGCGTCAATATTCCATCCCAATACAACCGATACGGCGGTTTCATACTTGCGTTGTGACGGTTTGCACAGGTCAACCACGCGCCCTCGTACACCTGACCCGTTCGGAACGTCAACATGCTTTCATTGTGGGGGAAGATGTTATGGCCTACCGGAGAAGAGCCTTTGCAGGCTTGCCAAGGTCTCCTTCAGCTTGATCTCTCGTTCCGACTCATGCTTGTCGACGCCTGCTTGCAAAAGCTCCGCATAAACCTTTTGCAATTGCTCGTTCGCCTGTGCTTCGAGTTGCCTGGCATTACCTTGAGTCAGGCCAAACTTTACAGTCAGATATAAGAGCGCGTACGCGATCTTGGTGCGCTCGGACTGCTGGTTATCCAGTTCCTGGCGCGTCTTTGTAAGATCGCTATGCAAACCAGCGATCTTCTGTTCCAGCTAGCAGATGAAGAGGGTCAGGATCTGGAGATCGTGTAACTCGGAGCAGACACACCTCGGTTTGACGAGCACTTTGCAATTGCGCATCGGCTAGCCGTGTCTCTCGGCTCTCCTCTAGACCTGTCTGCTTCTCCTTGAGTTGGCTCAGTGTCCGAGCCGTCGTCTTGTGGTCGCGGGTAAGGGTCTCGAGGGACTGCCGCTCATCTATTGCCAAGACGCTCGCAGCCGCTTTCCTGCACACGGCTCAGACCGCATAAGCTATAGATGTCAGTACTTACAGTTTGCGATACTCGACGAGACTCTCTTCCCCCAATGCCATGTTATGCTGGGAGGCCTTTCGTTGAGCCTCTGCGCTTCATTTAGTCGGCTAGTAAACAGAAGAGTACCGCGAACCTTGAGCGGCATCGGCTGCCTTTTTGACGCTCGCCAGTTCCTTTTGGAGGTTGCTGACTCGCGTCTGTAGAGCCTCTCGCTGCCCCTCGAGCTCCGCCTTAGCCTTGGTCGCGTTGGCGAGCTTGCGCTTCGAATGTGCGATGTGGGCTTCCGCTGTGACGAGGTCGGGGCGCTTGCCATCGAGCGCCTTTTCCGCCTTCTTGAGCTTCCTTTCCATCTGCATGACGCCCGCACGCGTCTTTGCCTGCTCTGCGCGCGCCGCCTCCAGTGCCGCGTCGTGCACGCGCTGCTCTGCGCGCAGAGTCTTAAGCGCCTTGTTCTGCGCGCGGATCTCGCGCGCGTTGGACTCGATCGCCTCCTCGATGTGGAAAAGCTTGAAAAGGATGCGGTGGAGAATACGTTGGTCCTGGAGCGCGTGAGTCGTGCGTCAGTGAGTAGTGAGATCGCGCACCCGTTCCTGGCAGAGCGAGTCGAAACGGTCTGCCTCCCCTTTCTGCTCCTTGTATTGCTTGATCTCCCCTGCAATACCGCGCCGTTTCGTGAAATTGAACGTCGCGTTCTCGGTCGCGCGGTCCTGCGCCTCCTTGGCCTTTTCATATTCGGGCGCAAGTTCCAAGCTGCCGCTGATCTGGTCTACGAGCCGGGAGAGCTCGCGGGGCGACTGCGAGGCGACGGCTTCTACGTCGCCCTGGAAGACCAGGAAGTTCTTCGCCTTGACAAGAATATTGTGCGACATAAGCGCGGCATTGTACGCGTTGTAGGTGACGGCCTTTCCGTTGAGCTTATACTCGGAGGCGCCAGTAGTGGATATTCTATAGCGACGTGAGGGTGGCACATCAACGCGGGGAACGCGCCGTACGTTCTTTGAAACCTCCAATCCTTGTTTTCCGCGTCAACGTATACCGCAAGCACCCATGCCTTCTTCGCGGACCCTTCGCCCTCATCCTCATCCTCTTCTCCTTCGTCCGCGTCCTCCTCCCCTTCGATTCCCGCCTTTCCGAGCCGTCTACCGCGGTACACCAGGTCCTTGAGTTGGGAGCTCCGCAGCTGCGCACTTTTGACGCCCAGCACGAACGATATCGCGTCCATGAGGTTGGACTTGCCAGCGCCATTCGGGCCTATAACGGATGTGAAGTTTTTGAAGGGTCCAATCGTTTGGTGTCCCCGGTAGGACTTGAAGTCCGATACCTCGATCCGGACGAGAGGCATGGCCAGGAAGCTCGAGTCCACTCGGTAATATTCGAGGACGAGGGAGGAGGAGAAACGGTATGCGTCACGTGCATCGTATCGCGACGCGTTTACTTTCTGAAGTCTTGAATTGTTTGATACTGTAACTCAGTACTCAGTACTCAGTACTCAGGTACCCCCCGTAAAGGGCTTGTTTAATGCAGCCAACTAGAACTTGGCAGCCTTGCCAATAATAATCAATCGAAAGAGGTCAGACGGGATTCTAATTCTGCACACTTCCGGCCACACTGCTCCAGCATTACCCATCTTGACATTTCTGGCTGAAATCGGCGTTGACAACGTTGACATTATGCCTCCGGAAACCTCAAACTTGCAGCAGCGGGAAAATGACCCGACGGTTTATCTAGCCGCTTGCAGTTCATGAAGGGGCATCCCACTCCGGATGCGTAACGATGATGCAGACATCTCCACCTCGGTTACAGTATTATCCCTACTTGAAGGTAGTCTCGTAAACAAAACTTTATATACTTTTTTGTGAAGACAATCTTTCACACGTATATAAAACTTGAAGGTAGGTAGTGCTGGACCCGTTCGTTTGTAGCTTGATTTGGGGCCACTATTGCTGACACTACAATATCTATCCGAATTGCCGGAAAGTGCCTTCCGAGGCACAAGTGGATTTCTTGTGTAGGCGACACTGGAAGAAACTCGTAAAGGTTCTGAATCTCCATCGTGCGATGTTCAGCTCGCTCTGCTTCGATTTCATCACGCCTTCTCACGGATTCAACGCCCTGGTCCCACCTCCCACGCCTGAAAGATCTCGCTTTCGTGAATGTATGGGGCTCCAGGTCAAGCTTGTAATAAATGAGAGAGCTTACAATCTATTACACGATACCTATCAGACTGCGGTCTTTCCGTCCATACTTAGTTGCTGAAGCCCCGTCAGTTCTGTTCCAAAATATGGACGTCAAGCTGCAGCAGGTTGCAGCTCAAGCCGGAGGTGCATTGTAGCCATAGAAGATGCAGCAGACAGTAGGCGATGGTGCATCAATGGACAAGCTGCTCCAAACAACCGCCTGTGTCCCAATTAGGTAAGTCCCGATCGTCTCAATCGCTTAACCTCCACTTCAACAGTGTCCCCAAAACCGCGTTCATCGGTAATACATGTACAGGTACATCATGTCATATATAACACCTTATCTGGCGACTAGTCAGGGCGCGGAAACGATGTCAGCAGGTCAAGGTCAGTGGGCTGTGTTACGCGAGGTAACATGGTTCGGATATGAGTATGCGCGGGCAGTGTATGTGATTGCAACTATGTACTTGCGTACGTATATGGGGTAGGGGGGTGGGCAGCGCGCGGGCATATATAGGACGATAGATAAGTGAGATGAGTGAGATGGTATTGGCGATATAATAACAGATGGCAGATATAATAACAGATGGCATGGAAAATAGAGAGAGGGGGCATCCGGAGAACAGAATGGATGGAAATCAAGAAGACAGTGGGACACAACAACATGCGGATGGATGGGGGTAGTACACAATGGACATTCATTTATTGCGAGTGAGTGCGGGCCGGGAATATATATGCGTGCGTGTGGTTGCTGGTGCGTGGGCGTGGGTGGGCGTGCGGTGCATGAACGAAGGAAGCGCGTGAGTGCATGAAACGTGTACGAAGCCGAATAGAAAAAAGCGCGCCGGCGTCTAGTAGTTGGGTTGGCACGGCGGTGGCGAGGATGATGCAGCGCGAATGGTGAAGGGGGGATATTGGGGGGAGGGAAAGCCTCGAATAAATACAGCGCGGCTGGCGCGATCACTGCGCCTCCGTCTGCTCAGGCAACGCAGGTGCAAACGGGGCAAAGCTCGCGCCGTTCACGCTCCCCCGTGCCCCCAACCGGTGGTCGTTCTCCCACCGCCGTCCCCAGGCACTGACGCCTTCGCCACTGCTCCCGCTCCCAAAGAAGCGCGGAGCAGTAGCCTCAGGCAAGCCAGGCGGTGGGGACGTCAAGCGCGGGTGGAAGGCCGCCTCCGCAAGCATGCCCATCTGCTGCTGCTGCTGCTGCTGCAGGTTGAGCCCCTGCTGCTGTTGTTGCTGCATGCTCATCCCTGTCGCGCTGGTGGGCGTACGCACGCCAAGCGGATTTTTGCTGTAGGACAGTCGGATCCCACCACCCTTGATGAGCCCGTTGAGAGTGTTCCCATACAGCTCGTTGAGTGTCTTGGTTGCGTACCCCACGTCTTCAAACTAGGATAAGAGCCATTAGGACCATATCCACATGCACACAAATGAAAGCCCACCTCGACAAAGCACATCGGCCCGTTCCCCTTTGGACGGAACGACATCTGGCGGAAGCCCGGGCAGACGCTGAACAGGTCTCGCAGCGAACCCTCAAGGTTCTCCATCGTCGGCCCGCCGGCTGCGCCCGCGCCGGGACCAAGCGCCGGAAGGTTCCCAACATACAGCGTGTTGATCGGCGGGTTCTGGTCCACTGCGCGCCCCGCACCCGAACTAGCAGGCGACGCGAGCTGCGGCGACCCGCCTCCGCTTCCACCGGCACTGCCACTGCCATTTGTGCTCCCAGGAATTGTAATTGGTGCGTTTGGGACGGGCTGCGCGTTGCTGTTGGAGAGCGTGCCGTTGCTCGAGTTGACGTTATTGTTGTGAGCCGGGCCCGGGGTCCCGGTGCCGCTGTTGTGGTGGGACGCTGTAGGTCTGGCCAACCCGCGCTCGACCTCACTCCCGCTGCTCTCCGACGCGCTCGACTGGGAGCGCTCCTGCCGGTGTTGTTGCGGCGGTGGCCCGCGCGGCGCTTCGTAAGTCTGCTCATGGTAGTCCTGGCGGTGGTAGACATGGTGTTGTTGCTGCTCCTGCTCTTGCGGCGACATCCCGTAGCCGTCGTGCAGGTGCGCACGCGTGGGCCCGTTCATGAACGGCGGATACTGGCCCGCGCCCGCGTAGCCAAAGTGGCCATGGTGGCCATACTCGACGGGCGGCGGTGGTGATGAGAAGGCGCGCGGCGCTTCGCCTGCAAACGGCGCACCGCCATAGCCGTGCGCTGTCTCCGGCGACGGCGAACGTCGCCCGGCATTCCCACTGCGCACAGCATCCCACGGACCAGGTGCATACTCAGGCGCGGACGGAGGCCCCTCCTCACGCGAAGCGGCCGCAAATGCACGCCGCTCGCGCTCCCGCCGGCGTTCGCCATCCTCAGCGCGTTCACGCGGGCCGCGCAGCCCCATTGCACTCAGCACGCCAGCCTGCCGCCGGTCGCGCTCCGCGTCGTCTTCCTCCTGCTGCAGACTCTCGCGCCATTGCGCCATCCGTGCGCCGTTCGTGTTCATGCTGTGGTTTGCGCCGTTGGTGAGGCCGCTGGCGGGGTGCGCCTGTGACGGGAGGCCCATTGCACCGAGTGTCCCGGCTTCGCGCTCTCGTGGGCTGAGCGCTTCACTGTACGCCTCGCCGAGCATGAGCCGGTCCATTCCCATCCCGCCGGCGGCACCATTCACGCTCATCCCACCGCCGCCTCCACCGCCGACCGGGCCTACGCCGCGCTTCGTGTGCAGATTCTTCTTCGCCATCTCTGCTTTGAGGACCGCGCCCTTGTCGATGTCGACGCGGCGCCCCTGCAGCACGTCCCGCGCGCCTAGCGCCTCCTCACGTGTGCGAAACTTGGCGAAGCCGATTATCTGCTTCCGCGGGGGGAGAGCGCCGGGGCCTGCACCGTAGTGGCCCTGCTGCGGACCAGCTTGTGATTGCGATTGGGTCTGGGCTTGCTGTTGGTTAGGGTCGTCGGATGGCGGCGGCGCAGCAGGCCACGAGGCTATACCGTCGCGGCCAGCGTCGACGACAACGCCGCCCTGGTTGACGGTGACGAGGTTGTATGGGTCATTGGAGCCTGCGTAGCTATTGTACTGGCCTGCACCGCCGAGGGCGCGCTGTTGCTGGCCGGAGCCAGGGAGGAGCACACCCCCATACGCGGTGTACTCTTTGTTGGGGATCTTGAGGGTTGCGGCTTCGAAACCGGGGGAGAAAGTGAACATGTTTTGGAATTCGCGTTCCTTGAAAAGAGTTAGGTCATGCAAGTTCAGGTTGTTGAGAAGAAGAAAGGAAAGAGAGATATATATGCGCATATATCGGGACCCTCCGTGGCCTGCCCTCGCAGGGACGTATATACACAAAATTACGCCGCGCAAAGTGGATGTCTGCATTGTGAACCAAGGGCCGCCGTCTGAGGACAGAGTCCGCGCAGACGCAGATGTATGTGCTCACAAAAGTGACCATACACCCATATTCGAGGCGGGCAGAAGTAGCACGCAAGCATACGTGGACAGTGACTCACCTGCATATCCTCCGGAAAACCGACGACGAAGATGGTGGAGATGTCCTCTTGCATGTTCCCGAGCATGGCCGGCGGGGGTAGGCCCGCGCCGTTCATGGGGCCCATTGCGGGGACGTGGGGGCCGTACGGGGTCTGCGAGTGCATGCCACCGTTGACATACGGCGCAGCGTAGCCATTGAGCTTGGACGACTGAGGCGGTGGATACTCTGTAGGGGGTTGAGGGTACGCGGCTTTGAAGTCGAAACTCGCGCGGGGGTCGTAGGCCTGAAGGACGGGCGAGGTAAGCTGGGGCGCGAAAGCGTCGGCCTGGGCGGGGTAGAACTGCGGAGCGGTCGCGGAAGGGGGCTCCCGGAAGGACTGGGGACGGGTGGTGGCGCGGGTGGCATTCGGGATGGCGGTGAAAGACGCGCGAGGGTAGAACTGGGTCATTTTTGACGGAACGAAGTCGTGGACGTCTTGGACGTGGGAGGGGGCGTGATACGGGACGTGAGGCGAGCCGTGGGAGGAGTCGTCGGAGGCAGAGGAAGAGACGGGCTCAGCGTCAGCCTGGGCGTCGAGCTGGTCGAGGAGAGACTTGTTGAGGAAGCCCTCGTCGGACGGCGGGGGATGGAGCGTGGGGTAGAGCATGCGGTGGGGAAGGGGGCGGGAGTGCGGACGAAGACACGGGCAGGCGTCGGGCGTCGAGGTCGGCGACGGCGAAGACGGCGGGGACGCGGGGCGAGGGGGCGGCACCGATCGATATGTGTGTATTTCGTGATGAGGGTGAAGAGTGAAGAGAAGCCCGTAAACAAATCCGCGTGATCTGCAAACAACGCACGGGCCATTCGCAAATACCGGCATCTCGGCACACACAATGCACAAAGGAAATCCTCAGCTTTGCAGCCCAAAACAAAGCAACTTGCGACGCACCATTGTCCCTTGACTGCTGTCCTATGGCTTGTCACCGCCATCCATCTCCATCGCCATGCAAGGTGTGGCCACTCATCTCGTCCCCGCGATGCCTCTCCTGTCTGCACCGTCCAGCGGTCCCCAGTGGTCTCCGTTGACAGCAGAGCACACTCACCGCTGTCCCTAACGGTCCAGCAGCGCCCACCCAGCGTCGAGTCCAGCATCCAGAGAGGGTAGAAGAGGGCCGTCACCAGCGTGACTCCACGCGCATCAATTGACACACGTCTTGATTGCCACCCACAAGAGCAAAATTATACGAGGCCCGAACTGCCGACCGGGTTCATTTTCCGACCGCCCGGCTATCGCGTCGCGCAGGAAAATGCACGCGTCTAGCGTCTCAATTAGACTTTTCCCGCAAATTAACGCTCTAGGGACGCGTGAGTACTACACTGGACTTTGGCGGACTTTGGCTCTCGCTATTTTACGCGTCCAAGTAAATAACCGAACCGTATCGGAATTCAAAAGACACGGAAAGACATACAGTAACACAGCTTCTCAACAATCTCCGCGTCCAGATCAATGAATCACCGCGTGTTGTTCTGTTGTGCACGCACGCATTCGGATTTGAAAGCATGGTAAGACATACACAGCTTCAAGTCAACAATCTCTAACAATCTCCGTGATGAATCCCCACGGGTCAGTGTTCTGTACAGCCGCACGCATTCGTTTGATTTCTTAATCTTCCATCGGTGAGTACAGTCCAGCTTCTCCAATATACAATGCTTCAATTTTTTCATTCACATGACCTATCTGCCTTCCGCCTTAACACGAACTCGCGGTTTCAATCATCACTTCATTCAACAATACAGCTGGCTACAAGACAAGATGGATTGAATACAGTGTCAAAATACAGATACATATGCAATATACAGCGAAGAGATAGGTATCACGTATCGTAATGAATGTCTGTGCTGGTTCCCCCAGTGATAAAGCGGGCAAGGAAGGGAAACGAGAGGCAGGACATTTGAGGCAATGCCATTCGAGTTGTCGTCGACACAAAATCAGATATTGAAGCATTCGTCCAGAGACAGAACCAGGCCTACTTGCGGACTAGAAGCCGGGTCTTGGTCTTGCTGAGCGATACAAGAGAAACCAAGAGGTGAACTGCTTAGAGGCGGCGAGTTTGATGAGAAGAAGGGGCGGCGCGAGCGTGTTGAGGCTGAGGAAGCCCCTCGTTAGTCTGGATGCGATGTCGTGATTGAGGATGAGGCATACTGATATTGTGGGGAGTCAAGGGACTCGGGGCGAGTCTCGCGGATTGATGTGCCTCATATTCTCCGTACTTCCGCCCGGATTCGGAGCAGTCGAGGGGCTGCGTGGTCGCGTAGCTGCATGAAAGCTGTGGCGTGCACTGGCTAAGATGCTTGCGGATATGTTCTCGTCAGACGGGCGGTGCTTTCGCTGGTCCGGGAAAACATTAGAAGATGAAGCCTGCGCAGGCCCGCCCCCCGACCTTGGTGACCTCCTGCGTGAAGCCCTCCAAAAGGACAGGTATATCTCCACTGCTCGATGTCTCACCCCGCCAAGCCGTCTTCGATGCCGTCCGCGAAGTATCTATCTTCAAGGTGGCGGGCAGGGCCGTCTGCAGAAACACATTTCAGTACTGTATGAACGGGGAGCGAATGTGATGTCGGATGTACGGGGACAAGAACCAGGCCGGCATTACTAGCCTCGGACACCGCATCGGATTTACGGGCGCGCAGGATGCTCGGCTCGGAGGGCGTCGACTACCAAATTATAATTCAGGATGGCCCACAAGGCGGTCTCGCATCGCTAACCTCGAACTTATCCCAAAATGCGCTCATGCGCACGATCGTCGAGGGCGTCGACTAGAAAGTCGTATGACACGTTGACAGCACCGTAGAGCCACACATACCGGGGCAACAAGCGGACCAATATTCTTGCCGCTCTCAACGGTCTGGATAGGTGGGGCGGCCGAAGAAAATGGGGGAGATGGACTCGGAGTAGCATCAAATTCTCCCACTAGGTTGATCCCATCCGTAGATTTGGGAGGTTCCGTCGCACGCTGCAGCTCCTGCATCCGTTGAAGGATGAGAATATCTGCGAAGATTAGAAGTACCTCAACTGTGAATCAAAGGGAAACGAACCGCCGGGGCAATGAGGCCCCCTCTGGGATGATTGGGTCACTCGCTCGGTCCGTTTTCTATTCGATTGGCTAAGCCGCCCGGCGTGAGTGGATGATTAGACTGTGCGAGGGGGCGGGACGCACCAGGAGTTGTAAGTCGTCATTGCGACTCGAATCAGTGGTACAAAGAGATCGATGATCCAGCTGCAAACACTCTCAAGACCAACATCCTGCCATAGCGCTCCGAGAAATATGAGGAAGCTTCGGCTGACCGCTTCCCGACTCAACACAAGAGGCGCGGCCCCTGGGTGATGGGGTTTGCGAAGTATCTCTGCAAACACCTTTTCACAGAGCAGCGAGTTTTCGAGGATCTTGTAACAGTGGTGAGGTGAGTGATGAATGATCAAGGTGCCGTGCTCACCCCAAAGAAGCCAAGCGGGCACCCGTTAGCAACCCCGCCGTTTTCCCCGACGAACGCGACCATAAAGGCATACTTAAGGCTCCCCCAGCCCTTGATGCGGAATCCTTCACGAACTGCTGCCGCGGGGGCAAGCATCGCGTCCCAGGTCGTGTCCAGCACCCCGGGAGGAAAGGATACTTCGTAGAACCGTTGTCGGATTTCGTTCACTGCTGCATCAGTAATCATTCGCTCGGGCTTCAGCATGGCGGGCGGGTACTTCAACTTCGTAGCTGGTGGTTGGAGAGAAGAACGGTCACGTGCAATGCAGAAGCATCACAGGCTTAGGGCTAAGCGATTCCAATCAAGCGCGTCTCGCGTATGTCATGTCGTCCGCGAAATCCAAAGCCAAATACCACCTATAGACCAGCAAAAAAACCAGGTGTGCCCATTTACCCAAACTCAGACCCGCACAATTCTACGTGTTCCATACAACTTCCAGACCGAATGCTCTGAGAAGGAAGCAACCACAGTCTCAGTCTCGGGTCTGCCAAGATCTCGAGCTACGCAACCTTGATATTTAATGGTGATTCTGGTGAGACCGCTCAACTCATCCGTATTTCTCCTGGACTCACTGCCTCATTACACAGCATCTCTTGCGCCTCACAAATGCAGCACGTATGCTACAACAAATCGTATGTTTCTGTGCCTCCGTGGTCAAACGGTTAATTGGCAAGAAAATGTGTGGTGTGACCAACCGCACGAGGGTTCGATCCCCTCCGGAGGCACTTGTTATGTGGCTGTTGTGAGCCGGTCAAGAAGTGCGACACGCGCCGCCGGGGTGATCTAGTACTGGTCAGCTAGAGTTCAGAGTTCGCTTTATCAGTCAGCGATAGCCTCGCCCCATCAGGCATTCTTTTTTTCTTCCAGTTACTTTTCATTTCAAGTTGGTGAGGGGTACATAGCTCTAGCTTCTAGGGATTTCTTCGAGCCAAGTGATTTAGGGGCCCTAGTAGGCCTCAGGCCTCTGAATCAGGACTCGCAACATCCAACAGACAAGACAAACGAGTTCCTAGCTATGGTCACCGACCCCATGAATACGAAGCGCGAGAAGTTCGCACTTCAACTTTCGACTCAGGTCTCAGTTCTCAGTTCAAAAGTCCTTGAGTTCGAGTCTCAATGTATGTATTTATTTAATTATATTTCTCACTCATCCAACCTCCTACGTTCCCCTCGTCTATGTATGCCAAGCAGTCTAGATGCTTGGGTCCGAAGCTTCCGCACGTTCCCACAGTACTTTTCACGCAAGCGAGCGCTCCTAACCACCGACCCTCCTTGACCATTGTCAGTCCCTTGTTGAACCTCGACACCCGGTTCTACTATTCTCCTCTTCTTGGCTTGGCGACCTGGAGTGTCCTCCTCCCTCAACTTTCTCTTTCCCTTACCCGTCTTCCTCCCTATTTTGGGTGGACCCAACCGTTTCCACGATCTCCATACCGACAACTGTTCTTCAGGAGTTAGGCTCTGGTGCCACCAGCAAGGCACAACAACACTGTCACCGCCTCTGTTAGCAAACACGTCGATAACTCGATAAATCAGGCCACGAACGATTTCCCTCCAAGTTTGAAAACCTTTGCATGACCAGAAAAGTCCATGGGCCCGACAGTATATTTCCTGGTATGCTGTTTAATATATCTCATCGTGTTCTTCTTACGTTTCTCGTCTGATTGGGGCTCAAAGACCAAGGCCGTGGGAGGGGAATTGGACTCGTCGGGTTTTGTACTTGCGAACGGAGCATGGAGAACTGTCCATATTCCGCCATCTCCTCCGGTTTTGTATAGCCTTGTTGGGAACCTTGCTCTCTTCCGGTCACGGATGAGAGGGATATCCAGCACTATATTGTCTGAAACCCGACCGCAACAACCTTGAGGAAATAAATTACAGCAGAGATGTAGACACTGACCATCTTTGTCGTCGATATCCCGTTCAAGAATTTCAAGACTAGGGTCATCGTCGTCTGAATCAGTCAGCTCCGTTAATTCCGACATGATATCTGACACCTGCAAAAAAAATCAAATCAAATCCGTGAAGAAAATGCCACTAACATCTGGGCCAAGCTCTTCGTCGTCCTCAAACTCTTCTTCAACCTCGTTGGTTGCACCTGTAGCGCTGGCATCAGACTCCAGATATCTGATGAGAGGATTGATGGTATCCCCGTGTTCGCGAATGAGAAATTCCACTTCCTCGTCTGTTAGATCTGGCAGCGGCTTAAGACTCAACCTCTGAGCTCTCGAAAGCTCTGGGGGCAGGCGGGCATAAAAAGTGCGCATGGCTGGTGTCACTGCTGCTTCCAGACGTGATTGGTGCTCCCACTCAGTAGCGCCTAACAGCAGAGGACCCAAGCTTCCGAAATGCAGAACAGCATCAGTAACCTCGCCGATATCGAACATCGACGGAGCTTCAGCCATATCGGTTTTGGCAAGTTTGAAGAAATTGTCCTTGTGCATCTGTCCTTCGAGATGAGTGCGATCGCTCATTTCCTGTTAACAGAACAGTCAAAGTCAGAACACCAAAAATCAATAAGACATGCATTGTATTTTCTGATTGCCCGGCCGCGTCGCGAACTTGTCAAACAAACTAGCTGGCGATGAACCGCAAGATCCCTTGTGTATCTTCACTTCCAATCAGATTAGACGGTTATCGAATAATGAAGATCAATTTACCGTTCAACATCCTTTGGAGTGGTCATGATCATGAAGCTATCTGGGCCTCTTTTACGGTTCAACTCCATACTGCGCCATAAAAATTTACTGTAATTTTTATCGGCCCCAGTGCACTATCACAGAAACTAAGTACTTACTCCTCATCCAAGCAGTGTTGCATGAGTATCTGTCTCAATGCAGTCCAACAGGCGGCCAGGTCTTCAGGCTTCTGTCGGACAGATTTCCAAGTCCTAAAAGGAGCAATACCTAAGACACCTTCGTAAATTGTATCAACTAAAGTAGATCAAATTACCGGAAAGGTGGAGAGCCTCATCTCTTGTGTACTTTCCAGCCGCCCTACAAGGTTGACTTCCGGATAGCGTCAGCACACTCGAAACAGAGCGCCGGTCCAGAGAGGAACCAATTTTTTTCAACCATTTTGCTGCAAATTTGCCCCAGTTCCAGAAATCAAACACGATATCTAATTTCGGTGAGTTTTGGTGAGCGGTGGTCATATTTTTCAGTGAGAATAGACATACCGGGAACTCTGTGTGGTCTCAGCTGTTCCATTTCCTCTGGTGACAGCCAGTACGTCTATAATGACAACGGTCAGCACCATCTACCAGTTTACACTAATATGGTGACCCACCCGAACATTATTGTCATTTGAAAGCCAGGCAAGAACATGGGTCTCAGTTTCCAGTGCAAGAACAACCTTGTAGCCGCGTGACTGACACACCATTTGGTCATACATTAATATTCGAAATACGCAACACCTACCATTTCTGGAACCTGCGCTGTCCAGATCCAGTCTTGTGTCGTGAAAACCTGTGGAGAGCAGTGCAGCAATGGCTCTACCTGGGTGTAAAATTAGCTCTGTGGTACGGACACTGTAGACAGACTACCTCGAGATAGCATGTTTTCAGGTTGAGAATGATGTCGCGCACATCGTACTCAACACCCACAAGTTCCATCCCGGTCTCCTCTATGGCTGCATTAGCTCCAATCTATTCAACCACATAACTTAATCATATAGGTACCAATTTCAATTCACTCACCGTCGGGTCATCTAACATTGGGAAAAGTGTGTTTGGCCACAAGTACCTGGAAGTATCTGTCCCCCGCTCATCATCGCCGGATGCACCCTTGGTCTTTTTGCCTCGATTCTGTGCACCGACTCCCAAGGATGTGAGCCTTCCTGAAACGTTCCGCTTGTGTTGAACAGGTGTGGAATTGGAGAAATTAAAACTTGTGAGCAATGTCTGCTGGCTCGTGCTCGCTTGGCCGCTGCGGTACACTCAGTAATACTACTACCTAGATCAAAATGCGACTAACCTGGCCGCGGACGGTGCCTTCGTTTGACATTTCTTTCCTGTTTTATTATTGCTCTTCGAACGCGCTGCCTGTGGACTTGATGCCAGATTTAACTTTTCGACTTGTGCAGCAGGAGGGTACAACGAATAGGAAGTCGTTAAAAGCATCGTGATATCCCTGAGCAATTTCCGACTCTGGCGGTAGAGTGGTGCAAGTTTGCGAAATGGACGGTAACCTAGCTGGTTGCAGCATGATGTCAACTTTGCTAGGCGGGTGGAAGTGGAGATATCCAGTAGCAGTTCACTCGTCTGTTGAGCCACCAATAGACCCTGATGAATGGTTATTCAGTACCGGACAGTCCATTCTTCTCCACATTCAAGTACCTTGTATATGCATTCACACAAAATAATTCTCCGCTTTTCCATGCTAGAAAGATCAGCACGAACATTTGCCGATGAATCTAGCTGCAGTACGGTGGTAGCATAAGTTGGTGACACCTCAATTGAAGTTGAGCGGGGCTGAGTATTGTGGTTTTGGGAACCTACCTGAAGTGCGTCCAACAGCTCACGTACACGAATATGAGTTGTAATTCGTAAACCCAGCTAATAGTTGACGTTAGAATTTAGGTCCTCAGGAATCAAAGCACCTACCAGCGTAGCACATAAACTAGCACATGCATCATGGAGAGCTTCACCGTTAAGCTCAATCAACTGGACATATTGTTGCAGTTTTGTTAGTGCCCCGATGATATTGCTTCTGACATCGTCGTCCCAGGCACGATCCGAAAGGGGAGACCTTAGAGCAGGGTCTCGTGGGTCTGGATCGACTCCACGCCAGGCCGGAGGGACATATCGGCCCAATCGTATGGCCAAATGGCTGTTTGACGGTTTGTCATACACTATATCTGCTTCCTCGGGAAGGGTACGTCCGAAGCGTATATACCAAGGCTCAGCAACTGTACGTTTACTGTTTCAGTAGTAGGGGTAATTTGAACAGCGAAACCTACGTATTTCTTGCTCTACAATTACATCTGGGCGAAGACGGTAGATAGCCTGAGTGAATTTTGTCCAGTCGTCGTAATTTTTTGAGACTTGTTGTCGGTAGCCCTTCGGGAGTAAAGCCCAAACCTTGTAGATAGAACTTAAACAGTATCAATAGATATTGAGTCTGGACCTACCCTCCTAATCATGAGACCGTGCGTATCTGGAATGGCATCGGCGAGGCGGTGAAGACGAACGACCCAGTCGCGATGGCGGCAATCTTCCAGCATCTGCCTTGTCAAAGTGGCTGCATAAGCAAGGAGTCGCTCTTCTCGCGCTTGCATTCCTGGTTCTTCTCGTCCGACGGTATCCGCCCACAGAGCTTTGATTTTGGGCGAAAGGCCACGAATATGGAGCCTGCAGATGAATCTTCGTATATACGCTCGCAAGATCCTAATTTCTTTGCCTTCTGGCATAAGGAGCAGTCCTGGGTGGTTGACAGGGTGTGTAACTAGAGTGGATGGAAGAGCGGCGACAACGTGGTATTTGTGGTTAGGGTTACATCAGATAAGGGAGCAACAAAACTTGGTCGGCGCAAGTACACTCAGTTTCGATGGCCGCCATCCTCGCCGCGCCGTAGGCGCCACACAGCTACACGGACCATACCGCCGCACTGCTCCGCTGCAGAGGCACACAAGCGCGCCAGCCACCTTGCGCTGCGCAGCCTCACCCTCAGCGTCTTCCACGACCCACCAAAAAGGACATGCGCGCGACGCGCGACGTTCCGTCTCCGCGGCTCACTCGAGACCCCGCTCAAGATGGAGATATGCATCCCTGAGCGGGCGGTTGTCTAGAATAGGCCGTGGGACAGGGACAGGGACAAGTAGCTGATACATGCGTGTGGGTTCGAAAACACAGGGTAGGCACAGAGATCTGACTAACGGAGTCAGACCGGAGTAGCTTGAAGGAGAATACAGCGAACCTACCTCCCGCGATCTACGAGTATTGTCATCCAAATCTAACCAGGTACGTGAGTTGAGAGTAAGTTATATTAGAGCGAACTTACCTCGCGCAATGTACGAGTACATTGACCGTCTCTCTCGTCCCTCTCTGCTCATACGAAGCTGCATATACCCCTCAACGCCCCTCCCACTGACGCTCGCGCGAGACGCCCGTGCGATATTCGCCGTCCCGCGCAGCGAGCGATAGCGGCGCACAAATGAATCCGGGTGTTCGGTCCGCTCGACGGCGAGTCCGATCGTAGGTCCCACACGCTGTTCCTCGTTGGACGCGAAATCGGCGCGCTGGTAGTCGGGTCTACGGGTTTGCGTGCGACGGAAGTTGTGGCCGACGCACGCACGAGCTGGAGCTACGACACCCGCGTCCGGCGCTGGCGGCGCTTGCTCGCGATAGCAGCGGGCGTGGACTCGGGCGTTCGGTCCGCTTAACCTGCCACGAGCGGCGTCGATCCGATGGAGGGAGTCGGTTTCGGTGCGAAGGCAGCCCTCGCGATCGTGCACGAGCTACTCCGGCCGGCGAATGCATCCAGTCCGTCCGTGTCGGCGCCGGCCCGACGAGCACACCGCCGCGGACGCCCCGCCCATTTGAAGCAAGAACTGCGAACAAAAGCCGAGCCAAGGAGCATAGTAGGCTAGTACAAAAAAGCGAAGTCAGCGAAACATAATCTGACCAAACTGCTGACAGCTACCTGACAAATCGGCCAGTTGAGGCGAGTGCCAGCAGAAATTCGTGCAACCAGTAGATCAACGCAGCCGTACTCAGGTATACTGCAGAGTCTGTAACAAGAACGAAGGTAATCAGTTTGATCTAGCAATAGACTGAGAGATTGACTTACATTGAGCGTGTCGCATTGGTGAAGGCTTTGAGCACATTTGAACGCTCGGGACATCAACTGAGGGGATGTATCATAGTGTAAGAAAACCTGCGCTCTTCGTCTGTGGCGAGATCGAGTGGTCACGAGATGGCCCTCGTGAGGTGAGATGCGCTCACTTGCCGGGACCAAACACGTACCGTCCCGATAATCGACGTCGAGCTCCCGGCCGTTCTCCAGCCGCTGCTCAAGCAGGAACTTGTGTGCATGGCCAAGCAAGTTTGCTGGAGAACAGCGGGGCGAGAGTTCGCTCAGCAAACGGGCAAGGCATGCAACATATCGAACATGATACATGAGTGGGTGGGTTTTGAGTGGGTACGACAAGAGTAAGATATCCGGCAATCACTGTGAACGAACGCATCAGCTAACAATTTCGGGTGAGGGTGTGCACAATGAACTCACCTCGACCATCTCGACGTGGCCGACTTCCGGTTTTTCCGGTCCAGGATTGCGCTCCTGTTGAGGCGCAAGGGCAGGACGGGTAACGCGTTTAGACACGAACCGCTGCTAATAACGATGTTACTGGGGTGGATGCCGAAGGGTGCGAGCAGAGTCCGATGGACTGAATCTGCCGTCGCCCTCTTCTTCTCCATGCCGCACCCCCCAAAATCGTCTGCTCCCACGTGTCCTCAGAGGGGTCTCGCACGGGCTCGGCGGATGCGAGGCACATGCAAGACGCCGCGAATCCACCGCCTCCGCCCTCTCAGGGCGCGCAGCGGCCTCCCAATTCGCGCTCGCCGCCTTCCACACGCTGCCTCCGCCCGTCGCATGCCGCACGTGCATCTACGCTCGCGGATCCGCGAGTCGTCGGCCGCGGGCGGCTCGTCTCGGGGCGCTGAGGACAGCGCCCGGCAACTCTGCTGGTCGGCGATGGCATGCACGCTGCGGCTCGCCCTTGGAGTCATGCATCGTGCCCCGCTGGCGCATCGACCGCGCCTCAACACAGAGGCCGATCGTGCGCTCTCAAGTGACCGGCGACGAAGCGGCGCTCCATGCGCGCTCACGCCGTCTCGCCGGTCCCGCGCCGTCTTGCCGCCTCCCATCTCGCCAACTCTGTGCCGCGCAAGGGCGGCACCCGCATCTCCGGTCCGTTCGGTCTGATGCCGCCCGCCGCACGTCGGGTTTTAGATGCTCCCCGCGGTGGAAACACTTGCCGCAGCCCTCGACTTTGCATACGTGCACGCGCTTATTCGTCTCTGGCTCGCCATCGGGAGCAGCGACAACGGGAACCCGCCGGCCGCGACTCTTCTTGATGAGGTTGGGAACAGGGACAGGAAGGTTCGTGCGCGAGTGGGGGTTGCGGTTCTCGCAGAGGGAGTCGACCGATGCGTCGACGAAAATAGCCTGAGTGTTAGTCAAAGGTGGTACTGCGGAATTTGTAGGCGCAGGCTCAGGGGGCGCAGGCTCGGTTTGTGCTTGTGAGTCGTCAGAGTCTCTTCAAGTTGTCTTCGATTTCATCGATGGTCCGCTTGCGTGTCAGCTTGCCCTGGTATTCGGTGTCGCATCGAGGCCGTGGATGCGCTCGAGTCGGCGCCGCGCGCGATTCGGCCCAAGCAGCGGTGTCGGCGTCTCGGTTACGGTTGGTAAGCCCGCGCGCGCAGATGCGCTCAACGCAGCTCCAGGGGCCTTGGAGCCGGATTCGCCCGAAGCCGGACCGTGCAAGTACGCATGCAAGCATGTCGAACGCATCAGGCGTCCCTTGTGGCTCGGGCGCTTCGTGGCCGGCGGATCAGGTGGAGGCGGGTGGGGTTCCGAGGGCGTCGCGTGTGCGGTTCGAGGGTGTCGTGCACGCGAATTCACGCTCTCGGAGTCATCGGGGCGCTCAGCGCCGCTCCCGGGCGCAAGGCTTCGCGGCTGGCGGATTGGGGGGATAGGGGGACGCGGCGCGCCAACGCTCCCGGAGTCGCCGCGACACTCCCCCTCGCGCAAGCGCGGAGCGGGCCGACACCGATTTCTGAGATTCTGTCCGCACGCTGTTGCGCCGTTCGACTTGTCACGCCGAACACGGTCGACGTGGATGACCCACTTCCTACGGTAGATCTGGGTCACTTTTCCCTCCCGGCCCTTGTACTTGCCGACCTCGTCGTCCTTGCGGATGGGCAGCGAACGCGCCTAAGCAACCGGGTGAGCTACCGGCGAAACTAACAGTTTTCAGACGCACGTTGTCCTTGTCCGCAGCTCCTTCGAGAGTGCAGAGGACATTATTTTACGGTGGATGAAGCAAGGGGCCGAAAAGTGAGCGTTACGGGACTTGCGCCGGCACTACGAGACAAGACATCTGAAGGCAGTTTTCAGCAGCGCATCACACATTACAAGTAGGAGACTCACCTGTGTTGAGTTTCATGCTGCTCTAGAGGACTAGATAACGCACACGGCGCAGAGTCTCTCGGGCCGCGCTTCGTCGCACATTCGGGGCCGGACTGGTGAGGGTTTCGTCGGCTTGGTTGACCACTCTGAGAGATATGAAGGTACGATGTGCTTAGTAGTTTCCCTTGGTGGTGAAGAACTTCCAGAAGAATAAGACGAAGTCTTTGGAGCAGAAACACGACCTACAGAGAGTGCTGGCGAGCAACCGCTGCTCGTCGAGAATAAGGATCGCGCACCCATAGATATTATGGGTGTCAGGCATTTCGTGCGCCTGGTGCCGGTCGAGCGGGGAGAATGCGGCGGTTGGCAGCGATACAGCGATAAGCCAATGGGGCTGGCCTCCAATGCGGAGATTGTTGGATTTGCAGGGCGGACGGGGCCTCTGAATGTCGTCGCGGCTCGAAGGGGACGGAGGGAAAGTCACGCCCATGTGACTGACTTCAGTCGCCTATTCGAGAAAAGTTAGTATCCGAGTTAGCATTGGTGGGGCTGGGGCAGACCTTCAGAGGCTCCCAATATACCTGAGACTCGACGAGGCAGTAAAAAAAATGGGGTCTGGAGTCTCATTTTCTACGGCGAGGCATTCCACAACTTGGAAGAATATAAACTTGAGAAAGGACAGTTTGCGCTCTCACGTGCAAGTACCATGTCACCGTGACTCTGTCGGTCTGTCAACCACATTCGTCCAGCAGCTGAGCTTCCGTCGCCGATCGTTCTTTCAGCTCTACTGTTTTTGCATGGCTCGGCGGTAGAAGAACATTGACTTCTTCATCTCCATGTCCATTTCCCAACACAAATCGGTCATCGGAACGTTCTTCAATAGTCTACCGAATCAAACATTCAAGCATGCAGCGACTGATAACTGTTCGTCTTGTGGCCTCAGTGTCGGAGAGTCCACTCTGCAGAAGATATGAACATAAGATGTATATTTAGTGGGTACAATCTTGACTTTCTCGATCTCGGTTAGCTTCATTTTGATCTATGGAGCCGCCGGTTCTCTTCAAGTATAAAAAGCTGAACTTTTCTCCAGCTACTCATCCACCATGTCTGCTCTTCCCGACAACGAAGTGCCCTGTGGCGGCCCTCAAAATATTCATGATGGCTGTCAACGCATCTTCGTCTACTCCGAGCCAGGGCGCGCTCTCTGCATCAAATGCGAGAAACTCTCAGTCCCCGGGCTGTCTGAGACTGACCGCTACACTATCGAGGTCATTGTTCCTTTTTTCTTGAATATCGAGCTGAACAAGCATCCAGAACTACAAGGACTGCTCAATGTGTGGGCTGACCGGCAAGCGAGTCGTAGATCCTTGCGGAACTTGCAAACGTCGTGGTCTGTCTCTTTTCTACTGACGATGTCTTGGGCTAAGCGCAAATACATAGAACTGGAAGCCCAGGGTCTTGAAGATCCTCTCAAAAAGGAGACCGCACGTCTTCGCGCAGAACGGGTGCAGAAGATGTTTGGCACGGCACCCAAGCAGCTGCAAGATACTACTAACCATGTAGTTGGACCTTCTACATCCAACGCTGAGCTCAGTAGCTTGCGTAATGGTTTCAAACAAGGCGATTGGACGATTCTTTTCCAGGTATGTTACTCGTACACTTAAGTACATTTTACTCAAGTTTGCAACTACCAGCTTCGTGTGGAAACTGCGACGTCTTGCAAGATAGACAGCCGGTTCGGGAACATGACTCATATGGTGGGCGCAGATGACTTGCTGCCTGGTGAGTGACGTTAAATACTGTTGCTATTGTTGACCTTACCTTCTACGAGATGTCTTGATTGGAATGCTCGAGTACGTCAATATCAAATGGACGAAGATAGAGGGGAACTATCTTGTTTTGCAACCGTACGTTCATTCAATTATCAATTCTCTCTTTCGCCATTCATAATACCTTTCCATAGGAAACATTGCGAGCTTGCGTTCAAGGAAAATATGCGCTTGCTTCCAGAGGCGCATACCCTATCAGTCAAGGGCATCTATACGCTCTACAGTTCTCGCTCCGATCGTCATATGGCTCTTGGCAAAGACAAGGACAAAGGTAGCAAAGGGCTGGCCCGAGGAACATATCTATCTTTCGACATCATCGTCTCGAAAGAGGAAGTAAGTCTGCTGTTGTTAATTAACATGCTTCTTCGCTCACTAGTTTCTCCCTCAGTACACGAAGAGCCTCAATGTCCTCGGTCCGGCAAGCCCTGTTAGATCGAAGCGCAGGAAGGGCGTGGATGATGATGACGGCGAGGATCAAGCGGCAAAACGCTCCAAGAATCATGGTTCGTTTGTTACTATTTTATTTCTATCTTTTTACTCATTCTTCAACCCAGCTATCATCCTTCAGAGCAGCTTTGCGTCAGGAATCACATACGCTGCTGCTCCAGCGCCAGCATCAGAGCTAGTACGGTTCACTATCATTCAGTGTGAGATTGACGCCACCACCGGAGAAGCTATATTGGCCCAGGGTGGCCAAGTGCAGGTGGGAAGGATGGATAAGAGTCGCATGTCAGGCATTCGACAAGGCGACTTGGGGAAATCTAAGGACGTTTTCAAGGTCAGTTCTTTCCCGCTCTCTATCTTTACCACCCTGATATGCTCCCAAGCTAACGATAGATGGCATGGCTGGAACGTTCGTCGCAAAAGTGTTCTTCAATATAGGGCAAGGACGCGGCAAGGACCTGTCGCAAAATGAACTGCTTCTCTTCAAGGACATGGTCCGCCTCAAGCGGCTCAGCTTCTTCCGCAACCAGTTCATGGAGGCGGCACTCGATAGTGGCGCCGAAGTCTCTGGTGGGTGTTCGTTCATTTTGAATAGATATAACATTTGATTTTTCTTCGAGATTTCCTTGTATCCGATGTCTTTGCTATCGTGGTGGAGTCCCGTGCAGGCAAGAAGGTCAACACTACCTACCTGGTCGAGCCACTTCGCTCCAGCACAGCAGTAGAAAAGTTCAGCGGGACGATTGGCGGCTCCGACAACAGCACTAACAAGATCTCATCAACTATGGCAGCCTTGACGCACTACATTCTCCAGAGTACCGCATGCAGATTGGCATTCACGGACCTCCAAGGTAAGTCTTCATGCTTCTGAGGATCGAGATCCTTGTTAACACGAAGCAAGGCTCTCTCCATTCTGGCCGTCCTGGAGCCCCACGTGAATTGGTGCTATTCGATCCAATGACACATTCGCTGTCTCGGTATGTGCCACTTATATATCTAAATTATAACTGCTCATGTGTCCTTTGTAGCCAAACTGGAGTAGGTGATCATGGTCCAGAGGGAATAGACGACACGATTAGCACTCACCGGTGCTCGTTCATGTGCAAAGCCATGAAGCTGGCGAATATGGCTTCGCTCGAGGCTACATTTGCGGCTGAGAAGGAGAAGCTTGACGATATGGATATGGGCAGCGATGACGATGGCGATAATGCTCTGACTGGATTTGTTCTCCATAGGAACACCGACGAAGGCGACGAGAACGCTCACGGAGGCAACGAGAGTCCGCCGACGGTTGGGAATACTATTCCCGGTGGTGCGATGGGTGATAATATTCCTGCTGGTGCAAGCGGTGCAAGCGAATAGGTCGGATAGACCGTACGCGTGTTAATAGTGAATAGGTCGTGATATCTGATATCGAGTTGTGCATTGATACTTTTGTTCAATAATTCATTGCGCAATTTTTGACATATATTTGTGCATATTAGTATTGGTATTCCGTGATTTGTCACTTCGTCATTCGCTCGTTTTGCTGTGCGGTTGCTCATGCCAAACCCTACAGGCTACAATGGCCAAGAAGGGAAAGAGTGTATGTCTAGACTGTTACTGTTATGTGGTTGCCTATCCTTACCTACCGGTTTACTCAGATCCGCCGGACGACGTGCTTCTCCAGGCGTTCAAAGACTACGCTCGTGAGAACAGTGGTTCTGGCCTGGAATGGCAGGACCAGTTAGTCCGCTTGAAACAAGATTTCAATCTCAGCATTGGGTCAGTCACTGCAATTATATGAGATGAGTTTTCCTGATACTGGAAATTTCGTAGAAAGACCAAGCTTTTTGGGCTGCGCAAGCAGCTCGGTGTCCCTTCCGTTCGGAGAGCAGCAAAGGAGCTACATCCCACTACGCTAAATCAACAAGTTGTTGACATAAAGCAGAATGATACACTTGGGATGTGGGGAGTGACACAGCTCAAAGGTCGCCTTGCAAATCAAGACATCCTTGTTCCTCGGTGTGTAAGATATATGCTTGTTGTTGCGTAGTGCTTACACAGACAGCGACACGCTTCGGGCTGCTCTCCGCGATAACTTTGACGACGAGTTCGAAGCGCGATTCGTTGGCAAGAAACGAAGCCAGCATCGCTCACCCCTCAACGCTTTGGGTTCTTGGCATCAAGAACACGCGGACGGCCACGAAAAGCTAGGAGAACAGGCACTGCGCATCGGAAAAGGGATTCACTTGCCTATCTACGGGTCGAAGGACCAATATACAGCATGGCTACATGCCCTACTTCTCATGCCCAATGTGCGGCATAGAAACGCTATTGCCCATTATTTCTTGGATCTTGTAGAGGGAAGAGACTGTAAGGCCCAATTTCGATGTCGATTACTTGCTCATACTTACTTACGCGTCTATCTAGACCGTATCTCTCTGCAGTTAACCGTAGACATGGGCTCAGAGATTGGAGATATGATCAAGATTCACGAGGCTCTTCGGTAAGTCAAACAACAAACTACGTCAGAAAAGAATCAATATAAAGTCTTGTCAGGCGCGATGCAGCGCCACTGTTTGTCCCATCTGAATTCCCGTTCTGTGCGACCATTCCAAGCACACAAAACACGCCCATAGAGTCGTTCTGGCGGTGGCAGCGTAACGGTGAAGGGAAATCCATTCGTTTTGTCCTTGAGGACGGCTCAGCCTCCGGAATCTTTCTTCCATCGGACGAAATACATAAGTGAGTCAGACCGGGCCGTTGTGGACAACTTAATGATTGTCATCATATCAGACAGACGTTCTATTGGATCTGGGTTCCCTTCATCCAAGAGAGATTGGACCTGTTCCGTGATTACTGGAACAACCATCGCATACGCAATGTCAAGAACAAGAAAAACGCATCTGGTTCGTCGCCGAAAAATATGTTCCTGAACCCACAGCTGGGCAGACCGACCGCAAGGGACTGCTCCATCCGAGTACGTCCACAGCTGGTCGCAGATCTCAGGGAGGCATACGGAGGTGCCGAAGCCAGAGATCATGCGTACAGATTTGTTTCTCGGCTCTTCCAGGCAGAGGCAGACGGAGCATATGTGCAATTGGGTTGTCCGGAGATCTCTCTAGAATCTATCTGGGCTGTTTTTACTGCTGTCGTTGCAATCTTAGAATTAGACGCTCTTACCGCTACCCAGTAGTCAAGTTTCATGCTGTACATGTACCAATGTGATATGGAATATCGAACACTACTCGAGATCCATTGATGACAACTGCAAGGTACTCAGAGCATATAATCAAGTAGAATATCACGGTAGCGAGTATTAATTGAGGGAACAAGTCAAAGGTAAGTATATTCCGGCGTGGTCCCATTGAGGAACAGCCACATAAAAACAATACATACATTGAGACTCGAACTCAAGGACTTTTGAACTGAGAACTGAGACCTGAGTCGAAAGTTGAAGTGCGAACTTCTCGCGCTTCGTACCATGAAGCTCGCATGGTATAAGAACGAAATGATACACACTGCCAGTGGCTGCCTCACGTCTAGGAATATCGCAACGCGCACGAAATGTTGACAATCCTGACGTATCTAAGTACTTAATATGGAACTACCAACTACTATTACTACCTGATATAGATATGTAACTACTGATCGGTGATACGGGATTGAAGAGAGTTGAGCGTACGGAGGACAAAGACGATATGTAGAAATATGCGAGCATCGACGAGACGGAACTTGACGGAGGAAAATGAGTGAGAGCGACTACGAAATCAGAAATGATCCACAGCGAATGGCTCTTCTCAGTATTCTGTACATATCTGCATGCACGTCTCTCCACCTTGAGATGAACTCACTGCCCTCTTCCTTGATTCATTAGCAATACAGCTGGCAATTGAGAACAGTGCCAAAAATACAGATAAAAATGCACGGTACGAGTTCAGCCTGAGCTTCCTACGATTCAGCAGCCATGGCGTCTTCCAGCTCCTCCACGCTCACCACGACCTTCTTCTCCGTGTCCTCAGCCTGTTCAGCATCCGCGCTCTTCTCCTTGCCTTTGCCGCCATCCTCAAATTTGCGTTTCGGGATGACGGCGTGGAAGGCAGACTCCCAGTCGCGCGTGTCCGCCCAGTGCACGAGGATCTCGAACGCCTGGTTCACGGTGAGGACCTTGCGCGTGCGCAGCTCCGAGAGGTACGTCCCGATCGGCAGGCGCGCGGTCCGGATCCCCGACGCCTCCGCCTTATTCAGGCACTCGTTCTGCGCGACTTCAGAGGATGATCAGGCGGGAGACATGAGCAGTACCTTGAGGCGGTTGTGGTCGCAGATGCCGCCGATAACGTACGTCTCGTCTGGCTTGAGCTCTGTGAGCTCCTCGTCGGAGTCGGCGGTGAGGTAGACGACGGTCTGCTTCACGACCGGGTCCTCTGCCCAGAGGCGCTCGTAGCCCTCGGCCCACCACTCCGCGTTGCTCCAGCGCGTGTGCGCGTCGCCCATGCTCTCCATCCGCGCCTGGGCCTTACCGTTGAGCGACGTGAAGAGCAGCGAGAAGTGTCCCCCAGTGCGGTTCGCACTATATGTATACGCGAGCTGGGAGCACAGGGACTGCACCTCCTGCGATGCTTTCGTATTGTGTGCTTGAAGGAAGGCTCGGGCGCGGGCGCACCTTCTCCGTCATCTTTTCATCGAATCCAAGATCGACAACGACCCTGCCCCCGAATGGCGGGCCGAGTCTGCGCTTCTTCGGCTGCGGCTCGTCGTCCTCGTCCAGCTCCCCAGCGGCGCGCTTCTCCGCCCTGACGCGTTTCTTCTCCTTTTTCGCGAGCTTCTCCCTTGCGCGCCGCTCGAGCTTCTGGACGGCGAATTTCTCGCGTCGTGCGGCCTTTTTGAGGGAGCTTTTCGAGGGCTGCACGGCCTGGCCGGGCTCCGCGACCAGAGGCTGCTCCTGCTCGACGCTGAGCGGCTCGACGCTAACCGCCTCGACGCTGTCCATTCGCCGTTATGCGGACAAGAATCAGGAAGCAATCAAGTTTGGCTCTAAAATTGATGCCCCCGATGCCCCCGTTTCCGTTTTGCTCTGTTCTCTTTGCATTCGCGCCTTTCGCTGCGGCCCTCCTCATCGGCATTGCCGCAGTCGTATACATCAACGCATACCCAGAAACGTACTCCAGAATGGCCGGAATTGCACCTCTGAAGTTTATCGCTGTCCCCGCGCTCACCAAGCACACCGCGACCGTGATCTTCGTGCACGTAAGTCGCGCGCGCCCTGGTTGTCACTTCGGTTCGTAATGCTCTCAAAGGGCCTGGGGGATACAGGCCTCGGATGGAAGCCCGTCGCGGACATGTTCAAAACGGATCTGCCGCACGTTAAATGGGTGCTGCCCCACGGGCGCGTTCCAGCCATTCTGCGCAATTGACGCGATATTCACCCGCATCCAGCCCATCGATGCCCGTGACGGCCAACGGCGGAATGGTGATGCCGTCTTGGTATACGACTCCCGCGACAGGCTTGGCCGAGTCGCAAGCTGACGCTTCGCAGGTTTGATATCCTCTCATTTGGGTTCGACACGGAGGAGGACCAGCCCGGCATGCTCGAGACCATGCACTCACTCAACCAGCTCATCACTGCGGAAGTGGACGCTGGCATCCCCGCCAACCGCATCGTTCTCGGTGGCTTCTCCCAGGGCGGCGCGATGTCCCTGCTCACAGGCCTTACCGCGGAGCGCAAGTTCGCGGGCCTCGCGATTCTCAGCGGCTGGCTACCCCTGCACAAAAGCTTCAAATCTGTGCGCCTCCCTCCCTGATCTTGCCACGGAAAATTATAAAGCGATTTGAACACAGATGGCCTCAGAGCACGCCGCGTCTATCCCGATCTTTTGGGGTCACGGTAAAGCCGACCCCCTCGTCAAGTTCGCTCTTGCACGCATGTCAGTGGATCACTTGAAGAAGGATATCGGCATCCCGGAGGCGCCGTCCACCGGGGAGCTCAAGGGCCTCTCGTTCAACGCTTATGAGGGCGTCGGGCACTCGACGAACCAGCAGGAATTCGACGACTTGATGGTGTGGCTGAAGAAGGCCCTTCCGGTAGCAGAATAAAGCGGTCTGGGTGCATTCAGAACTAAAGCGCTGCGTCAAAGGGAAGAAAGACTGCGTCCGAGGACTCTGAGCACCTCGAGCAAAGCCTTCGGTTTACTTAGATGTAATTCCGTACTCAACCTCTTCGCGCGGTCCTATATCCGGGTGAAGAGCTAGGCTCGATTCACCCTCTATAGCTTTCTACGTGATCTTTCTGAAGACAATCGTTCAGGATCACTATGCTATAGAAATTGTGCTGGTGTTCCGCCGGCCTCGATGAGAATGAGGAAGAGCACAACAAGCAGTACCTGAACTCAAGGGTCCACCGAGTTGTCCCCCGGTTCTGGCTCTGACTTTGGGAGACTAGTGCAGTATTATGCTGGTCTTTTTCACAGCGTCGGGAGACACGCGATGACGTGACACGATCAAGAGTTTTTCGATTGTGCTCCCCACTGTCTCAAACCCCCTGGAATGAAGTGACAATCTGTATGTAATGACTGCCCGAGTCGAAGGTTGAACGTTGAATGTGAGTACGTGCAGTTACAGTCTTCTCGACATGCTCAACTCAAACTGCCCGCGCTGCGCGCAAACCACATGTCCCGAGGTGCTCGAGCAGATAATTTCGAGCACTCAGCACTTGGCATATGCTGCTGTTCCCGGCGGCCCCGTGCGAGCACATCAACTCATTATTCATACGCTCGGTCGGCGTTGGTGAACTCGATGTGGGCTCCGACGGATGCCAGTGACCCTCTAGACTACAACAAGCGAGGCACAAGCTCAAAATGTTGTAGCGTCTGTTTTCAAGAGACTACCTCTAGACTGAGACGACAGCTCGCGAACCAGGAACCTGTCGCTGAAGCTCCTCCATCCTGATGAATCGCCAAACTTACTCAGTATCCACCGGCAGATGAGTCTGCTGAGATGACGACGCGGCGGAAAGTTTCCGCCGCGTCGGAAACTTTCCGACGCTGACTCGAACGGATGTCCTAGACGCCATAAGTATATACCTACGGCAAGCTTACGCGTCCTCTCCACAGGCTGACTATAAAGATCCACTGGGGCATAATGATTCAACTGCAGCATGTCTCCCCAACATCAACAAGCCATTATCCTTCCGTCCGCCCGTGCGCCGTTCGCTCTCGGTTCTCGCGGCGTTCCCGCTCCCGCGAAAGGCGAAGTGTTGATCAAGATTCTGTCCGCGGCCCTGAATCCAATCAGCTGGTCCGTTAGTCTCGCACCGAGCGCCTTCGCTCCCAATTTATTCAAGGCAGGATGCAGCGCGACTACAACCTCCTCATCCCGGATGACTTCCCCACGGTTCTGGGCTCGGACCTCGCAGGCGTAGTTGAGGCGCTCGGCGAGGGTGTGGAGGGGTTTGCGAAGGGGGACCGGGTGTAAGTGCGCTGTAACGCGCCTCAACATCAATTTCGAGCCTGTCCAGATTCGCCCAATCTCTCTCCGGCGCATTCCAGCAATACTTCGCGCTTCCTGCCGGCGCACTCATCCGCGTACGTATCTCGTTCACACCTCACGACGGATTGATTCATGACGCACGCTGACCAGCGCCCAGATTCCAAAAAGCACGTCATTTGACGAGGCCGCGACCTTCCCCAGCACCTTTACCCCGGCCTGCGTGGGGCTCTTAGCGCCTGCGCCCATCGGTCTGGCGCTCAACCCCACTTTCTCCTGGGACAAGCCGCAGCAGGGTGAATCGGCGCTTGTCATCGGCGCAGCCACCTCCGTGGGCCAATTCGGTGAGGGACGCCTGCCTGTCTTTCAATGCCCTAGTGCTCATCGACACCAGCAATCCAGCTCCTGCGGTTCCTTGGATTCACGCGCATCGTCGCGTACGCGTCCAAGGCGCACTTTAGCTATCTCACGCAGCTCGGCGCGACGGCGTGCATCGACAGGGCCGAAGTGCCCCTCGACGCCCTGCCTGCGCACCCGGCCCTCATCCCGCCGGTGAAGGTGGTGTATGATGCCATCGGGCAGCTGAACGCCGCGTACGACTGCGTGTCGGAGGGGGGCTGTGTCGCGACTGTCCTGCCACTTACAGTCTTGGATCGGGAGGGCAAGAATATTATGCTCGTGCGCGTGCAGGGATACTACGTCGGCCCCGACGTCGTCAAACCCCGGCGCGACGATATCGTTGGGTATTCGGCGGCGCCGGAGCACACAGCGTTCGGGAGGCTGATCATTAAAAACCTACCGGAGATGCTGGAGAAGGGTGTCGTCGTGGTGCGTAGCTCTCTATGCTGCGCGACTGTATGACTGAACCCAGGCAGCCGAATCGTGTTGAAGTGTTGCCCAACGGTCTTGCCGGAATCGTGGACGGGCTGGAGAGAATGAAGAATGGAGGAGTGAGTGGCGTGAAACTCGTTGCTCACCCTCAGGACCCGGTTGCATAGTCCTTTTTGAAGAGCGACTTCATGTTCACAAATGTATGTATGAAACAGGCGAAAAGCTTACTGTCGAGCTCTGCAACTCGATTTACCCGAATGTCTCCACCATGTCTACAACCCGCGATGAAGCGGAGGAGTAATAGACTGAAGCCCATGGACATGCCCGTCATGCTGCCTTCGTCGCTCCAGAAGAAGCAGCGGAGCAAGAGGTAAGTCGTATGGACCTCGCAGATCATCACGCGGGTGACTCTCATTGGCGCGGGGCAGGACGGAGCTAGCGATATGTCGCGGGCATGTCCTGATACACGAGTATCATGATGTTACAACTTATGCTAATTCATGGTCGATTTCTATTAACCATCTCCCGCTGTGCTCTCTGCCCATTCTCCGTTGTCTACGACCGTTCATTGACAGACCCGTCTCCCTTGGAACCGTGACTTTACGCCACAAGCTGTTCCTCCTTGCCTGGCGCTGGTGCACGCCAGTTTGTTTTTCATCGCCTCTTCCATTGGTTCAAGTTATTAGGCTTTCGTTGCGGCGCACATTCGCACCCGTGCGTAAACCAGCTCGACGCAGCTCTCCTCTGCCCGCAAACTCAAAGCCATCGCGCTGGCAGTCGTACCCTTCTCGGCATTTGCGCAACATTTGCGTCACTGTCAATGCTTAAGTTTCTTGCGGCATTTTCATTTTTTTCGTGGTCTACAGCCGGAAAAAACGCACAAGGGATCGGCGTCGGCGGCAGCAGAGCGACTATGGACAGCTAATAGACTGAGCTATGGACCGCTCAATTTGGTCACACCCAGTAAGGCAAAATCTTGACCTACGGAGAAAGTGCATCTGAAACAATGTAAATAAATTGCAGAATTCTAATTTGCGGAAATGTTAATAAAAATAAAAATCAGAAAGGACTACTGAAAGACCAGCTTTCAGCATCCGGTTCGAAAGGAAGGAAAGCCTTTCTTTCAGTACAGCTGAAAGACTGCCTGAAAGAACTACTTTCAGCACCACTTCCAGCTTTCCTTTCAGAACCTCTTTCAGAGGCTTTACAAAGGAAAAATCACTGAAAGTTGTTCTATCAATAGAGCTGAACGTGTTGCTGAAAGAAGTTCTTTCAGGTGGTCTTTCAGCTGTATTGAAAGAAAGACTTTCCTTTCTTTTGAAACAGATGCTGAAAGCTGGTCTTTCAGGAGTCTCTCCGATTTTTATTATTATTAACATTTCCGCAAATTATAGTTTTGCAATTTATTTACAGTGTTTCAGATGCCCTTGCTCCGTAGGTCAAGATTTTGCCTTATTGGGTGTGGGTCGACACAGGTCGATATCTCTGATCGCGCCAAATTAGCCGTTATCTATTCGCTATCCGACTGCAGATCGCGCCACCTCGGATCGGACTCCCACATTCACTTCGCGTGCAGTGTGCACAACTTATCGCAAATGTGCAGAGTGGCCCGACGAGGTCCGACGCTTTCATACGCCGCTTTCGAGTTCCCAGCATTTATCTCTTCATGTCTGCTCTAAGAATTGGCGTCGATGTTGGAGGCACAAATACTGACGGCGTACTGCTCGACCCAGGGGCAACGTCCCAGACAAATCGCGGTATCCTCGCCTGGCACAAATCTCCGACGACATCGAATCCTAGCCAGGGAATCGAGAATGTCATCACATCCTTGCTTCAAGCTGCCAATGTGGACGCTGCGGCCGTCGCAAGCGTCACCATTGGGACAACGCAGTAAGCTCGGGTGACCATGGCTGGACGTTGATGATGACTTGCACCAGTTTCATTAACGCTGTGATTGAGAAGGACCGTAGCCGCCTAGCCCCGGTGGCGGTAATCCGCTTGTGTGGTCCGTTCTCGCGAGAAATCTATCCTGGGATCGACTGGCCGCCCGATTTGCGAGACATCATATGCCGACATTGCAGCTATGTAGACGGGGGGCTTGAAATCGACGGTCAGCTCATCAGCGACATCGACGAGTCCCAGATCGCCGCAGAGTGCCAAATCATCAAAGACAAGACCATCAGAGCCATCGTAGTCAATGGCATTTTCTCTCCGTCTGACCTGGTCGAACGGCAGGAGGAACGGGTGGCCAAGTGGGTGCAGAAGTACTATCCTGAGGCCGACGTTGTCATCTCAAAAGATGGTACGTTTTTCCCTGCGAGTAACCCGATTCTGACGTGCTGGATAGTCGCGAATTTGGGCTTCATCGAGCGCGAGAACGCCGCTATCCTGAACGCCTCCATCCTTCCCTTCGCCAAAACGACGATCCGCTCTTTCGAGCACGCGATTTCGCGCCTCAAGCTCGATTGTCAGCTATTCCTTACGCAAAACGACGGCACGATCCTCCCCGCGCACCTCGCTAGCCGGCTGCCCATCCGAACGTTCTCCAGCGGGCCCACAAACTCGATCTGCGGAGCTGCGTTCTTGGTGCAAAAAGAGGCGACAAAGGAAAGTATGCTTGTCGTCGATATCGGTGCGTCCTACATTCGTGTCTTGACGCCAGATTCGACTCATTTTTGGAGCAGGAGGGACATCAACGGACGTTGGGATGTTGCTTGGGAGCGGATTACCGAGGCAGGCCGCCGCGGTGACCGAAATCTCGGGTGTGCGTATGAATTTCTCATGCCCAGATGTTAAGAGGTGTGCCCACACCGCGCCCGCCTGATTGTGAAGCTGAGCATCCGCAGCATCGGCTTGGGCGGCGGGTCGATCGTGCGCAAGTCTGGTGTGACGAAGAAGCTGACCGTCGGCCCGGATTCAGTGGGTCACCACATCCAGACGCGCGCTCTGGTGTTCGGCGGGGACGTAGCGACTGCGACGGACTATGCGGTCGCTACGCATAATCTAACTAACATCGGAGAGGCACGTCTCATACCCCCAACGGTCAAGGACGATGTTCTGGAGTACACGGCAGTGGTAACGCAGATGCTTGAGCGCATCATCGATAGCATGAAGACGTCGGACCGCGATATCCCGGTGCTGCTTGTCGGTGGCGGCGCAGTCATCGCGCCAGATACGCTGAAGGGCGCCAGCAGGGTGATCAAGCCCGAGTATTCGGGCGTCGCGAACGCTGTCGGTGCCGGTAAGTAAGTGTGTTCGGTTCAGGAATGGTACCCACAATACGCTATAGCGATTGCCAGAGTGTCTGGGACGATAGACACCATGGTTAGCACCGCCGAACGGACCATCCATGTCGTCTTGGAGGAGATTCAGAAAATGGCTATCGACAAAGCTGTCGAGAACGGCGCCGTTCGAGAATCCGTGAATATTGCAGAAATAGATGTTATTCCACTCCAGGTAGATCTCGAGCCTCTGCACGAACTGCACCTGACACATCATGATCTGGCAGTACATCGCCAATAAATCTCGGGTGATCGTCAAAGCCATAGGCGACTTTGACTTTTCTATCGTTACCCCCAAAATCGGACTTGCCAGGGATCACCGAAGACGATGTCGAGGATGGAGTGGCCGAGAAGAGGCCATTGGAGGTCGGGGTCACCGCTGAGACTCCGCCTCTGGTCATCGCCGCTTACAAGCCCATTGTGAATGGGAACCGCGAGTGGATCATCTCGGAGATCGACCTGGAGTGGATTTCGACGGGATGCTACATCCTGGGCACTGGCGGAGGCGGCACGCCGTATCCACACTTTGTGCGGCTACGCGAGATGCTGCGCAAGGGCGCCGTTGTGCGGGTCATCTCGCCGGACGACCTGACAGATTCGGCGGTCGTCGCGTGCGGAGGTGGGAAAGGGTCGCCTACGGTGAGCGTCGAGAAGCTGCCTGCTAATGAGTATGCCACGCCCGCTGTCGGCCGCCCGCTTCATCGCCCTGACTGCTTGCAACAGACAAATGGAAGCGCAGCACCTGGTTTACAGAGAGCTCGGCTACCAGCCAGACGCTGTTCTGGCTCTGGAAATTGGGGGAGGAAATGGGTTGCAAGGTATGAAGTTCGTCCTGTCGGCAATATGATGGCTGCAATGTTAGTCAGGAATGCTTCTTGGTGCTTCCACCAACTTGAACGTACCGACCGTCGACGGCGATTGGATGGGCCGCGCCTACCCAGTCTCGTGGCAAATAACCCCTGTTGTGCTGGGAGGTGACAAGGCTCACTTCCTGCCAACGGCCATCGCGGATGGGAACGGAAACAACATGGTGGGTCACGCATATCCTGTTGCAAACCGCCGCGCTCATTCACGCTAGATGTTGCTATCCGGGGCATCCGAGAAGTTGATCGAGCGCATCTTCCGCGCAGCACTTTCGGAGATGGGGAGTCACGTTGGGTGCGCTAAAGGTCCCTGTACCGGCAGGAACACGAAGGCATACATTGTTGAGCACACCATCTCCCTTGCGTGGCGTATCGGGCGCGCCGTGGCTCTGTGCCGATCCAACAGTCAGATCGACTTGGTCGCCGAAGCGATTATAGCAGAAGTTGGGGGGGAGGAATCCGCCAAAGTGCTGTTCAAGGGCAAGATCGTCTCGGTCGAGCGCAGGACGATAAGAGGGCATGTATACGGGGAGGTGATGATCAGTGCAATGAATGCAGAGGGCGCGGCACAGTTTAGCGGACTGCTCAAGATCCCGTTCAAGAACGAGAACATTATGGCGACGGCTGTTGGAGTCGATGGAAAGGAGGAGGTCGTTGCGAGTGTACCGGATTTGATTTGTGTGTGCGATGCGTCAGATGGGGAGGCAATTGGCACTCCGGAGTACAGGTACGGTCTGCTGGTCGTTGTCATTGGGATTCAAGCGTCGGGAAAGTGGACCTCGACACCGAGGGGGATTGAGATCGGTGGCCCTCGAGCATTTGGGATGGAGGTAGATTATAAGCCTCTTGGCGTATTCCACAAACCAAGGAGCGTAATAGAGGAGTTCGCGGTTCCAGAGTCTTAGCAGCAGGTTTCGTAGTAGTAGTACTAGTAGAACTTAGGTAGTACATAGTGTCACGGTACAAAACCACACAACGCGCTTTCCTTCAGCGCTTCAGCTCCCACAACACTCAGCTCGGAGCCCGCTGGACGGGCAACAACCGCGTATCTTTTCAGGTAATATTTCACGGCGCGGCGCTCAAAGATCCCAACTTACATTATGAGCGACAAACTTTTAGTGTCGCGGAGTCGGGTCCCTAAGAATCCCAAGGAAAATCCGATGTGGGCACGTAGCCTTCGAATGCGTCGTGCCAGAATAGAGGACGATATGAAGTGCGCACTCCAGCGCATGGAAGAGCTCAAGGAAGACCACAAATCCGTTCAAGCCCAGCTCGACGCCCTCTATTACCCTGTCCTCTCACTACCAGTCGAGATTATCTCGGAAATCTTCACCCATTGCCTTCCCGTGGGGAACGCCACAATCTCACTGTCGACTGCGCCTCTCGTGCTTCTCGGGATCTGCAAGTATGGGATCAATCTTGGTGTTTTATTCTGCTTTTCACTCGGAACTCTGTAGAGTTACGTGACTGGGAAGGCGCAAGAAGGCACTTTTTTGCTACTCAGAATGTGAAACGTTGCACTTTGCAGCAACTCGGCAGTTCGAACTTGACATTGGCCCAGTTGACAGAATCCAGTCACGTGATCATATCCAAAAGTGGCAAGTCGACAGTCGGAAGTCGGAAGTCGGGAGTCTGAGCTACACATATGAAGTAGAAATAAGGGAGAATGTGAATGGGTGTTTCTACCGACAAACTGTCAAGGTTTTGGTATACAGGCTGTAGGTGGGTTTCTAGGGATCATGAGGATCAGCATAGGTGATGACTGATCAGCCAATCACAAAATTGATGGTCTTATTCTGGGCCAGACCGCTTTTGGCCTGGGACCCAGATAGCCAAAACAAAAGTAGGTCTCGGAGAGATATTCAGAAATGTGTTCTTCGAGAGGTCCGCAGTGGTCTGAAAAACTCAATGTTCAAGAGTGCACCAAGTTCTATCTATTTGTCAACTGTGAGAATAATGGCTCTTGTTAGACTAATCCTATTGCCAAAATCATACAAGCAATTAATCACAGCATCATTGGAGGTACGTGAATGCTCAGTAATCTTTTTGAAGTGGTTGTGCCATGGAATTGTGTCCCCATAATTCTTTGAACATTGGTGTGTGTTGGTTTACTTTCTAATGACCAATTTTGGACAGCCATTTCTGATGGTTCCTCTTGCCAAGATCCTACAAGTGATTAATCAGAGCATCATTGCTGTCTCGGTAACCCAGACGTTCTGTCGGCTATCCCGCCCCGCGGACCGGATGATCCGTGCCACGCGAGAAAAGGCCAAAAAATGATGGACGGGATAGCCTCCAGAACGTCTGGCTCGATACTGGTGTTGGTGGGCGAAAATAAAAAATTAAAGCAATAAAGATACTAAATACTACACGTGATACCCGGGGATCTCGGACCTTTCCGAACATCAATGTTGTCGGCAAAGATGATTTCGATACTGAAATAAAGTGCAAAAGAAACTTAGGGAAGCCTCAGAAACTCTAAGAAAAGGGGGGGGACATCCAGAAACAGCTCGAGATGTTCACAAATATTCTTGTTATTTTAAAGTGTGCCATTCCCCCACAATTTTATTAACAGGATACTGATCGGAGTTTCAAGATACTGAGCGGATCTCGAACGTCGTATCACCGCGGCGGGCACGAAGCCGGTTCCCCAACATTTGCTGATTTTCCAACATTGTTGCTTTTATGCAAACAGACTCAAGATTCTAGAGGCTTGACTCAATTTCATTTCTGTCTCTCTGCAGTTGCATGCATGATGTTTTGTTCTGGCTCTACAAGTGCCATCAAAGTGCCATCAATGTTGGGAAGAGACCCAGGGTCTTCTCGTATCGATGACACTTCAGGCCCTGAAGAGAGGTAAAGTGTATACCTGGCTTGCTTCCCAATAAGACATACCCAAGTGTCCGAGCTTACCACAGTTCATTATATCTGTAGAAGATTAACCCATTGAGGATTCCCATTTAGGATTTCCTGGTTCAAGGTGCAGGTTATTGAACCGAAAGGGACAGAAAACAAATGTTTCTAGCCCCAAACTATACTTCTCATACCAACTTGACTCAGACCTCATCTGAAGCTCCAAGAGGCAAAGGACATGCAGAAAAATAAAAGATGCCAGCTCGCAGTCTCGAACCCACTAACATCACGTTGTGATGGCACTATTTGAACTCCGCTCAGTATCCAGTATTCAGTATCGGCCACTGACACGAGTATCGAGCCAAACGTCTGGGGCAGTCCGTAGTGTGATACCCCCCATGGCGTCACGTCACGCCCTCCCCACTACTGGTGGCACGCCGTCGTAGGCTGCTGTGTATGTGCTAGAATGCCTTAATATATGATCCTTAGAGCTCCCCAGGCTGCCTAGACTTGCCCTGAATTTTCCCTGGGCAAATGCACCCAGTTGAGGCCCAAACAGTGTTTGGGCCCGCCAAAAGTGATCAACTTTGACGGCGACGAACACGGTCAAACGAGGGCGATAAAATCAGGGAAAAATTGGAGGGCCTTCACAGGATAGTATTCAATTAATCTACACATTTTCCGGAATCCCATCGGAGGGGAGGGATGCAAGGCGGGGCCGTGACACCATGGGGGGTATCACACTACCAAATGTCCCAGACGTTCGGGTGTGATACCTGTCCATCATTTTTCTCGATTTTCTCGCGTGGCTCGGATCACACCCGAACGTCTGGGTTACCGAGACAGCATCATTGGAGGTATGTGAATGCTCTGTAATTTTTTCAAAGTGGTTGTGGAATGGAATTGTGTCCCCATAATCCTCTGAACATAGGTGTGTATTTGTTTACTTTCTGATGACCAACTTTGGACAGCCGTTTCTGTTGATTCCTTGGCCATGATCTTACCAGCAATTAATCGGAGTACTGTGGGAGGTATTTGAATGCTCTGCAACGTTTTTGAAGTCGTTGTGCAATGGAATTGTGTCGCGGTGGAAGTTAGCAGAAGACCATTGCAATGTGTGTGCGATAAATTTGTTGGGACCAGAATATAAGTACACAAAGTTAGGTAATAAGCGAGTAGTAAAGGCGGGAAAAGAAGGTGGGAACTTACATGGAATTTGGAGGGGGGGGGGGGGCGGTTGCGCGGTGGGCGGTGTCGAATGGACCACATTGTATTTTCAGTACTAAGACCCCATCCTCCATCACCGCATCAATGTTGTCCGGCTGGCAACGGAGGACGTTCGTTGGAACCGAAAAGACGGTCAGACGTAAGGAGCAGAGGGGGCAATATCTGGGGGTGTGCATGTAAGCACCCGACTTGTAATCCGGACATTCAACTAGTATGCTTTACTTTTCCATTTCCATTTATTTCCATGATCACAGGTCATATTCAACATTTCTGATTGATCATTTTATCTCTCTCAATGTATGTGATTTTCTTGGCTCCAACAACTTGTGACTTAGTTTCGATGCAAACTGTACGCTAATCAAATTCACAAACAAACTGATTCACCAATAGTTAAAACAGGTCAGGACGAAGCTGTCTAGCAACAATCAGTGCCTCACTCGACCACTGGATAACTTCAGCATCACCAACAGCACCAGCTAAGTGGTCAAGAACGGTGTCCAAGAACTCCAGCTCCTCCTGTGAGAACGGGCCTGCTGGAGCCTCAACAGGAACCTCATTCAGGTGCTCAGGTGGTCCTTGGTGGCCAATCCACGAAGGAAAGCCTTCATCCGATGGGTTGTTGTCCTGGCAGGACTCAAGCAGGGAGTCATCGCGCAGAGCTTCCCAGTCAATTTCATGAACCTCCAGCTCCTCCAAGGTCAGATCTTGCTCTTGTGGTTGTGGTGGTTGACTAGGGTTGGTTTCGCAAACACCATAAACAAACATGTCAAAGCCAAACATATCAGCAGGGCTGTGGCTGGGGCCATCACGAATGCGAATCTGATGCTGGTTCCACACCTCCATGAAGAAGCGGAGCTGATCGTTGATCTGTCTCAAAAACAGATAGTGGAGGAGCCAGATGTGGGATGTGTTGTTGATATTGAGACCAGAAGCAGAAAGATGTCGGCCCAGGTCGCTCCGATCTGGGCTGTCACATCTGCCCATAAACGCTCGATGTGCACATTGTGCACGCTCCTGCAATGAGCTCATCAGTTTCTACTCCACAAATGATATAAACGGTGAAAACCACCTTCCCCAAAGATAAGATCCCCGTCCTTCACCATGCACAGCTTCCATAAAGGCAGCTACCAAAATATTTTCGACACCATGGTCACCGCGCAGGCGGGATGGTATTCCGTATAATGCAGTTGCAGCTTGGAACAGCCCCAAAACAGTTTCGCCATGGTTGTTGTTGCTAGCCAACAGTCCCGTGATAAGTCTCGAATAGCCGTCGATAAATCCGTGGATGACTATCCCCCAACAGATCAGCCCTGGTAAGGTGGGAGATCAGTCGCAATTTCATAACAGAAAAGAAGAAAAGCACCATGCTGGCCATCATGGTGCCAAAGCAAATTGGGGCCTGGAACATTGTATGTACGGCATCGGATAGTGCGGGTTGTCGATCATGAACTGTCGGTACTGCTGCCACTCATGGAACGAAACCTGGAGCATAATGTGAAAGGCCGAAGCTATGCGGATGGATGGACACACTGGAGGGACAGACATCTTGTCCCAAGTCAAACACGGTGATAAGCCGCTAGAAAAACCAGCTATGAAACACTCACTTTTTGCGATTTACAGCGCGCATCTAAGAACCAGCACATCTCCGTGTGGCTGGTTAATCAGGATTATTATCCACCAAACCAGGAGGCTTAGAACATCCACTCTGCGAAGTAAGGTTGAAGCCCCAGACCTACGAACCTTAGAACCCACAAAGTTTTATCGTGCTTAAGCTGGAATACGCGACGCGCCGGGGTCACGTGACATGTCATTAGACCAGCGGAGATGTCCGAAGGAGATTAGGATGGTTCGTCTAAGATTATCGGAATCTTAGGGGTACATCCCGTAGAAACCTATAGTATGTGGTACCGTTGGAAAGCTACGGCCCAGCGCTACCTAAGTAACGAAGAGAGAACGTAAAGGGAGGAGACCAGGGCTAAGAAATGCACCACACAACTCGTTCAACAGGAGTTGTCCTATACCGATCGAGGGGTTAGAAACCTAGGAACCGTAACAACCCCAACTCTCAAGACAGACACCTAGGGGGCGCGGCCCACCAATCACATAAACCGCGCAGCATATCCGACGACTATTTAATAAGCAATGTATACCAAAGTAGTCGATCATTGTTTGTAATTGTAAATACCTGTAGTATAAAAGACCAGAGGAGCAGAGAGGACGGTGTGAGCACCCATGGTGCTCTGGCTATGGCACAGCGTCACAGAAACCACCACAACGACACCCACAACACGACACTGCCCGTATTTCCCGAACGAGCAACCACGGTTTCCTAATCCGGCAACGCAATGTCGCGACAATTCCACTCGATCCCCACTTCGCCGCTCCTCGCACACCCACAACAAGTACCAACCATGCCCACGCGATCCCCTGAAACGATCCCGATGACCACCCACACGGCCGCCACGGAGGACACAACAACCACGAAACCAACCACCAGCCCCTATCTCGCTCTCTACAAAAACCACGGTTTTCACACCCCGCGCTCAAGACTGTACGCTCTCAACCGAGCCTCGACAAACCACGACCGACGCCGGCCCCACCATAAACGAGGGCGACACATGACGAATACCACCACAATCCGCGACCGACTTGAGCGCCATGAGCAACGGGAGCACGCGGTTTCCGGACCTTGGGACCTCGGCGCACCTCGACCACGCTCTCCTCCGACGCAATCGCGATCGCCAAGCGCCGCCTAGCCGCGTAACGACGGCGCGAACATCACACTACAAAGAAAACCACCAACGAACACCGAACAACCGCGACTTGGTCGCTCACCCGCGACATTCCTCTCCACAGAGAAGCTCTCAAGCTGTCAGCCTCAAACACCAGAAGCTCGGGCGGGCGGATCTTGAGGGACGCGCGTCTCGAGAAGGCGGTGCGAGCAAGGCATAAAGGGCAGGCAAGGGAGGGGCGTTTCAGTAGTTCACTCCTGGGCTAGGATTCTCCCCCACTACTTTGTGTATCTAAAACCCACACCAATAAGGATTGACCACGACCACACCTTCTTCGCATCTCAAAGCTTGTCCTCCAAGGCACTCTACTCCCACCCTCACGCAGCCTGAAAAGCCACCAGGCTCGCGCTCACACACCCCGCACCGCGTCGCGACATTTCTTCCTACACAGGTCCTTCCGTGTCGTAGTGGAAGGGTTCGACCGCGGATTTCCCCCTAGCAAATCGTCTACCAAACGACCGGACTCACCCTCCGCACCGGAGACCGTCGACGTCAAAGTCACTCGCGAGCGAACCCCTTGGTTCGCCCACCGACACGATCACGTGCCCCGTTCAAAGGGGAGAGGCATTGGATTAGGTCGAAGCACTGAGGCTTTGGAGGTTCTGAAGGAGCGCATCGGCGACATTGCGTCCTAGCGGAACAGGTATCTTCACTTTCTACACCGTATTCTTCGCTGACATAGCCCGGCAAACCGCGACTTTCCTGCGCCAACCGCGGTTTTTCACACAAAACCACAAGAGCCTCGCGCTCCCAACCCACGCACACACACACACCCGCGGTTTACACTGCCTATAAGCCTGCCTACAACGTGCCAGACGCCCTAGGGACCACGCTCTTACAAACCCCCTAGAGGACGAACAGGCCACCGACCGAAACCCACACCCATTCCCTCGGTAGCGCCGCAGTCCGCATCACAACGGCACTGAATCGGACCCCAGTTCGTGTACGAGGCAACTACCATTGTCCCTCATCACAGCTAGGATTTGGTTGAGGGCTTTACTCTGGAATTCCGCTGTCTTGCGATAGTGTCCCGAATTAAAGTTTCTTTTGATAAATCGTCCGTTCTTAAGATCGTCGAGCTCCGTGCTAAACCGTATCCGTCTCCGTTGAATCCGCTCCGTAACTCCGAAGTACTCCGTGTCCGTTGAACTGGGAATTTTGAGATCCGAAGTCATTCCGAAGACCGTTTATCCGCTCCGATAAAGAGATCCAGGCAGAAGCCTTAAAAACCTTGCCGGCCTTAAAAACCGTATCTTGCATATAGCTGAGAAGCTTAAAATCTAAAAGTCCCACAAGACTCATACTCCTAAGAATCTTGACTCTGTCAAATTCTACGGACGAGACTATACCATAACGAACTTGGAAGTTCCTCTCTTACGAGACCTTTCTTGTGCAGAAACCTTAAATCTTGACTTGGAGCTCCTTAGACCTACACTTGTGTCTAATAAGACCCGATCTCGTCAGATAAACTTTGGTGCAGTAAAGAGGTGTTTAGTGGATTAAGTCCAGGTTTCCGGGGGTTGTGCTAGAGTGCATCTGTTTAGTCAGAGGACGATAGTGCGATAACTTGGTTGGTTGGGTTTAGTTTGTTTTGCATTTGCACGCTTAGTTTCTGAGCAACCGTTTCAACGGGATCAGAGAAAGCAAACCTAGCAATTACCAAGTGAGTTATATAGCTCAGGATTCGATCGGGACACCGGCGGCAGCCAAGGCCCAAAGTCAGCGCCAGGGAGACTGAGAGAGTCTGCCATAGGAGTCGGGGTGGTTGATGGGTGTGCGCAGAGTGGGCGACTTAGCCAAATGTGAATGATGGATGGGTTGACCCATCCTCACGCTACAGCCCTTCGAGAGTGGGAAGCGGGAAATGAAGACCGATCAACTAAGTGCGTTTGGGATATGGAAACACCGGCGGTTTGGGAGGCCGCCGGTGTGATCGGCGGCCATGATGGCGGCCTGATGCAATGATACTATCAAATAATGATCTGCGGATCATTCCCGGCTGGTCTCGGCCCACTCGTGAACATCCGCTTCCACGTGGCATCCCGATCTGGGAGTCCTGATGGCGGCAAATTCGGCACATTCGAGTCCCTATCAGAGCCTGCCGAAAGCGCTGGACAGGTGTGACGGGGGCTGACCATCAACATATTCCTCCTCTTCCCTCTTCCCTCCCACCACACCAGCCATGGCCGTACCGCCCGCCCCAACGTGCGAACCCAGCCCGCTTGCGCCCACGCCACCCCAGCGCCCGAGGGGCCCCACTCATCGTGTGCCCGCCCCTTTGCGACGAGGTGCACGTTCAGCTCATCGTGCTCGTCTGCAAGTCCTACTCACCCCGGCGCTCTCTCGTGGGGCATAGGCCGCTGCCCACCATGCGCTCGTGCGCAAGTCCGGGACCGTAGTCCGCCCCATTCGCCCGTCGCTCTTGCGCATGATGCTTCGACTTAAACGCCTAGTGATATGCTGACGGCGTGTCTGAGAGCAAGAGCTGATATATAAAATACCAAACTCAAAACTCCGAGTACGACCGTGGGACGTGATGTGTGCGAGGTGGTCAAACCAGGTCCAGGGCTTGAGGGAAAGGGTGAATAGGGAAGAAAGGGGAAGGGTGAGGGTGTGAGTGGGTGCGAATAGTTTGCAAGGTGACGAGCAACAGCGGGAACAATGAATATGCTGAGTGCGGTGAAGGCAGTGTGGACGACGAAGGACGATACAAGAGCGACAGAGGCGGGCATGAGCAACGACGAAGGCTCAAGGCGACGGCATACGAAATCTGAACGGAACAGGGGTCCTGATCTTCTTTTTTTGTGTGGTAAAGTACATGGCTTTTATACTACTGTGAAAAGGATCTAGAACTATCTATGGTATTTCAAATGTATTACTAAAGATGTCCGATGCTGACTGAGGCTGACTGAGCACTGCGTCGGCGATGCCGAGGCAACGAGCACAAAAGTCGGGAATATTCTGGTAGGTTCTCACGGGCCGTCGATCCGATGTCACACTTCGGCAGTTTCCGTGATCAGCGCGGAGCAGTGCTTATCACTAGACACCCACTCCTAGTCTCCGAGCCCGGCGCCAATTGCCTGCAAACGCCCGAAGCGCGCGAGAGGTTCAAGCGACGCTTAAGCCCATGGCGGGCCTCGGGACGAGATGGAGATGCATGCGCGGACTGCACCCGACGTCCGCCGTCCTTCACGCTGTCTCCCTCTGCCCGTCGCACCCGAGCGCATTGCCGAAGTCGCGTGCACCAACCTCAATGCTCAATCCCCGTGCAAACACTGAGCCCGTGCGGACCTCGCCAGCTTCCGCCGTCCGCCACCCGTCAAAAGGCATCGCCTCCTGCCCGTGCGGCTATCCTCTGCCCGTCGCACCCATCCCCCACCAGCGCCTCGCGCCGCCGCCGCGTTCAAGCCGTGCGCGCCGCCCTCGTGTACCTGTGACGGGGTGTGTACTGACTGCAGGCCCGAGGACCTTATCTTATCTTATCTTATCATATCTTATCTCGAATATTCCTTTTATTAATTAGTTTAGCATATCTTATGTGTTAGTGTACAAATAAGACCATACTATTACTTGCACACAACCTCCATGATCATCTCTAACTGAGCTGACCGAGGTACCGCGAGAGTAGTCCCTTCTGGCCCCCACCACCTGCCTAGGCATGCGTACAACTGCCTCCCTAGCCTTACAAGTGGGCTGTCCGAAGGGTCACAACGGAGATCGGGGCGCGGTCGTACAAGACGACGAGCTGCCCCTTTCCAACTCGCTGGACGTCCTGCCAGCGAGGCCGATCATCAAGTAGAAGGGAGCGCGCGGTGCTAGAGCACGAGCTGCGCTCTCCCGAACCCGTACGCCCTCAGGAGCGCGGACGCAACGGTCTCGATGCAGGTCACATCACAGTACCTATCTGAGTACATCGGTCCCGCTCGCTCTTCCCCTGCCACTTCTCGCTGATCAGATGCCCCAGTACCAAGGACCGACACCCCAAGCGCGCCCCAAGTGCTGTGTCGAGTAGGGCGAGCAGCGGATCCCCGCCCAACGAAACCGCATGCACGCGAACACGGGGCACAAGAACGGCGGCGGACTGCGCTCCAGTGCACCGCGTCGGAGTGCGCTGCACGCGTGTGCACCCGGTGTTCTCTCCCTCGATGTGACGCCTACTTATATTCTGCTTACCTTTACACGGCCGAGTGCCTTACTTATCATTGTAAGGGCAACCACGCGGCCCGAGAAGTCAAGGGTCCTGGCGTGGGGGATCCGAAGGTTAATTGACAGGACGTGCTACTAGTACAAGTATAGCGCACCTGGCGTGGGGGATCCGAAGAGAAGAACGTCTGAGGATTCCCACGCCCGGTGCCGCCTAAAATAGCTACTGACTAGTAGCACGTCCGCGAGGTGATCGGAGCAACCGGAGTGACGCGCATAGGTCCCGTGCGCGGTCACAGGCCACGTGGTATCCGGAACCGGAGCTCCGGAGGGGCTGCGGGAGCGGGCGCGCAGGAGCGGAGGGGGGAGCAGGGAACGGAGCGGAGGCGGGGTCGGGGGGCCGGAGCGGAGACCGGAACCGGAACCGGAACGGGGGCCGGAGCGGGGGCTCCCCTGACAATCATGTGTCCATATTACATAACAGATCTATCTTACACTCGGACTTCTACTACCTCAGGATGTGCGAGAGCTAGGTTCACCACGAGCGGCAGCGGTACTGCCGAAGGTGAACAACCCAGGACCCAGACCTGGCTGAGCACCCGTATACTGCTCCACCGGTCTCGGTGCCATCGAGACCCCAGTCCTGGGTGACAGGATCCCGGCGGCGGGTTACACCGTATTGGGAGTGCTCCTCCCTCTTATCGCCCTCCCCTCCCCTTCTCTGGACCTCAAGATGCGCGCCTACGAAGGCCGCTCATCCATTCTCTCGACTTCACCCTCGCCACGAAGTTCCGCCGAACGACCGATGCACCGTGGCATCACACTCGACGTACGTCGTGTGGGCCCGCGCGCCGCCTCCGCTCCTCACACCCCCTCGCCGCCGCGCTCGTACACAGGAGCCCATTACCAGTGGAATTGCATTTTACTACTATTCCACCATATATCTTCAACACAACTCTGTATAATGTTCACAAATATATGACTTGCATCTGCCAATGCCTCCGTGGACCATCGTATTGGCAGCCAATTCACACCTGCTGTGACACGTCAGCTGCAGCAGATCGGCGGCAAGTCGGCGACCCCTCAGTTTAATTTGATGCGGCCGGATCTGCCGCCATCAGAACTCCCAGATCGGGATGCCACGTGGAAGCGGAAAATTAACAAGTGTCTCGGCCCACATTCCCCTTTCACCTTTCCTTACTATTAACCATTATGAAACTTTCCCTTTGCTGTCTTTGTCATTGTCTGTAGAGTTACAGGGTATACCTCTAAGACTGCCGGCCACACAGTCAAGATTCCATGTATTACTAGACTTGTCATTAAACACAAAATACATCTATCACTAAAAATTAGATCAAGTGCCGTCTGTCAGCTCCCGGCTACACTGAGTTGCAGAGAGCAGTATGTTCCCTCATAGGATTTGCTTGGTCTTGCAAGTTGTATATCTAGTGCCAAAAAACCGCTCATGTCCTATTGACAAGTACCCCATCAGATGATGACAAAACCAAGGTAGCAGACCTACATAAGACGCAAGCTACCTATCTTAACAGGCTGAATATCCTGGGTTGTGTTGCCTCGGCACCACGGCATCATTAGGGGTCAGCCGATGTGCCGGCGGTGTTGATGGTGGTGTGATCGCCGGTGTTTCCAACTCCCAAACTTCCTGGATCAACTCCCAATTAGGAAGTCACATGTTCCGACTTCCGACTTCAAAGTTCACCGTGCAATTTGATCGAGTATTACATGCCATCTACAAAATTCCGCACAGCAAAAGTTCGTACTTCGTTTTGAAAAGCAGTAATATTTAGCGAAGAATAATCCCATATGCAAGAAGTGGAGGCAGATTGCACTATCCACTCCGCAGCTTTGGGCCTCATTAGATATCGATGTCGTCCAGCTCGGAAAGCGGATGTCCCATCGACGGCGTCCAGTGCAATGGTTTAACCAGGCTGCTTCCTGGCTCCACCGAGCAGGAAGTCACCCTCTATCAGTAACCCTCCGGCATCCGCCAGGGGAAGAAGAGACCAAGACTACGTTCCAATCAGATCTGACCTTCCTCAGGCAGATTAGCGACCGAGTAGAACGTCTCGAAGTGCACGGCCTCGAACAAGAGAGAAGAGAGCTCAGTTTCTACTCCAACTCGCTCGATTTCACTCCTGGCTCCTTTCCCTTGCTCCGGACGCTTGTCTTCGGTCCTGGAAACATTGGAGAATTTGACAACGGGCTCTCAGATTGCTGGTTAGGGTTCTTCTCGGACGCACCACGGCTTTGTGAGCTTGCACTGTTGGGGGAAGTTGTAATAGCGTCTACTCCCCTTCCGTGGCACCAGCTCACAAAATTCATTGGTTACGATCTCTCAATTGATGACTGCCTGGAGCTGCTGCGCCTGGCGCCGGATTTGGAAGAATGCACATTCAGAATCCAAAGCCCTATTACATTGACACCGCCACCCGTCATACACACGAACATGAAATCGCTCATCCTCCTCCCGGATTCGGAAGGAGAGTGTTGGTTCGATAGTCTGATGGCCGCCCTCACCTTGCCAGCTCTCGAAACTCTGACTTTAACAATATCTGACATGTGCGCCTCTTCCGTGTTCGAAGCATTCCTTTCCCGCTCTTCTGCTCCCCTCCGCCATGTCCTGATCACCCCCAACCACGGGCCCGAGTTCGCTGATTGGAGCGGGTGTTTTCACCTTATGCCAGATCTGGAGCATCTGGATATAGCATATGAGGAGTCTCAATTTCAAGCCGACTTTATCACGGCATTTGGCACGAGTGAAGAGCTGCTCCTTCCGCAGCTGCGACATCTCAATTTCTACCGGCCCACCGCCCGGTTAACCGAAGTTTCAAGCGCGGTGGCGCAGAGGAAAATTTTGGATCCTGAAGGAAAGCTTCAGGCTGCGAACGTGTTATGGGAACCCGAGGATATGGTATTCTGCAATTCATTTCAAAGTAGCAAGAACGTGAGCAACAAATCATATATGATCAAACTTCAAGACTGACGAGTGGTCAGTATTAGGCATTTCGGAGGTCTGAAAAGCTCACAGGAACATTACAATAGACACAGGCCTGATAGTCCACATGTTCGCAGAAAAACATTTACTAGACTATCCCCCAAATTGGAGGAGGCCCAGGAGCCACAGCAGGACCAGGATGCCCACTGCGCACCCGAACGCGCCCCAGAATCGGGACAGCGCCCTCCGGTCCGCGCGCGCAATGGAATAGGGCGAGCGTGGGTCATAGTACGCGTAATGTCCGTCCGCAGCTGGTGTGGCCGCAGGGAGGAAGAACGGTGTGGGTCCCGGGGAGGCCGGTCCCGTGTACGTATTCAGGTGTGGGAAGGAGGATGGTGATGGGGGCCGGAAGGCGTTGGGGAGCTCTGGGCTCGGGTGCTGCACGACGATCTCAGGTATCGGTGCGGCAGCAGATGTTATCGGAAATGCTGAGGTCGATGCGCTGTAGGCCGGAGGCGGGGAAGGTTCGCGAGTGGGTTTAGCCTGGGGTTCTGCTGGCTCAACAGACGCCTCCAGAGCACTCTTGCCGTCCCTGCCTTGAACTATCATGGTGGTGGCGGGATCAAACACGCAAACAACACGGATCAACAGCACCTCCGGCTCAAGGGCTAAGCGAAGAAGAGACAGAAAGAAAAAGATCTACTACATAGGGAGCGCCGTGGATTATAAGGTCCGTGACACCTAGACACATAGGCGCATTACATTTCATAGAGCACAGATAGGGAATAACATCGATGCGGCAGAATCAAAAGAAAACATGTGGTCAAGGCTATCCTGTGTCCCCATCCTTCGCGCCGTTTTTCGAGTCGGGGGAGGACGGGGAGGATATAGGCATTGTCGGAGATGCAGCCAACACGGCCGAGCCCAACCCGAACTTGAGTTTGAGCTTTTTCGGAGGAGGGTCGTCGCCCAATTTTGCGGAGCGCGTAACCATCCCGCCCCCGGCACCCTTTTGCGACCCGAGGTCTGGCTTCTTTGCCTTGGTAAGTCGCTCCAGCATCTCATCGTCGTCATCATCATCATCCCCACGTCGTCGCTTGTCCCCAGACCGCGGCGTCGGCGTTGACGGCCGGATCTGAGACTTCCCGCGCACGAGCGCCTCGAGCATGTTATCCTCGTCGTCGTCGTCGGAGGGGCGTTTTGGCGGTGGAGGCGGGCCACTGGACAGCGGCTGGGCCGACCCAGTCGTCGATCCTGCCAGCAGCTCCGCGTCGATTGCGCCTAGGTCGTCGTCCTCTTCGCCGTAGTCCATCAGCTGCCCTAGTGATGGCGACGGTGTTCGTGGCGTGAGGTTCGGCTGGAACGCGCCCAGGGCGCCGCTCATCGTGCTTATCCGTCGCTTTCGCTTGAGGCTGGGTATCGGCGATCCGCGCCCACTCACAAGACTGCGGACCCATTGCTGCCCGCTGATGGGCGGGATGTAGTCGTCCTCGTCTTCGGCATTGAAGTAATCCTCTTCCTCCGCATCCAGTACGCGGCCTTGGCCTGGCCAGCGGTTGTCTAGGGGTCTGCATAAGAAGATAAGCATCGGGTCCTATACATCAAGGCGAAAACCCACTTTTCTGACTTGGATTCTTCCGGTGGCGGCTCGTTATTGATCTCCCACCGCTGGATGAACAATATGAAGCGCTCCTTGCCAAGCGGCGTCTCGGCGAGTTTCCGGATATCCGGCTCGTGGTGGGTCATGCAGAACTTGATCATGTCCCGTATGTTTTCCTGCAAGAGCATGAGTCAGAAGAGATAGAACGTGAGGGTGCACGCACCCTCCGCATGAAGTCAAAAAACTCGTGGCAGGAGCAACTCAGAAGGTTATCCCTCTTCGACTCGCGAAGCGTCAGCTCAAGTATGGGCTTGATCACGTCCAGCTTCATCATTTGCGTGTGCAGGTTGGCGTTGTTAAGCTTCAGTATGAGCCGGAAGATACGGAAAGCAGCTAATCAATCAACTCATTCAATTGGAGTACAGAGCATGGTTTTCATAACGCTTACCGTGCTGCAGGTGCTTGTCTCTAGCTTTAAACAAGGTGGGCACACGCGAGAGAATTTGGGAAGATGCGACATAGAAGTACCCGCGGAAGTTATGTCCGGAGATGAAGTTGTACAACAGGTCACAGAGGTACGTGAAACGGTTCGTTTCTTCCCGCGTCAACGGTACAACAGATTCTATTCGCCGATGGTGAGGCCAAAAACTTGCGCGGCGGTGCGACTCACCGGTCGAGTTCCTCCACTCGGGAAGGTCCATTAAGGGTTTGAACAAGATAGAGACACACTCCCTATAGAAGTAGTCCATGAATCGCTCGGTACCAACTTCGTCCTTGCGTGGAGCCCGCAGGCCACCAGGCTGTGGAAAGTAACAACAGGTAAGCTCCCAGTACGCCCAGATACACCGGTGACTCACCGAGACCTCCGTTGCTGGCCCTGTTGCGGCAGGCAGGGCGAGCTCCCCGGGGGGCGGGATGTCGAGCAGGACCTTCATCGCGTCACCCATCTGACTTTGCACGGCGAGGTCCTCACTGTGCGCGACGATCCCACACACCAGGGCCGCGAGCGTCTGCGCCTTGTCGGCACCACGCTTCTTGGCGTCGCGCTCCTTCTCGATGGCCAGGACCTGCTTCAGCACATGTCCCCGCACGCCGTACGCGTCGTGGTCGAGCATAGCCGCAAATACCTCCCCGCCCGCACCGATCACCACGCGAGAGTCGGGGTCCTTCTCCGATAAGCTCAGTGCCCACTGTACGCTGAAGAGCAGGCCCTTATCGACGAGCGTGCGGAAGAGCGCCATCCGCGCGGGGAGCTGCACGTTCTTGCCCATGGCACACAGCTGCTGGATCAGGAAGACCACCTGCCGGCGAAGGAGGATATCTTCTTGGGAGAGGTCGTCTGGCGCAGCGAAGGAAAAACTGTCGGTGAGCTTGGCCGTCGCAGGCGAAGTGGTGGGGGTGGTACCATTGGTCGGTGGCAGCTCGTTGGGGGGCAGTTGGTTCTCGGTTGTTCCGTTCACCGGAGGTTGCCCTTGCTGCTGCGGTCCCACAGTTCTTCGAGGAATGACGCTCGATAAAACGTCTTCATGAACGAAGAGTTTGACGATTTCACGCAGGAAGGAGTAGTCCTGCTGCACATGCGTAATGATATCAATTTGATTGAAAATGATGCAAGAGTTGAGGACGTTGAAGGTTGAGTCGTCCAAAGCTCGGGCGAGGACCACATCCTTGAGGAATTGAAGCCGATACGTGTGATGAATCTTGCGTTGCATCGCGACGTCGTGTATCGGTATCGGCTGGTGGAAGTGGGTAGTCTGCGATAGAAAATCGCGATAGTTTGCTTTGTGGGCCGGAAATTCGGGATCATACTCGAGCATCCCCACGACACCAGGAAACAGATCGTCAGAAAGGATGTGCTCGTATAAGTTGTGGTCGTTTAACATGACTTCGCATGGGAATGAGACGCGACGAAAGAAACAGGAGACGTGAGGCGCACGGATTGTTTGCGTAATGCTGCATAACGCATGTAAGTTTTCTATACTCTCCAGATCTTCTGCAGTCTGAAGGACTTCGATTAGTGCTTTGAAGTATTCCTAGTTTTGGCTTAACGAGGTTCGGATGAGAGACCTTGGAGACACACCTCCGCCATGATATATTCACATAACCTTTCTTTCACCGGCTGTGTTTTGGTGATACCCTTGAGCGCACGGTCGATGTCGGCGATGTTTCCGAGCCGTGGAGCTGGAAGCTGATTATCACGAACAACAGCGTCCGGGCCACCGACGACCGGAGACGAAGATACATTGCGTTCATCCGAGACCCGAAGATGGTTCTGGACATCGAGGATGAAATTCCAGACCTCTGAGCATCCTTCGGGGTCTTGAAAGCTGAGTGCGTAGTCCGCACCATTGGGCTCCGTCCACACAATGAGCGTTTCTAGCGAAAGAGAATCAGACTGGATGAAATGGCATTCCTGAGAGCGCACCTTGCTGGCGCTGGTAAACATCGGTGCTCCGTATGGGAGTCGATAAGATGATGTCGGCGTAATTGCGCTCCGCCCGGGCGATGAGGTGCGCGTGTTCCGAGTCGTCCTGAAACTGGCCGAAGCAGAACGCGGTACCCTGGTCAACCCAGCGCTGGCCAACAAGCTCGTAGACCTGGACGGAGTGAGAAGTCACAATGGAGAGATTGCGATTACCACATGCCTTGACGCGTTTCATTTCCTGCTCTTGGCCGTCCGGCATCCAATCCTGTCCGTCGTCAAGCTGTCCACCCGCCGCATCGGCCGCCGTGTCGGGGTCGGAGGAGTCGAGCAGCATTTCGTCGGCGTCTGTTCTGATGAGCTCGCTCGTGTGCACAGTAGGAGGGTCCTTGTCATCGCGGGCCACTGGGTCATCGAGGGGGGGCTCTGGGGAGATAGTGCTGCTCGGCGCGACGGTTGGGTTGTCGTCGTCGTGCTCCGCAGGCGGCGGAGGGGAAGAAGAAGGGAGTGTGTCTGCGGATGGCAAAGAGTCGGCGTCGGCGGGGCCAGCACCGAAGGGTCCGTGGTGAGTGTCATGAGTGGGTTGCTGGCCGAGGAGGACGTTCATGGCCAGCCGCTGAAAAGAAGCTCCTCGTCGGAATCCCGATGAACTCCAACTTTCGCGTGGCTCTGCTCGGTCCGGGTGAGAAACACACCACAACTACCCATAGCGTCTGAAAGGGGTTATCAAGCCGAGCGTGCCGGGATGTCTATGCGACGCTCAAGGGTGGATCGAGCTGGCTAAAATATGTGCAAGCAGCGGATTCCGAAGTTGATAATGGTCTATGTAGCGAGGCACATTGAGAATTCGAGTTACAATTGTAGATTCGAACAAGTACGGCATGAAAAAGGCTTGCTGGTATAATTAATAATCATCCTTGTCCTCCGGTTCGCTTTCACCTTGTTGTTCTTTCATACGGTCTTCTGCTTTCATTGCCAAAACCTAGCCCTTCCGCTATCGATCTTAGACTCTGAATTAACCGGAGTACTTAGAAGGATTTCAAGTTCCCAACTCTGCAGACTCGACTCGATTCAAAATGCGCCATCTGCCGGACAAGCCAGGGCTCTGATACACCTGCAGCTTCTCGGATTGCGTCGTCGGCATCACAGCCAAGGAAAGCCAGGCATCCGACATCGAATTTAATGAGGAAGATGGTATCCCAGTCGTTGAACTAATCAATGAAACCGCTTATAAAAGACACTTATCGACGTGTTTATGCGGACTTCGAGATGGACAAGTTCGGGCATCTAGAAAAGGAATTGACATTCAATCATTCGATGCATGTCCACTGTCGTAGCTGTCGTTCAGCGCTTGGAATGAGTAAGAATTCCCGTCTTCGGGGTATCTAGGCCCTGCTGCCATACAGTCACCACATGTAAATTGAGGAATCACTTCAAGTGCCGACGTAGTCGTCGTTGATTGAACTTGAAGCTGCTGACAAGCAAAACACTGCCACACGGCCCACACCGATCCTTTTGCTTTTCCTCTCATGAACGGCTTTGGCGGCGGGGTGCGCCGGTTCCTGGCGTCTGCGACGGGGACGACGTCGCCTCCACCCCCTGAGCCAGTCCCTGTTAAGCCGGGTACACCAACATGGTCTCCTCAGTCTCCTACAACAAGCCCATTGTCTCCCACAACCGCGCCCTTGTTTCTCAGGAAGGACAAGCAGGAGGAGCAACCAGAGGCTGCTCGATCCCCCGTTCGGACACAGAAACCCCTCATGAATGGCTCTCCCCAAGCCCCATCATCGCCCAAGCTACCATCGTCCCTTTCCCGCGTGCCTCCACCTCCCACGAGGCTTTCGACTTCTCGAATGGCCGCACAACCTCCCATGAATACCCGCGACGAACTACTCATCAGTCTTTTGGCGAGCGAGGCCGTTGTTGATAGCCGCGATTTCGAGATTTTGAGCTCGGAGGAAGTAGATGATCTCAAGCGGGTGAGTTTTCCCCTGGATATCGTCTCCGTTCAACCCCTTCGCCTCCGTATCATATGGCCTCATAAGTATTACAGGAACAACAAGCCCTCATGTCTCGTCAAGGCGCCATGACCAAGAAACTTTCACTCGAGACCAAGATCCGTGATGCTGCAATCTCCCTCAGCCGTGTCAACGCAGCCCACAAAAAAGTCTCCAAACAGTCCGAAGACCAGCTCGAAGCAGCCAATAAGCGCGTCGAGACCGCCGAGCGCGAACTCCAGCGCGTTTCGAGCCGCGCCACCGACATCCACAAGCGCCTCCTCGAGCACCGTGCGGGCGTCCTCAGCTTCTCCGTCCGCAGCATGGAGCGCAAGATGGCGCCCCCCGAGGGCAACACCGACTCGGGGTATAACACGCCATCCGGGGCGCAGCGCAGCCCGACGGGCTCGTCTGTGAGCGGCACCGCCTCGCAGGCAGGCTCGAAGCCGCGCTTTGATGGTGCCCACCTGTTCGCGGGGCACGCGGACAGTGTCGTGCCGTCGGGCAGGGGCACGCCCACGGCGCTATTCACGCTTGAGGATAAGCTCGCGCGCGCAACGGAGGCGCTCGCTGCGTCGAGCGCGAAGCAGGCGGAGCTCGTGAGGGACCTTGCGGCCGCGCGTGCAGAGAAGGAGGCTGCCCGGAGCGCGCGGGAGGAGGACATGCGTAGCGCGCAGAACACGATCGCGGCGCTGGAGCAGAAGCTGCCGCGCCTCGAGGGAATGGACCAGGAGATGCAGGACCTTGCGCGCCAGAATGCCGTTTGGGCAGAAGAGCGCGCGGCGCTGGTGCGGGAGCATGAGGCGGAGCGCGCGGCCTGGGACCGCGATAAGGCCGCGATGGAGGACGACCGGATGGAGGATCTCGCAAGGTTGCAGGATGAGACGGAGCGGCTGCGTAGTGCTGACGCCATGGCGCTGCAGCAGCTTCAGGGCGACCTGGAAGAGGGCAAGTCGGCTATACGTGCCCTGGTGAAGACATATGGGATACCAATGTTTTCGCGCGATCAGACGCTGCCGTCGCTCATATCGGCGCTCGGGACGTATCTGCAGGACCTCGTCGCGAAGGTAGATGGACACCGCACCGCACAGGCGGACTGGGACGATCTGCGTAGGAAGCTCGAGGATGACGTGCGGAGCGGATTGGACAAACGGGAATCCCTCTCTCGCGAGATCGAAGAGGCCCGCCGTGAGCGCGAAGAGGCGCGGAAAGAAGTTCGAGCAATCGAGCTTCGCGTCAAGGTGTGTTGCTCCTTATGTTGTTTTCCGTCATTAACCTTTGCAGACCGACCGCATGCCTACGCTCTCGCCGATGCCCTCCCCAACCCCTACCATGACTGAGTTCTCGGGTGACGCCAAGAGCCTCGTGGCGCTCTTGCGACCACTCTGGGCAATCCTCCCGTCGCCCGAGGCCCGTGCGGCCAAGTTTGGGCAGCAGCGCTTCCGGGCAGGCTCAGGAAGCTCGTCACCGACGGCCTCGCAGCCGATGAGCCCAAACCCAACGTCACTCTCGGACCTCGACGTGCGCTCACTGAAGGCGCTGTACGACCCTCGCACACCGTCGACCCCTGTGCCTGGCGGGAACGGGGCATTCTCGATTGACGCGTTCGTCACGCGTGTGCAGGCGCTCGTCACAGACGACCGCGCGCTCATCGAGCGGCTCGTGCGTTTCGCCCAGGCGCATGACCTGCTCAAGAAGAACGCGGAGCGCGCCCAGAAGCTCGCGCAGGAGGGCAGCGTCGCGCTTGAGACGTACCAGAAGCAGGTGCGCACGCTCGAGGAGCGTAACATGGACCTCGCGAACAAGGTCTCGGCACTGTAAGTCTCTTCCTCTCTTCCTTCTCTGATGTTCCTGACGGGGGGTGCAGGCAGAACGAAGTCGCGCAGCTGCAGGGCACGGTTGAGCGACTCGCGGGCGAGAAGCGCGACGTGGAGGCCCATGCGGCGGAGCAGGCGGCGACGTGCAACCAGCTGACGGAGGCGAACAACGCGCTGAGCGCCAAGACGCTCGCGCTCGCGGAGGAGGCTGCCACTGCGCCCGAGACGGTGCGCCGCCAGCTGGAGGCGCAGCTTTCGGAGGTACGCGCGGCGCTGGACACCGCGCAGGCGGAGGTCGACGCGATGCGCATGGCGGAGCAGGGACAGCGCATGGCGCTCCTCGATGAGCTCAACACGATGCAGATGGAGAACGGCAAGCTCCGCGACCAGCTGCGCGCGGTGAAGAAGTGATTCTATCCGCCCCGGTTTGGGTTTGAGCGCTGAGCCCCCTCAAATACACTCCTCCCCTCAGTTATACATACAACAGCCGGCGCGCGATGCGCCCGATCCGCGGGAGGATCTGCGCGTTGAGCTCGAGCTCGCGCGCGTTCTCCTTCGGCTTCGGTTGCGCGGCTTTGCCCTTGCCTTTGCCCTATCCCTTGCCCGTCTTCCCCTTCTTAGTCGCGCTGCTCGTGTGTATGTGTACTGTATTCTCTTTTCCCCCTCCAGCATCTTGCATCTTATATCGCAGCATCCTCTCGTCGCATCTGTTGTGTTACACTACTCTCATTACCATTGTGCTTGTATCGGGGACATCTTAGTCATTATTTACATAGTTCAGACCTTATCGCGTGAATCTCCGCGAGTAATACTCTATCGAGGTGACTTAGGCGCACCTCTGGAAGGTCGGGGATATACAGATAGTCCAGCTATCCAGCGATCCATGTCCCCATGAACTGAACGCCTACTGGGGCTCACTGGGCAATCTGCAATTTGAAGGCCTTCAATTCGACTGGCCTCAGAGGTAATTAGACGTCGCCGCCTGACAAGGAGGAGGGTATAGTTGATGCGCGGTGCTCCCTGAGAGGACAATACGACTACTGAAGCCGCTGAATTCAAATCGGAGATTTTTGCCTCGCGAGAATGCTGTAGTCAATATTTGCCAGGTGCCTTCAAGGTTGGTGTCAAGACACGTAGATGTTTCCCACGGTTGAAATATTCTCAACATCAAGAAAAAGAAAAAAATTACGGGCATTTCAGAACTGCTGGATCCATACCAACAGTCTCTCAGCTAAATAAAAAAGTTCCACCTACCTCCTTCGATTATGCGTAATTTAATGAAGGCTGTAAGTACGAATCCCACGCTCCTCTGGATTCGAACTTGATTTGAACGGGACTGTTGTGCAATTCAACTTGTTGCATATACTCAATACTGAGACTGCGCAATATTCGATAGTCATCTCATCCATGGGCACCATCGCGGGTGTAGATATGTTGGGGAGCTTCGCGAATAAATCGAGTGAAGAGCTCGGCAAGAAGCTCGGAATCTTCATAGATATATTTGTGAACACGAAGTCGCGCTTTAAAAAAGGACCTATGCAACCGGGTCCTGAGGGTGAGCAACAAGTTTCACGCCACTCACTCCTCCCTTCTTCATTCTCTCCAGCCCGTCCACGATTCCGGCAAGACCGTTGGGCAACACTTCAACGCGATTCGGCTAACTGGGGTCAGTCATACACTCGTGCAGCACAGAGAACCACGCACCACGACGACACCCTTCTCCAGCATCTCCGGCAGGTTCTTAATGATCAGCCTCCCGAACGCTGTGTGCTCCGGCACCGCCAGATACCCAACGAGATCGTCGCGCTGGGGTTTGACGACGTCGGGGCCGACGTAGTATCCCTGCACGCGGACGAGCGTAATATTCTTGCCCTCCCGATCCAAGGCTGCATGTGGCAGGGAAGTCGCGACACAGCCCCCCTCCGACACGCAGTCGTACGCGGTATTCAGCTGCCCGATGGTATCATACACCACCTTCACCGGCGGGGTGAGGGCCGGGTGCGCAGGCAGGGCGTCGAGGGGCACTTCGGCCCTGTCAATGCACGCCGTCGCGCCGAGCTGCGTGAGATAGCTAAAGTGCGCCTTGGACGCGTACGCGACGATGCGCGTGAATCCAAGGAACCTCAGGAGCTGGATTGCTGGTGTCGATGAGCACTAGGGCATTGAAAGACAGGCAGGCGTCCCTCACCGAATTGGCCCACGGAGGTGGCTGCGGCGATGACAAGGGCCGATTCACCCTGCTGCGGCTTGTCCCAGGAGAAGGTGGGGTTGAGCGCCAGACCGATGGGCGCAGGCGCTAAGAGCCCCACGCATGCCGTAGCAAAGGTGATGGGGAAGGTGGCGGCCTCGTCAAATGTCGTGCTTTCTGGGATCTGAGCGGCGGTCAGCGTGCGCCATGAACCCCTGGAGAGTTCCGACCGAGATACGTACGCGGATGAGGGCGGCGGCAGGAAGCGCGAAGTATTGCTGGAATGCGCCGGAGAGAGATTGGGCGAATCTGGACATGCTCGAAATTAATCGAGGTTGAGGCGCGTTACAGCGCACTTACACCCTGTCCCCCTTCGCAAACCCCTCCACACCCTCGCCGAGCGCCTCAACTACGCCAGCGAGGTCCGAGCCCAGAACCGTGGGGAATTCATCCGGGATGAGGAAGTTGTAGTCGCGCTGCATCCTGCCTTGGTTGAGTTGGGAGCGAAGGCGCTCGGTGCGAGACTAACGGACCAGCTCATTGGATTCAGGCCCGCGGACAGAATCTTGATCAACACTTCGCCTTTCGCGGGAGCGGGAACGCCGCGAGAACCGAGAGCGAACGGCGCACGGGCGGACGGAAGGATAATGGCTTGTTGATGTTGGGGAGACATGCTGCATTTGAATCATTATGCCCCAGTGGATTTTTATAGTCGGCCTATGGAGAGGACGCGTAAGCTTGCCGTAGGTATATATGGCGTCTGGCCGTTCGAGTCGGCGTCGGAAAGTCTTCTGAGGCGTCGTCATCTCAGCCGACTCATCTGCCGGGGATACTGAGTAACTGTTGAAGGTTCAGAAACGTTCATCGATCATCTGCATCAGGGACCAGGGTGGAGGAGCTTCAGTTTGCGAGTTGCGGCACTTCCGAGTCAAGTCTCGAGGGACTCGGAGTGATTGACCAGCTCGTCCGAGTATTCACTCATGTCTTCTGAAAATTGAAGGCTCGAGTCTCGAGAGTGCCAATTGCTGAGTGTGCATCAGAGGTGCCGGTGAGGCTTGCTGGAACTGATAGATAGATGAAGAAAGTCACTGGGTATTGCTTTGTTTCTGTTGACTTTGGCGGCTGGCCATCAGGAAATATGGTGGCCGTATGATTGATCCCCGCCTCATGATGTCACAATTCTGACTAGCGGCGCGCGCCGCCGCGTGGGACTTTCGCCTGCCGCTGGTGAGCGCCGGTGAGCTTGTCGCCAGTCGGGCCAGTTACCCATGATCATGAATTCCGCCAGATTCCGCCTATTCCTCCATATTCTGCCCCTCATTACACTCAGAAAAACTATGATAGAAGTTAGAACAGCGAAGAAAGCGATGCATTGGATGTGTGTAGGTACACACAAGCTACAGACGAAGATAAATCCCCAGCGCATCCACCAGCAAGGTAACTGTCGACGAAATGACGAGCTGAGAAGAGGAGGGGGGAGGGGGAGGAGAGGAACAGACGAAGCTTCGGAGGAGAACCAGACGAAGCGATGGACTTGAGAGGCTTGCATAGATCTTCGCGCTGGACGCAGCCGAAGGACTTGTGTCATTGATGGGATTTGAGGTATCGGGAGAGACTTGAGGCACTTGAGGTGGCTTTGAGAAACTGAGAGGCATTATTTACTTGAAGACGCTTGTGTGAGCCTAAGGGGACATCGTAACGCTTGCATGACGCTTGGAGGTGGAGTACGGCTTGTAGGGGATTGCAGCCATGACTAGGTTGAAGGGCGGACTCGGCATTAAATGGGTTGCAACGCTCTCTGAGGGGCGTCGACACCGGCGGACACACGGGGGGGGCGACTTCGTGGTGGTGGTACTTAAGTAAAGGAAGAGGAAGAACTGGACGATGGGATGAACAACCGCAGCTGATGCGCACGGACCACCACGTGCTTTGATCAAGTCTACTGCAAATAATTGCTCGCTTCGCTGAGCGCTCGCAACCTTGGACATGACTGGCAAGGGCATCCTCCTCAAGGCGGACCCCATCGCCTCCGCATTTCGCGATGAGGTCAAACAGTCTCTCGCTCTGGCGACGCGTCGACCGCGCCTTGTCGGAATCTTGGCTACATCTTCTGCTCCCAGCAGATTTTATGGTAACAAGACAATAACCTGGCCTAGGGACCCGGCTCATTCAGAGCGCAGCCGAGTTCACCAGGAAGGAGGCGGAGTCTCTAGGTGTCGAGTTTGTCCTCAAGAAAACCGGGGCCGCCGAATCACCCGATCTGGGCGAAGGAGAAGGTGTCGAGGAGGCCATCATCGAGGCGAATGAGGACGAAAGCGTCGACGGAATCATGGTGAGAGCCTCTAAGGCCTGGTGGTACTGTGCACTCATGCGCCCCACAGGTGTACTTTCCCATTTTCGGTCCGCAACAGGTTGGTGTTGATGTATGCCTCGCAGGACTCGAGTAACGCGCATCCCAGGACCACTATCTGCAGCAGGTGCGTGAAATACGCGGCGTACGATGCGTCAAATAACCCTCGATCAGGTCGTGTCCCCGTACAAGGACGTCGAGGGCCTGCACTTTAAATTCCACTACAATCTGTACCACAAGTCAGCGCGCTTTACTTCTGCCATCAGGACCCTACTAAAGCCTCTTCAGCATCCGGTTCATCCGACCGCAGTCACTGCTGTCGTCCGGCGCGCCCCCCGCATCCGCAGGCGCGATAGAAGGCGAGGACCCGCCGCCCGGGACGGTCAAGTCCATCATCCCGTGCACACCCCTCGCGATTGTCAAGTGCCTCGAGCACGTCGGGGTGTACAACAAGATCCTGCCTTATGGCGACCGTGCGTACGGGCGCACGATCACGGTCATCAACCGGTACGCACGTACGCGCGTCCCCGTGCCGTTATCCCGCTCACAGCGCAGGCAGCTCGGAGGTCGTGGGCCGCCCGCTCGCGGCGCTGCTCGCCAACGACGGCGCGCGCGTCTTCTCGGTGGACATCGACTCGGTGCAGGTCGGTCGATCCGGCGGACCCGCGACGCGTTGAACTTGATGCGAGTGCGTGGCTAGGAATACACGAAGCGGCCCCGGGTGGCGGGCGTGGACGCGGGGTACCACCCGCGGCATGTCGTGCACCCGAGCGCGGCGACGCTGCAGGAGGTCCTCGCGCTCTCAGACGTCGTCGTGTCCGCCGTGCCCGCCGCCGCGTACAAGGTGAAGACCGCGTGGCTCAAGGACGGCTGCCTGTGCGTCAACGTCGCGGCGGACCGGAACTTCGAGGCGGACGTGCGGGACAAGGTGCGGATACGCATCGTGACGCGGCGCCGCGCGCTGATGATTGCGTGGAAGGCGTCGCTGTACATCCCCGCCGTGGGGAAAGTAACGATCTTGATGCTGTTGCGGAATCTGTGCGTCCGCATCTCATGTGATAGACCCGTAAAGCTCAGATCTGGCTAGATTGCGCCTCCAGGAGTACAAGCGCACGGCTGGGAGGTAAGTATATCCGCCTGGTTCTAGGAACCAAGGTCGGACAGCAAAATATGTACAATGTAGATCCATTATTGCAGAAATCCTTGGCTGCTTTGATCGTTGGTCGGCAGAACTCCTTCGGCGCATGGTAAGCCTGGTACAAAATCATATAAGCATCCCGTTTCCGGGAAGCATCATGCAACTGTACCGTCTTTCGGATGGGTCGTCCCCCCCCTCGTTCCGCCTTGATAAGGTGCATAGAAGGCTGGCTTTATTAGTCTCGGGTGTTCTAGTATTATTGATACAAAGGTGCTTTTGTCTAATTCCCCTACTGGAAGTGGGCCTCGGTGATATCCCGGGGACCTAGGGGCGTGCTTGCGCCGGACGAGAACATGGGGGTGATCGGCGTAGCCATCCCTGATGGCTCGTCCTGCATGAAGCGGACACGCTGCCGGTGCAGCTGCAAACGTGTTCGTCAGGAATGACATAAGTGACGGCTGCGGCGGACTTGCCTGGGGGAGCTTCGGGATGAGTACGAAGACGAGCGCAGTGATGTTTATGGCGAAGAGCCAGGGATTGTAATTTGTGTAGTGCGTCGAGGCGAGGAATCTGCACAGGAGTCAATTGATTGATGAACGGGGTCTCGTGCCTGGACTCACAAGACGACAGGGACAGACAAAAGCCATTTCTTTGCGGGCGTGTACTGCGCGCCGTCGTCGATTTGCTCCCAGAGGGTGAGGTCGTCGTACGCGCCGCCGTGGAGGTCGTTCTCGAACGGAATGCCAGTCACCCAATGGAACATAAGATATGAGAGCTGGATGCTGCGCTCAGCACGGCCGCGGAGAGGAGCCAGGAGCACGCACAGCAAGATAAAAGAGATTAACTAGCGTCCAGCTGATTTGCTGGGTCATGCCTGGGACGGTGTCGATGATGAGCTTCCCGAGGCAGATGAGGACAACGTGTATGAGCCATGCGCCTATAATTTGGTGGTCAATAGACGTCAAGACTACCTGGATCGTACAGGCATACCCTTTGCGTTGACCCAGTCGGCGTTGATATTAACATACGCGCTTCGATCCAATACTTCTTCCACCGAACCGTCGCCGATCTGCTCGACTTTGACGATGCTTCCACTGCGGCCCCGCGTGCGGAGCGGTGCGGCAGAGACGTTAATGCCCAGGGCCGGGAGCTTGATTGTAGTGGGCCTGTTCATGGGGAGGAAAGAAAAGCTCCTCGGTGGTGGCGGCCAAGCTTGGAGGTCACGTGTGACGCCACGCCCAAGGGCTGCCGTCTCGGTTCTCCGGCCGTGTCGCCTTCCCCATGGTTCTACTCCACTGGTGCACCCTCGTTCCTGACGAGCCGTCGGGCATTGCAGCCATCCGCTTTACCGCGCCGATTCGTGTCGCGTTCATACGCGTATTTCCGACGGGGACACAGCCCTTTGCGCAACACGCGCCAGACCTCGTCGCGTCCGTCGTATTCTATGGATATGTATGTATCTTGAGCTCACGCCGCTCTGTATAGCTGCACAGAGCCGGACGCCTTCTTTCTTGACGTGTTCTTCAATGCTCACCCCACGACGCCCGCGGCCAAGGAGAAGCAGCGCGCAGCGAACGCATTAGTGCCCACTTCTATCGCGTATGCAGGTGGCCAGGTCGACTTCATAGTCGATATGGGGACCGAGGTATATGGACTTGCGGGAATGAAGTCCTTGACTTAATTTCTGACAGTATGCTACGCGGTTGATGATACTCAAGGGCGCGTTCCAGAGCCTCTCGTTAGCGATATACGGCGAGACTGTCGCGGAGCCACCAACGGAAATAAAATTCTATGAGCCCAAGCCACTGCCCGTTGTTGAACCTCGGCGGCTCTCCAAGGCAGTCGACACTGCAAGCATGCTGGACCCCACCCAGCTCGCGAACCAGCTCCTCTCGTTGATCCCGAACTCTCCACCCCTGGCACTGGTTATTCGCCTCATGTTCTGTCTCAAGCCGTCCCTCGAGGACTGGGAGCTCCCCGAGTTCCCCTTCCTGCACGCGGACTTGACGGCCGAAGATGAGCCGTTCGATCTCGATGCGGCACTGCTATGTACATCCAGGCCGGTGCGGGAGGACATATCGTACGAGGCACTCTCGGCTTTTGCGTCAAAGGTCGCCGACGCCGTCGGGCCCAAGGTCCGTATCTATTCAGGTACTGTTACGCCGGGCTCATTATTTCCAGAGCAATGACCAAGCCTACTTGGTGGCGAAGCTGCTGAGTGTTGCTGCGCCGCAGCACCCTGATATGGCGCGGACACTCCTGGTGAGTGGTGTTACGAGAACGAGGGCTTAGCTGAGGGCATCCCGATCAGCAACAAGTGGAGCTAGATGCGGTCTTCGACGCGCGGACTATGGACGAAACAACACTGCTCCGTCTCCACGACGCAGTCTCAAACGCGGATATCGCCCGCCACCTGAACACGCGGTGGTTTCTCGACGAGCTGGACAAGGTTGACGCAAACGCGACGACAGAGAAATATGCTCGCGCGGCCGCCCGCCGCCTCGCCAGCCGGATTCGCCACTGGCACGCCTTCGAAGACGCGCTGTCCAACCCCTCCGGCGATTTCCGCGAGTCTGCGCGGATGCTCAAAGATGTAGGTATGGAGGAGCAGTCGACCGGCATCTGGCTCGAGACCATGCTCAACCACCCGAACCTCGTCGCCAAGCTGGCGAAGACCCCGGTGTCGGTGAACCGCCCTGCGCCTCTGCTCCGCCACGTGCCTCCTACGAAAATCACCCACGACGAGCTAGTTACATTTACGCGTGCGTATATCGGTGTGGCAAGCGTTCTAGCCGTCTGGGCGTGGACGGACAGCCTTGGGAACGACGAATGCCGTGCACAGACGCTGGCGATATTACGGCTGTGGCAGAACGCCGACGGATACCGCGAGGTTTGTTTTTCATGTTGCGCCGGTTTTGCGTGCTGACATGCTCGATGTAGATCGTCAACCATTTGTTATTGCTGCGGCAGCTTACCCGCCGTCTCGAGTGGATTACGACAGATAATATTCCGCCGCGCAAGTCCGGGATCTTGGCTGAGCAGATACTCGCGGATCTGACAAAGGACCCACACGCCATGCTACGGGCCGACCTGGTGCAGACATTCCTCTCCCTCAATCCGCCCTTGTCGTTCATCGCTGAGCACGAGCGGTTGTCGATGCGCAAGGTCGCTCTTGTCGCTGACGACGGCCTCCCAGCTGCGGTCGAGGAGTTGACGTTTTCCAGCTCCCATCCGCTTTCCCTTCGCCGCTTACGCACTATCCGTGTGTCACTCGCGATTGTCCAGCGGGAGCTCGCGGACGCTGACGCAGGTGAATGGCACATTCTCGAGGCGCTGTGGGACGAGAACACCCACGGATTCATCGAACGCTTGGCGGATGTCTTCCGTGGTGTGGCGGATGACCTGAACGGGTACTTCACATCCACTGCTCCTCCGCCGCACCGGGACCCGGCGCTTCTTCCGCAGCTCTTCTGCACAGCCGACGATTTGCTGAGGCTGATTGAGCAACTCTTGCCCGCGTTTGTGATGACGAGCCGCGCGTTGCGCGATTTAGTGTGTGCAATCGCGGATGTGTTTACGTGTGCGGCACAAGCTGACGCAGCGGCGGGGACCGTGCGCGAAACTTGCCGCGAGCTTGTCAGCAAGCTTTCGCAACCGGAAGTATATGCGGAACCTCGCATATCTGGCGCCGAGGCCGTGCTTCGGGCTCTACTCGGACATGGCGCCTGCCATCGAGGGCGCGACCTGGCGGCCCACTTCCTGCAAGTTTCTGCCCTGGTTGACCACGTCCTGCCGCAGACTGTTGAAGATGACGACCGTTGGATCACCCTGATCTTGCCAAGCGTCCTTCCTGAGCTCGGGGCATTCTTCCGCTTGCTCGATCCTCTTAACAAGGTCCACGTTATCGCACGGCTGGTCAAGCTAGATGACGGGGTCGTAGGCATCGGCGAGTGGCTGCTCACGGAGGAACTGAAACAGTTCTCCCGCACCCTCGAGTCCCTCAGACACTCTGTACTGCCCCGCGCCCTTGAGCTGACAAGACATCACCAGGTCTTCCTTATGCTTCAGTTCCTTTCTGAGCTTGTCGATGCGCCTTCCAGTGTCTCTGAATGGTGCATGTCGACAATCTCCTCTGTTGCGGAGGCGTCGCAGACTCTCGCTGCGTGCTTCACGACGCTGCTCGAAACGCACCTGGTCTCGCCCCTGCTGGACGCCCTCACCCGGACCCTGGCTACTCGTGCCGATGCATTTGACCCTGGGCTCAAATTCGCGCTCGTGCTGACAAGCCTGCGCGCGTTCCAACACGAGCCTCTTGTCCTGCTGAACGTCCTGAAGGAACTTCCTGCCGAACCTGAATGGGAGAACCGCGAGATGTTGAGGCTTGAGATTGGGCTGACGCTCGACGCGATCGCTAGTACTGAGTTCACCACCAAAAGTGCACAGACCGTGCTGTCTATCCTAGTATGGCTGGTTCACCAAGGCGAAAACTCGAAAATGAGCACCCTGTGCGGCATCCCCGCGTCTTCCCTGTCCCAAGTTTACGCAAAACTTGAAGAAACTCTCCCCCCTCCGTCTCTTGTCATCTTCGAGAACACAAAAGGGTACATCCACGTTGATGACGACGCCGCCATGACGCCGCCGTCGGTCGAGCTCCCAAGCCGCCTCACGCTGTCGTTCCAAGACTTCGAGGAGCTCTTGCACCCGCTGCCCTCGCCTCCGAGCACGCCGAAGGGCACGTCGAACACCCCCGACATCCTGGGGATCGTCACCTCCCCCACCGGGCTCCTGCGCTCGCCGGCAGCGACGGGCCTCACGAAGACTTACGCCAACAACGACTTCCGACTGCTGCGCCAAGCGCCGTCTGCGCGGCTGAACACCAGCAGGCTCCCGAGCATGCATGGTGCGTAGTACGCCCCCCCCCCATGACGGCCCCCGGCTCACGGCGCGCGCCGCGTACCTAGTCGACGTAGGTATCCATGGTCGCCCCCCGTGATCGGCGCTGACGACGCCCCGTTTATCTTACCCTCTCCTAATGCCGCACACGCGGTAAATTACATTACAATAGGATTTTGAGCTCGCGTCGAGTGTGTCGCCGGTGTTGGGGTCCTTCCCGAGCCCGGTGCTGCAGTTCAACCACAATAATTAAGCAAAAAAAAATGCACAAAATGGATGCAGAAACCTGAACAAATGCAATATAGACTGGACGGTGTGTTGCACGTCTGGAGTGCGAGCTGACCCTTGCAGGGCATATCCGGAGCTATCTAGCGATGTCAAAGTGGATATGGAATGATTGACAGGAGGACACTGGCAAGTTGCTGGATTGTATGGGAAGTGGTTTGGTGTGGCTGCCAGACATTGTTGTAAATGTATCTAATCGGACTTGAATCGGACAGCACTTGTAATTTTATGCACGACTGGATTTTCGGTGACTGGCAATTTACAGGAGAATGCAGGACGCGCGAAACCATTCTCGGGAAATCAATCGCTCGGCGCCACCAACAAAGGGAAAGTTGCACTCTCAGGGACTCGGGAGGCTTGCAGTAGCTTGCAGTGCCCTCGAAGGATTTGGTGCTGTTCTGTGCATTATATATAACAAGGAGATACGGAGGACAATACGGGGAATACTATTGGTACATACATCGTGCGTCTTCATTCAACTCTACATTAGTGGCCGTTCATCTTCGGCATGGGGGGCACCGCTGGCACCGCGTCATCGGCGTCGTGCGCATCGTCCTCCTCTTGAAGGAGTTTGGCCGCGAGCTGGTCGTGCACGTCAGATGGGACAGTCATGACGCGCAAGGATAGCGTACCTTCATGGCCTCCGCCTCGTTGGAGTAGTGCCTCCCGCGCGCGCGGACGAACGCTGCGTGCTTGGCTGCCGCTGGACCGGACGATCAGGGGGTGGGAATAGCAAAATCACGCGCATGACGTACTCTCCTCGTCCATCTCCTCGTCAAGCTCGACCTCCTCGCCCGTCTCGCGCTGGTCGGCCCTGATCTCGCGCCGCGCGTCGTTCGGGAGGTTGAAGCTCGTGCTCCGGCTCGAGTTGCCGCTTCCAGACCGCCCGGAGGCGCTCCCGGAGCGGCCAGACACGGAGCCTGATCTGCCCGTGCTGGAGAACGAGGTGCGCCGTGACGAGGGGCTGGAGTTGTCGGCGCCCGTCGGCGAAGGGGACATGATGGGGGACGCTGTGCTGTTCGCTCCGTTTGGCCAGACGTACTGCCCGTTGAGATCGAGATTCGGGATCTCTGCCGTGCAGCGGTCAGTAGTGTAATTGGAAAGCAAGAGCGTAGATTCGAACGAACCCCCCTCCACGGTGTCTGTCTCGGCGTTGTATCTGACGTAGGGTGTCTTCGGCTCCGTAATCTTCATGAGACTGTCCTTCTGGATCTCAGTCAGGGCAAGGTTCTCCTCATCCCACTGCAAGCTGCTGGGGAGTGTGAGACGGGAGATCGATGTAACAGCTACGCGAGAGCTGACTGTCCGCCAGTTCCTGGGGTCTGGGGCGTGTTCTTCAGGATGCCTTTTGGCTTCGGGTTAGACGCGGAGCGCGGGAGAGGGGGGAGATGCGGAGGGTCTTGGATAACCTCAGTAGACATTGGGTGGTGGTGGAGGAAGGAAGAGGGATTGGGAGGCCTAGAATGGGGGCAGACGATCAAATATAGCAAGTCGCGCCAAACACGCTCCAACCTCCAAACACGCTGTCCAGTGCCACCAGTGTCCACAATTGGTCCACAACCCTCTTTTCGCTACTTTCTACCCCGAATCTGACCCCGGACCCTCACGCGGCTGCTTAAAGCTTCAGCTCGTCATCCTCGACCTTGAGCACCCTGCGTCACAGTGCCACGGATCACAGCTGCCGCACAGGGCTTCGACTTGCTCCACCACCAGCGAGGGTCTCAGGCGAATATCTTGAGTCAAGAATACAATGACCTAGTGCCCCAAATTGCAGAACGTAGCTTTCTTAACGGCGAGCTTCAAGCTTTTCTTACGGCCCTGAGTCACCTGGATCTTCGGGCCGTGCTTACAACACAGATCTCCATCGATCTGCCCGCACAGGACATGAAAAACACAAAGGTTTTTTGACGAAGGCCAAGCAGATGAACTAGTAAGTACTACGTCTCGAAAAGCGGCTAAACTTTGCTAGCTGCCGACCCAGCGTCTTGGGCCGTATGTCCTGGTGCAAGCCGTCAGCATAGCCCGCGAATACGAACAAGTGTGCCAGGCCAAGAATGAGGTTCACTTGCTGACCGTTGTCGTCGCCTGCATGACAGATAATCTTCGCCGCGCCAACACCAGCGGCCGCCTGTCCATCATCCGGGTCCATCAGACGAGGGGCCCAGCGCAAAAGCTGAACATGCTCACGAAAACCACTGTAGCGTTGACGCGCGCCGGCCCACCCGAAGCCAGCTGCTTCGCCGAGTTGCGCACGAGCTGGCCGCCTTAGCTGTACGCCGAGGCGTGCAGCTGCGAAGCACAATATCGTGACATCAGAGCAAACGGCTCGGCGCCCGGCCACTGGGGCCGCCAGCGCAACGAAACCAAGAGAAAGTAAGGGGAGGAGAGTGGCAAAGAACACTTGATTCTGGATTGACCTGAAGCTTCCTGCGGCGCGACACTCACCCGGATGCATACGTACAATGTTCAAGACGGGTCCACAAGTTGGCAATCAAAACTCGCATGATCTGCGTGATGATTCCGTCGAAAAGCGACGATTATCCGCTCGTACTTTGGTCGGAAGCTGTCCAGGGAACGCGTAGCTTACAAGCTCAAAACTTCAATCAGGATCGCTGGTTGATATCGGTCCAGGTGTGTCGCATCAATTACTTATATTGAGAACAGTTTTTAAAAGAATCATAGACCAAACAAGTACGGGGCGTCGTATTCAAGCAATGTTCGAGGCGGTGACGATAGCCTTCATCTGGGCACCTATCTAGATATATTATCATGTCTGCTCCCGAAGTCTTCAAGTTGCGGGGAGGCAAGAATGTTACTCAATGGGCAACCATCGCCAACTCAACCGTGGGAAAACCTGCGACTCGAATATTCGCTTTGCATCCTCTTTCATTTCTGCCCCAAGTTTTTTGTCGTTCATGCAACCTGAGAGACCCGCCCGCTCTTAACGTCGTAAATCCAGCCGCTCACCACAGTCTCTGGCAGCAACAGCGGCTCACTCTTCAACCACGCAACATCCACTTTAACGGACTCCTCCACGTCCTTGAACGGCAGGAAATCGATCGCGTCAACGCGCGCGGCGACGGCCGCGTCGCCCGGCGCTGCGGCCTTCACAATCGCGGGCAGGTCGCTCGGGCCGAACGTCAGCATGCCGCAGTCCGTGTGGTGGAACACGGCGATCTCGCGCGTCCCGAGGAGGCGCTGCGAGATGACGATGCTGCGCAGCTCGTCTTTCCTGCGTACGCGGGATAAGTGCTGGTGTGGGACCGGCCGCCGTTTGCTGGATACACTCACACCATGCCGCCTGCGTTCCGGATGACATGTGCGTCTCCCTCTTTGAGTCCTAGATGTGCTGCCGGGCTGACTTGGGCATAAGAAGTACTGCAATGTCGGCCGGGCGTTAATGTTGCTTACTCGAGTCGGGCGTCCATGCACGTTACTGTGAGCTCGCTTCAGGAACCAAATGCTGGAGGGTGAAGTACCCACTCACTGACGATGAGTTTCTTGGCGGGCGGCATCGCAAGGCTGCCCTTGTCGCCGAACGAGGAGACATAGTGCTCGTTGCGCTTCACGAACTCGGTGTGTTGAGGGGCCATTTTGACTTCGGTGTTGTTGCCCTGTTCGTTAATCTAAACATTATATAGGCAAATGGCGAGCGATGGCGCGATCATTGGACCATTGGTCACTCCATTCCCAGGAAACTGCCAAGCGAGTCTCCACACGCCTGTGGAGAGTCGATTACCGGGTCAGCTGTTACTTGAACAACTTACTTTCCCCTAGATAACGAATTTTCTGGTCGGTGTTGAACGTGTTGAATGTTGAACATTGAATTGCCGAAGTCTCCATCCGTTTCCGCGAGTCATTTGAACTCAATTGAGACAACCCATCTGGGTGGACGGCATATTCTTGTTCGGCGGTCGATACCACCAAATTGTTCGATTGTCCTCACGCAAAAATTCGGCCAATCAGAATTACCAAATTGTGCAACATGATCAGTTTTGGCGTCCGCAACTCAGCGCGCCTCTCCCGTACCCGCAAGAACGCGGACTGCGATGACACCTGACCGTCATCTACGACGGGCTGTCCCGGCCGCAGTGCAGTGTGCTAGCTAGAACAGGCTCAAATGGAACCTTGGATTAAATTGGATAGCGCCAGCGACAACACTTCAATTTTTGATTCTTGATACTGCGATACTGCCTATGCTTCCGATCCGGCATGATGGGGTACTTGTGCAGCCTTGCATAATTAATGCCACTGTGTGGCACATAGATAGGGGGGATCGACACTTGCACCGCCACTGATGTAGTAGTACCTTGGTTTCGGAAGGAGATATTCAGCAAAATATTACTGTTCTGCGCGGTTCGCGCCACTATGGATTAACGGTACTTAGGAATTGCCCGTTGTCTGGACCTGGAGCCAAGGACGGTAGAGCTGAAGCTCAAAACCCCGCAGTGTTTCAGATTCACTTCGCGTGCCGGGCGTTCGCGCGCGTTCGGCGCGTGAGCAAGTGTGAACTTCAACCACAGAATCTCCCCAAGAATACAGATGCTCATCGCTGTGATTGATACCTATATCTCTTTGAGATTTGGAACAATTTTCAACAGAGCCTTGGTTCGCACAAGACATCGGAAGAATTCTCGAATCGATGATACTTTTAGTAGATATCTGGTGCTCGCGTCCGGCTGCGTTCCTTCATGCATATCGTTGAAAGTCCGGGTTCGGTGTGAATCGTCTGCACATTCTTGGGATATCCTGAACTTATTTAATGGGATGAGCCGGACAACGAGCACCAAGTAATGCAGCTTATCATTATTGGTACTTCTTCAAGTAATACACACATCGAGAATGTACCGCCAGATAACTGGGACTGATTGATTTCTGGTCGAAATAATCACCATGCACTGTTCCAGGATTCCCATCTCCCAGAGAAATGATCCCGCGCCATTCAACATGAAACCCACAAGGGATGGTGGACTGGCGAGGTATCCGGCTCTTCATGTTTTTTTCTACCTCGCGGTGCCGCTGATGTTGCAAGATCTTCCCTCGAGCGGCCCCATTGGACACGAAATACGCGTCAGATGCATTTCCGCGGGAGGATACTGTACACAAGAAATTTACTATACATTTCCCTTTTCTATGCGAGCGTCGCGACCTCCAGCCTGGTCCCAAGCCCGCGCCAGCCCGTATTCGCGCCGTCCTGTTGGGACGCCTGGCGGGGCATTCCGGTGAGAATCTTGGCGATGAAGTTCGGGTCTGTAAGGGGCGAGAGGTCGTCGCGGCGCGGAAGCGCCTATTCAGACTATTAGCGAGGACGACAAGAACGAACTATTCGAAGGGACGTACGCCCTTGACGCGGTTGTATGGCGCCTCCCAGCCGCTCGTCTCGCGGACGACCAGCGGCGGCGCGCTCGCGAACGAATGGTACATACGGGTGTCATGCGTGCGGAACAGCACGTTGTCGACGCGCAGCGTGAACCGCGCGAGGATGAAGAGGCACGTCGGCATCACGCGCTGCGGGCGCCTGTCAGCCTACATGTGCAGACGCGGGACTCGGGACACGCACGATCCGGACGAGGAGATGCGACGAGCCGTTGTCGTGCAGCTCGTCCTCGAACAAGGGGACCTCGGCGTAGAAGAGGATGGGGTCGGGGCGCGTGAGCTCCGCGAGCGGGATGGCGTGTGCAGGGTTGTCCGCGTCGGCGGATGCCCAGGACCAAGGGCGCGGCGGGTCCGCGGCTACGGGCGTTGCGGGACGCGAGCCGGCCTCCGACCCCGCGTTGTCGTCGTCCGGGGGCGTCCAGACACCCCGGTGGCCCGCGTACGTGGTCGTGTACGTCCAGTCGTAGGGCTTCGTCGGTACGGTCTTCGGCATAGGGAGTGAAGACGAGGGGTTCGTGCTGCATGCGGGCGAGCAGTGAGTGGTAAGGCGAAGCGGACGTGGATGGATGGGATTACCGGCTCTGCAACCACGCATCGGCGTATCCGACCTTAACGCCACCATCGCCCACCTCGAGCTCGCCGTTTTTGACACCATGGAGCGCGTTGGGGGTCGCAAATTCGTACTTCCACTTGGAAGGGCCGTGGTCCAGCGACAGAAAGTTCGACCCGAAAGTCATTTCTGGCAGAGGAATGCCGAGCTCTGCATGAAGAGCATCGCAGTCGTGCGCATTTGAGATGGGGTTCGTCGATACAGTTATTGTCCAGCCGTGGATTTGGATGGCCCGCGATGTTGGCGATTCCAGAAGCTTGTGGACGGGTACCGCGACTGCACGATCCATGTTGGCGGGTGAAGACATCCGAGTCGCGCAACAGCGCGAAGACCGCGAGTGGTATCCCACTGAAGTGGGCGAAGTTGGGGCGAAGCGTTTGCGGCCTTGAACGTGATGATGCACGTGAGATGCGAGCAGCCAAACAGGACCACACGCGTCTCCTTCCTTGGCAGTCTTCTCTCATTGTCAAACTTGTCTCAAACAGCGCCTCTAGTCAGCCTCTAGTCCTATACTCTGCATTTGAAAGTAAAGCACTCTATATATTGCGGACAAAGCAATCTTAGCTTGGCTTCCAGTAGCGCCTAGTAGTCTCTTGATTCTTGGAAACACTGAACAGAATTTTGAGCTCTTGCCTCGCTTGTTGTAAGTAGCGCCTACTAAAGCTCACAGCTGAGGACAAGCTGGTGAGGCACCGGGCCTGAGATCTGAGACCTGAGGGTCCAAAAAGGAAACCCGAACCTCTCAGCCACCGCTACAAAATGTGCAAGGTTTGCATAGATCCACAGGCTCATTCACTGGGAATGGTTCTGCCTTGTGCCTTGAAACTTCAAAGTACAGTATCCAGTATGCATGATATTAGGAACTTCCCTTCCATTCCATGTGAAGAATCAGACCCATTTCCGTGCTCAAGGAGCTGTCAAAGTTTCGAGATGCGGCTTGCGACTGACACGGATAGTCTGATTAATGAGCTTATTTGCAGAATTTTCAGAATCATTCTGATCACCGCTGATTAGCTGAAAATTGTGGAGCAGCCAATCCGATTGGTTTTATACCGCTTGCAAATAGGCTCTACTTAATCTAGAAGCCTATACGGCCCCTAGTCCGAACTCAGAATCAGTCCGAGAGCGGCTAGGAATGAAGACTTCAAAGGACCAGGGAGCAACCTTCCGAGAATCGAAATTACTACTTACGGGACTCTGAGGTGTGCAGTCTCGATTTGGATTGTACGTATATTCGGAATCAAACGAAACTCCTCCGATACAATGAATTAAGGGATACCTGGATCTGGCAAACACGCGTATCCTTCCGCTCTGAGTTCTTTTTACATGGGATCAGCATGTACTAGGATCTCTAACACTTCTATCTCATATGTTTGTGCAGAACCAACGCTTCTGTCGATGGTTCGAAGAAATTCAACCGTGGGAACCGATTACCTAATTCTCTAGTGCAAAAGCCAAATGCGCCTTCACAACGCTCCCTGCTCCAAGGCAGCAGGTATCTCTCTCTATATTCAGCAACAGGACTCGAAGTAGATGTCTTAGAATACAAAGCTGACGCACCCAAAGTGACTCCCTAAATCGGAGCTGGCCAAGGTTGAAGGGGGCGATAGTCTCTCTAAGACAGACGCTACAGTGATGAACAAGCTCGTTCCTCGCTCATCTTAGAAAAGTCGGTCAGGGACTATCAGACATGATACGACTGCTGCATACTTTGGTGACTGCACTGGTTCCTCGTGCAGTAGTCTCATCACGACTGTGGGCTGCTTCTTCAGGTTCTCCGGATCCATGCGTCGCTTCGACTTTACACGTCGGCGCTTATCCATGATACATAAGTATTATACACTCAAGTCCACTTTAATCTAACCCATGGTCACTCAGATATAAGTATAGTAATAAGCCACCCACGTGTGGCAAGTATTCGTATAAAAATCCTCGAGAGCATACAGAGGACATCACGATGGTATACAGAGAGAGATAGCCTCCTCTATGGCACCGGGACTTCCGCGTTCATCTTTCCATCGACGTTCAGCGACACCGTGAACCTACTGACAAACGCGTAACCTCCTGCCGTTGCCGCAGCTTCGACCATTTGCTGAGGGGACAGGAATCTGGCGAGATTCTTGTAGACGTGGGTCGGAACCCGGACTGAGGTGCCGATGGCATCTGCGAAGTCCAGGGCGGCGGCGAGGCGGTCGCCGAGGATCTTTTGGTCGGCAAAGCTGCAAGCGCCCTCTGGTGCAAAGCGCAGGACTCTGAGTTGCCTGGTGGTCAGGCCCTCAGCGCGGCCCACGGATTCATGTTGGCCCCTAGTAGACGTCAGGGTAGAACGGAGGGTCGATATGAATGCACGCACCATTGGTACGCTGCGTTGTTGATCACAGCCGTTCGCAGAATCTCAAATACTCGTCAGTCCTCCTCCCTCGCAGAAATCGAGAAAACCGCGCTAACAAACAGTTCCCGCATGTCGGCGGGGATTGTCAAGTTCTCTCTGATGACAGTGAATAATTGATTCCATCCTTGTGCCACCAGCGGGGCGTTCAATCTGATTGTCAAGGTTAGTCGTTGCTGAGATGCGAACGAGGCGTCCAATTACAGTGCACCGTCCAGAGCGAGGAGCGTGCCATTCTCTCGTCTGGACCGGATGTCATCGGCTATCTTCAAGGCGCTTTGGATGAGTGCGACCCCTAGTACATGGCAATCGACACATACTTGGTTAGTTCCGGGTCTTGGGAAGACATAAGGCACGCGGGCAGGGAGGTTCTCGTCGCGCGGCTGCACCTCCGCGAAGGCAGACCCACTGGCAACAGCAAAAACAGCGGCGAAGAGAGCGAAGAGGAGTGAAAGTGCATTGGAAGTCATGGCGAGTCGGCAGGTCGGTTTATCCCCACCATGGTGTGTAACTTGGTTGTTTTATAGCGGTCGTACCACAGCCTATCACGCCAAAATGGATCTCCCCGGTCCCTCGCATGATTCCACGAGGATTCAAAGGAAGCCCATGCTTTGCTATCCTTTGCCATATGGTAGGGAAGGTTGCAGATCTACAAGGTTCAGCCTGTCTCCGGAGCCAATCGTCGGATATACATGTTACAGATTGCCGCCGTAGGTGCCGCTGCAGAGCAATTGATGGGTGCTAAGGCTTGCTGAGGCTTTGTTGACGGTAGTAATCTGAATGAATCAAGACTTGATAGGCCGATTATTCGGGTCCGGGAGGATGCCTACATCCCTCATGAGACTTCCTTCTTTAGGCTTGGGGGACACACCGTTTCTCCAACGGAAGAGAAGTAAAACAGGTATTTCCTGCTCGTTGCCGGTCAGCGCCTCCGTAGTGCAGACAAGGAAGATTATCCGAAGATAGGGTTTACGAGCGGGCAAATTGTCACGTCGACGTCGTGGTTCGTCCCTTCAGACGTCGGCCATTGATTTTGAAGGAGCACTGGCCCGGCGGCGCAGCTGGCCTGAATCCTGATACTTGCGACCTACTCTTCTTGTCAAGTAGTAGTCGCGCAAGATCAAGGGGGAGGTGTTATAGACAGTGGGTTGCGATCTTTCGAGTTGAGCAATCGTCTGAGCCATTGACAAGCACCTTCGTGCCCTCCCAGGCGCCATAAACCGGTGTCCGCCCGGCAGACGTTCCTAGTGCGTCCGCGATCATTCCATGGGAACCATCCATGAGGCGAGTACGCTCAACCGGTCGCCGGGTGTGAAGTGAAAACCCGCGAGCTGCCAGTGGTAGCTCTGTGGTGGGGAGCCTGAGACCATCCAGACCAGAGCTTCGAATATGTCTGTTTCCCATGCACCCTCAACGCCTGGATCGGACACTGGGAGCTGCAATCCTTGTGTGTCATGAAGTTGGACAAGACAGTCTGAGTCTAGGTCCAAACTTGGGAAGACGCAGTGCACAGCCTCATCGCGACTTCAATTTGTAAGTACCTGTGAATAAAATAGGACATGCTACGCTACTGATTACGCTCCCAGCCCTCATCTAGTCTTTTTCGTCTCCCCCGCCGCATCCGCGTCCTCCGCAAGCACCTGTCCATACTCGTTTACACGTTTCGGGTCGATGCGATATATCCAACGCTGCGACAAGCAGTGTCAGTTCCGGTCAGCACTGGAACTATTCGCGGGCGGCAAACCTGGTACAGGAAGATGAGGAACACGACGTCGTCGCGGAAGCACGCCAGCCGGTGCAGGAAGGGCATTTTGATGCAGAATCTGGATTTGTGCCGTCAGCGACAGATAGACTAACCAACAGGAAGGACGTACGCGAAGAAGTCATCTACTACAGTCGAGAGCGTCTTATACACCATCGCCTTCATAGGCATGTGCGCTACGCTCTGCGCAGCATGAGCGTAGGCCGGGCACAGTACAGAATCCGAGGGAGTAACGAACCTTGAGCTTGTAGTTGATGATCAACTGGGGCACTAGTTGCGCCTGCGGGACGCGTAAGCATCGCCAGAATCTGGCAGCGGTGCGACTCACGAAGCCAAACATATACACGAACGACGTGAGCGTCGAGATCACAAAGCTGTACCACCCGCGATGCGACTCGTACATGAGCGAGTACACCGTGTAGCCCGCAAGAAGCGGGATCGCGACGTAGGAGACGTAGCGGAACGCCAGCTTGTCGTATCTTGATTAGGCGTCAACGTCCAGCGCGAAACATAGGAACAGCAGCACTTACTCCTGCGTCTTTTTCTCGTCCTCGCTGAGTACGTGTTTATCTGGTGGCAATGGCTAAGATGGGGGAAAGCTCATTGACGGGACACAAACCTTTGATGTCGAGCTTGTACGGCAGGAGCGAACCCGCTGGGGCGGGGATCACGTTTATGTCGACGGCCTTGGTAATCTGGCGAATGATGGGTGACGCTGGAAGACTTGGGCAAGACGGGACGCACCTTCCACGCCTCGATAAGCACGCCAGTCCCGGACCCGAATAAGATCATCCAGCTGGTGTTTTCGTTGTTGTCGATGAGATACAGCAGGATGATGAGCTGCACGAATACGTTCGTTATAATCTGATGGGCCGCCCTCAACGTATGTGACGAGGAAAAGGCCACATTACGCACCGTACGGACAGAGACGCCGACCATCTCCTTCTTGTGTCTCCAGTGCGACACATCTGACTTGAACGCGAGCATTTCGAACCTACGCCGATGTTCTAGCCTCGTCCCCTCGATGACATGTGAACAACTCACAGAACGTGCAGCAGACTGACGGCTGCTGTCAGACCTAGGAACCACGGGTTGGTCTCCAGCAGCATGCGCTTCACCTCGTCGAGCTCCGCACCCGCCCCGCCGCCCTGCGTCTTCACCGCCTCCTTGAATCCGTGCGTCATCGACGCAAAGATTTGGAACTTCATAAAGGACATGGGCTGGAACACGATCTGCAGCGGGAGGGACGGCGTAGAAGCATTGAGCTCGACGTAGTGTGAGCGCAGGTGCCAGAACTCGTTCGGGAATACGATGGGTTTGTAGTAACCTTTAGTGCCCGTCTCATCACGCTCGTTGGGAACTAAGTGGACATCTGGGGATGTCTGGGTGAGTAAATGGCATGATATCGGATAGACCACGCACGGTCACGGATCGGTGGGGGGATGGTGCTATAGGGGATCACAGAGGCATCCGAAACGAGCGCTAGAGTCAAGTTCTGCAAAGAGAAGATCAGTCCGAAGTGAAAAATCCGGGAGAAGGGACATACGCTATGCCAGTGGGGCACGATAACATCCGCCTCGACCTGGCCAGTATAAACAGAGACTCAAAGTCAGCCAACGATCCAAGCTCACCTGCTCTGGCTCGTCCGTCGTGTTAGCCCTGAGCAGATTGTGCTCTTTTCGAGCCTTGAACTTCGGTAAATGGGGCGTCAGAAGCTTGCGGATATGGTGGAGATTCTCTGTGCTGAACGAAGGGTCCTGTGGATTGGGCTTGGCGCCGTTCCGCGCCAGGATGATATCCGCCCACAACGAGCCGTTATTTAGTACACTCTGTCCCGGAAGTTAGAGCAGCTGTACAATAAAAGACAGCACGCACCGGCGGGAAGTTGATGTTGTATTCGACCACGCGTGCCTCGCTGTAGTCTCCGAATGTAAGGTTCTCCCAAACGAAATTTGGCAGACTTTCAGACATCCATTTCGCGGAGAAGACGTCGCTCATCGGCAAGGTGGAGAGGTGGACATGCATGTCCAGCGGTTGGGCCAAAGGCCATGCTGGAATGACATGCGCAGGCGGCAACGTCCAGGGATCGACTGCCGTTGGCGGTGGGCTCCCCGCAGGAGCTGGCGGTGGTCCCGCATTGAAAAAATATTTTGATGCTGCACGTCGCTATCGTGGTCAGCGACCTCTCCACGCTTCAAGGCTTCTACAGTGCGCACCCAATTGCGTGACGGCGTATACCAAAAACACTTGCTGGTGCGATGTGAGACCTGTTATTTCAGTGCTGCAAGTGAGCTGACCTGGGCAGCGTTGAATAGCTTGCGGAAAGTAGATTCCGGAGCCTCAGCCTGTGCTGCAGGAGCTGCAGCAGGTGTGGGCATCGTCGTTCGGTCCAAAGTCCAAAAACGAACGTGCCTGACGCATCCCGAAGCCGAACGCGGGCCGAACTTCCACCACTCTGACTTGAACCACAACCACGACCTCGTCGAGGCCAAATATCTCTACCTAAACTCTCGTAGACGGCCTTGCGAACTGGCTGGGGTTTCAAATCAACACTTGGCACTCATATGGGCAGCAAACGCGTCGCAAATCCACTGGCAACTAAGAACCAAGGCCGGAGAATTATCCAGGTTCATAGGTCTTCACGAAGCTCAGAGTCAAGGCAATTCATGGCTATTCTGCAAGACCTCGCGCGGACGGCTCGGGTGACGAGTATATTAATTACACGACTGACCCTTCCTGCCTCATGCTCTCCAGTCCACCCAGGCTAGCAGCAAGACCGTTCGGCAAAACTTCGAACTAGCTTCAGGGAGTCAGCCATGCAATCATGCCGCATAGAGAGCCTCAGAGAGGACCCCGCTCTTCAACATCTGCCGAACGCCGTGTGCTCTGGCACCGCTCCATACCCAACGACATTGTGGCGGCGGCATTTGACGACGTCTGAGCCCACGTAGTTATCAGGGGCGCGGATGAACGCCTTGGACGCGTACGCGACGATGCTCGTGTACGTATCGGCCTTCACGATGCACCGTATCTGTGTCAAGCGAGACGGCTGGCCGATGTTTTGCGCGGTCCAGTCAGCGTTCTCTCAGCTCGAAGACGTTTTCTGCCGCCATGGCTGGCCTCAAGTTGCAGAACCTGGAGGCATCTCAGCTAGAGGTGGCCAGGGCAAAATTATGTTCCATGGCCGCGAGAAGAAGTGCCGCCTTTGACCAAAAGTGTTGGACTGTCAGAGACTGTCAGTGTAGTATTACTACTAGTATGTCTTGGAGATATGTAGCGCGGGTAGAGTTGAATTGGGATAGCGAATGAATGGATTCCTGCCTCATGCAATGTACATGCCCGCTTGATGCTAGTCTCTCTTGACAAACCCCCTCGTACCAAGCATTGACAAAAAAAAAAGAGGTTGAACAAAGGGCTTGTGTGTCCCTGTTAGCTTTTGGGGACTGAAAATGACGTCCCGTTTGGCTCTTGCCTCCTGCAACCACCCAAGATGTCCTCTCGGACTAGCACCCTTCTGACCATTACCGGGATCTCTCTCTGCGGGCTCATAGCATATGCCGTCTACTTTGACTACAGGCGACGAAACGATGCCGCCTTCAGGAAGGACATACGCACGTTTTTTCTTTTCAATTTAGCCCGGGGATTTCCAACCCTTTGATCCAGGAAAACAAAAAAAACGCGTCGATAAATCATTAGCCCAGTCGAGAGAGGCTCTGGCGGCAGCCAACACGGTCTCGGAAGCCGATTTGCGCGAAGCATTGAAGCTCATCCGGAGCGAACCTCCGCTTTCAAGTCAGGAAGCAAAAGAAAACTATTTTATGTCCCAAGTCGCGATGGGCGAGCAATTGGCTGCGAGAGGTACGCACCATTCCTTGCATTTCGCAACTATGTCTGATTGTATCTGTATCTACAGGCGAGTCGTTCCAGCTGCCCGCCGCTTTGTCCTTCTATCGGGCACTTCTCGTCTATCCATCAGCGCCTGAGCTCCTCGCTATCTACGAAAAGACTGTGCCCCCGCCCATCGTCAAGGTTTGTGCTGCGCATGTCCAGCGACCCGCGCACTCATTCCTTGCAAGATCGTTCTGGATCTGGTGAATCTCGATGTAAGTTCTCCCCCGATACAAGATTTAGGCATCGACGACGTCGGTGACGTATCGCCAACCAGGGGCGGCCCACCCTCCGAGGCCTCCTCGCAGGAATGGGACAGGGTCACTGACCCAGGCTCGCAAACTCCCGCTACTTCCTGATCACGTCGAACAAGGCGAAAAGCGATGCCATGTAGCCACCATATACATCCACTTGCTCGTCATATATCTCTACTGGCCAAGAATTGTTCTAATATATTCATTTTTGACGCATCCAATAGCTGTCGTCGAAGATTGGAGGTACGCCTGGTCCTGAATCTAGAATGACCATCCGGCGCTGAGACGACGGTACTAGCATACTACAATGCATTTCCTCCCAAACGGACCAATGTATCTGTTCAGCCCCGTGCTTTGACTTCAGATGCTTCCGGTCCCCAAAGAGTGTTGATTCTGAACAAAGACGTCGCGGCAGGCGAGGTTATTTACAAGGCGGGTTGCTCCCTATACTTTCCGGACGAGCTAGAACTACAATCATGACAGGAGTACCCCATGCTTACATGTTTAGATTACGACCTCCAGTCCGCTGGGACGCATTGCGCGCACTGTCTTCGCAAGATCGAGCCGGCCTTGGGATCGATTCCTCTGACCTCTTCTGATAGCATAAAGACCATATTCTGTTCAAAGCCCTGCCAGCTGGCCTCGAAGACACAGTGGCATTCTTTCTTGTTCACCCTCGACCCGCCACTTCCTGCAGTGCTAGAGCTCGCACAGCTGACGCCTTCGCCAGCGGCACTGGACGCTCGACGCGCAGCGCAAGTCCGGCTCTCCACGTACCTCAACAAAGACAAAAAAGTCGGCGCCGCGCTCGTCGCCAAGTTCATCGCGCGGCAGCTCACCGCCTCGCTGGGTAAAGCCCCCGGAACGCCTGACTATACCGAGGCGGACGGCGGGGAGTATCGTATCGAAGACTATGTCGAGCGATGGTCCATGGGGACGGTCAACGCGCCACCAGAAGAGTATTCCCTCTTCGTTTCTCTGCTGCAGACAACGCTGCCAGGCCTGGAGGCGTTCATCGGCGAGGAAATACACAAAATGCTCCTCCAGAAACTGACATTCAACGCATTCGGCGTCTGCTTTGGCGGCGGCAGGGACAACCGCGTTCGTGCCTCCCTCCCTCAATGCACGGGAACCGTTTGATTGATAGTGTCGCATTTCCAGCCTCCGTCCACCGTCCGACCGGAGGACGTGGAACTCACGCGCACGCCGTACGGCACCGAGCGTCAGATCGGGACCGCCCTCTACTCCGTGTCGGCGTACCTCTCCCACTCCTGCGCGCCCAACGCGCGCCCGTCTTTCGCGTCCGGGACGTCGGAGCTCCACCTCATCGCGAACAAAGACCTCAAAAAGGGCGACGAGCTGACCATCGCGTACGTCGACGTCGCGCAGCACGCTGAGGAGAACGCTGCAAGTTGTCGTTTGAGGCGGCGGAAGGAGCTGGCACGGGGCTGGAAGTTTGCCTGCCAATGTTCTCGATGCGTGAAAGAGGGTTCAGAGAAGTAGGCAGACGGCCGTGCCTTAGCTATATACATCTAGAGAGAATAATACACCACTCACGCACTCAGATTTAGTTTCAGTGTCCCACCACCGGCCATGCATCCACAAGATCTACATGATTACTGTTCCTTCCCATTGAGCTTACCACCGTTTCAGGAGATGCGCAACTTGAAGGATGATCCCTGTCAGTCCTTGGCCGCGCGCACAGGTCTCTGCCATTCCGAGCGGCAAATCGATTGAGGATTCATGCGCATGGATGACGGTCCACCTATGCCCGTGCCAAACAGCGGAATGCTGCGGTACGACCCGCTGCATGTTGGTCCAAGATGACTGGACTGACTGGACTCTAATTCAACGGATTCGCTCAAACGTCCTTCAACCACAGAGCAATGGCAAAAGGCAACGAACAGTTGATAGATGATGGCCTTTAAAGGAGAATGTAGGTACAGTACGCATTAGGTAGTACACGTATGTTTTGCGGACGAGCAGACAGTAGCAGCGTTTGGAGGTGGATAACATTATATACACTGGATTGGAGGCAAGATGGGATGGATGGGTGGATGAGCGGATGAATGGGACGGCAGGATCGAAAGCTACGTATGTATATGTGTTGAAAACAAAGCAATTAGAATATAACGTATACATACGCGACAGCGTAGAAAATCGATTGCGATTATATTCAGCTGGCCAGCGTGCAGATGCATGCAGATTCAGATCACGACACAAGACTGCGCCAGAGCCCGGAGTCGGGGAGCTCGTTTCGGGCCTGGAGGATCTGGGATGCGCGCCGCCGCCCGCTACCCTCGGACGCCGCCACCGCCGCTGTCGTGGACGACGCCTGGTGGCCCCCGTCATTGTCCTCGTCCTCCTCCGGAAGCACATGACCATCGTCCGCGGCAAAGTCGAGCGCACCCGGGTCCATCGCGCGCTGTAGGTCGCGCTCGGCATAGACAGCCCTCCGGACGGAACTCGAGGAGAAGGGCGTCGAAGGCTCGGGTGTTGGATCCGCGTCCACTGGAGCGGGTGGCATCGTCGCGGGACGGTACGACGCGAGGCTTAAATTCGCTTGTGGTTTTGACAGCGGGCGGATAGCGATAGGCATCGAGCCTGGCATCCCTGCGTGGCTAGAGCCTGTCAGAAATCAATTAGCATTCGTGCCCCGTTGAGAATGGAATGGTTGCTTGCCATTGACATGTGGGGGCGGCGGAGGTGCAGGGTCGAGGTCTTCATCTTCCTGTTCCACAATTCGTCCCACAAGCGACTGCCACTCAGCACTACCTTTCTTCCACGCGCCGCGATGACTTGGGGTATTCGCGGCGACGAGCTTGAGAATCTCCACGTCGCGCGAGTCGTATTCTTCTGCCACCTCCTCTGCCCCTTCCTCTTCTGTCTCTTCCTCTTCTGCGTCGGCCCCGGATGTCGTGTCATTCTCCAGGGGCGCAGCGCCTCGGCGGCGATGTACGTCGGATGGTAAGGGAAGCGTTGCCGGACGCAACGCCGAAAACGACTGCGGGAGGCCCGTCGAGTCGGTGGGTTCCTTGCGTTGCCTTCGGGGCGGGGTCACTCGGGGCAGCTGCGGTGGCTGCTCGACGAAGGTCATGACCGCACCCTCCGCCGAGTCGCGGTCTTCGCCCTCAGGCTCGAGGTCGAAGATCATTTCTGCAGCATCGATGTATCAGCAACGGCACCAGAGCAGGCGAATACAACGAACCTTCGCCGTTGCTGCGCGCGAGCCGTGCCTCCTCCTCCTTCTCTGCAATGACCTCTCGCTTGATCGTCACAACCGCGGGCTGGGATTCGAAGGTGACCATCTTACGCTTCCCCTTACTCTTGTCTCTTACGCTCGACTCGCCGGCCGCTTCGTCCATACGCTCATCGTGACGGACGCCGTTCTTCTCCGAGGCGTCTTTCCTGTTCCCGTTTACGGTACTCGGCCCGGCATGTGACGGCCCCGCGTCGCGCAGTGGCGCGGCGGACGACGAGGACCCCGAGGCGCTCGCATGGGGCACAGTCTTCTCGATCTCCCGCAGCTGCTGCTCCCGCTTGCTCCGCGCCATGTCCGCTTCGAGGTTCTGGAAGAACTTGTAGCTCGCGGCCGTGTTGATGTCCTCGTCGAGTTTGCGGCCGAACTGCAACACGGACGCGCCCTCCTCGAAGATGCGCACCGGGGCCGCCGGCTGCACGCGCGGCGAGCCCGCGAGGGTGGGGGAGCTGCCTGAGAGCGTGCGGCTCGAGCTCGAAAGCGTCGACTCGGGGCGCGGCGGGGACGGCGGCTCGCCCTGCTGCGCACGCGGGTGGTGGAACCCCGAGGTGGCGAGGGAGGCAGAGAGGGACGACGATTTCGTCGCGGGGCGTGCCTGACGGGCCGGCGATACCTGTAGCGGAACAAAATCACGGACGATTGCCACGGGTGTGCCGGAGACCGTGGGGCTGGCGGGCGTGGCGACACTGCCGGACGTTGTGCGGGACGTCGGGGAGCGGGGCGAGCGGGGAGAACGTGGGGAGGCGAGGTTGCCAGTGGTGTCGAGTGGCTCGACGGATTGGAGGCCCTCGCGGAATTTGCGCCACACTGTTTCCACCTGGCGGCGGAGCAGTGCCTCGGTGTCGGCGAGTTGCGCGCTTTTTGCTCGCATTACTTCGGCCATGTAGGCCTCAACAGCGGCGCGCTGCGCGTCCGATTCCGCTTTTGCGAGGGACACGAGGTGGGCAAATACAGGATGCGCTGGCGTAAACGGCGGCGGAAGAAACAGCGGGGGTAAATGAGCAAGGTATTGCACCGAGGGTACATCCTCATTGGCGGGCTGCGGAGACGCAGGGGGTGGGCCTGCGATAGGGATTGCGAGAGAAAAGAGAGCAGAATAGTGGGGCGATGCTTCAGCGCGGGCGATAGCGTCTCCGGTCTAAGTAGCACAAAGAGAAAGATTATGAGCACTTCCGGGCCGATGGGCGGGATAGAAAAGAGGCCCAGGATGACAAACGGCTCACCAAGCATTGCGTGTGCACCTCAATCCAGCCAGATGGCGATTTGAGTATATCCTGCTCGACCCAGTCCTCAGTGGGCATAAGAGGGCCGTCCCTGCCATCCGCGTCGAGAGACACGATCTGATGAACGCGATAGACGAGGACTTTGCAGACAAGGCAGGTCAACGATGTATACCGCGCGCGCCGATGGAGCGACGCCAGTTCTCCGCGCGTCCGGATTCGTAGAGTAACCTGGGGATGGGCCTAGAAAAGGAGAAAAAACGTGAATACACGGGCAATTCTTGAGACAGGAGCTGCGACTGACGACAGAAATGCCTTCATCGGCCACATGGACGTGTTTGAACTCGGGTGTCGAGACAGGCAGGTCTGGTCGGTCGGAAAATTGGGGTACCGGTGTGACTCGGACATTGAGGCAGCCACATGCGTAGGCGGGGAGTCGAGGGCCTTGCATAGTGGCTGGCAGCGCCAACGACAGCGAGCACAAGCAGGTCGGAGGCAAACACGGCAGACCGGTCAGATGCACCGCCGCTTGTTATTTCGTCCGAGCTGATGTAAAGCCCAATGAAACCCATAAAATTCTGCATTGTGCAACACTGCACAATCACACGCTGCACTACTACACGGGGCAAGGGCGCTCGTGTTTTGCAAAGAAAATGAGGCATTGAACTGCAGCAGGTGTAGCGCCCTATCACATGTCCGCCTCGTTTTTGTTTTATTGGTAGAACTCGCTCCGTCGACAAACAAGGACCGGCGGATGAGCGCTGAGCGCTGAGGAACTTTTACGCAGAGAAAAAGTGGTCTTTTCTGAGACTGGAGATATACATGGGAGGCACTGTCGCGCGAGGCAAAGTCGTATGTATTGCCCGCAAGCGGCACTTTGTGCAGTTGTGCAAAGCGGTGATTGCGGTCCCAGGCTCGACTGAGTGGACGGGGAACGTGCAACTGGCTAAGGGCAATCCCGGCGTTGGAGATGCGCTGGACACTTGTGCGGAATAAGCGAAGATTGATCATGAACGTTGAACGAGAAAAAGACAGAGCAAACTTCGGCCCGAGTTGCCGACATGCCGAGACGTGGTGTCAGTGATGGCGGCCAGCAACCCTGCCGCCGCTCTCTGCCTGTGCGTGCAGTTTGATTTAGTCAATCGCTTGAGAGCAATATCTAGATAGAACGACAAACGGAAAACGAAAAGAAAAACCAGCGCAGTACATAACTCGATCGCGACCATGTCCTCCCCGCCGACCATGATCGCCCTTTCATCGCGGACGAAAGGCAAACCTAGCTCATCAGGCCGGCTGAAATCATAAATGCCCTTGCCACTACAGGTGATCGAACCCTGCTCCTGCCCTTCATCAACATCGGCGAGCGATCCACTACCGATCCATACTAGCAACATAAGTATTGTACGAGATTGAACTATGTAGAACCCAATTAAGAGCTGGATGGACTTGAACCAACTGAATTGCCCCTACAAATCAAGGGAAGCTTCCTGGAGAGCGGCGTCACATTGGAAGCAGCAAGGCCCATTGAATATTCGCATGAGGTTTTGGATTAATGTATGTATTGCACTGGTGTTCCGGCGGCCTCGATGAGAAGGAGCATAACAGATGATCGCCATCGTGGTCCGAGTCTGACCGAACCACCAAAGATTAAGCTCTAATGTTCATTTTAAAAACCAAGAACGGTACCTTCTCAGGGGACAATCAGTAGACAAACTCATATGGAGGGTCTCTCGGAGCATGGTGCACGTGTTTAAAGTACGCTCGTTCGGCAGTCCCGATGTAGATATCAATTCCAAACCTACTCGCTGCAGAGTTGATACGAGGGGTATCTCCTGCACTGTAGCGAATTTCGGTGCCAGGAGGGTCTCCCTGAAGAAGAAGGACGGCACTGGATGGGGCAACAAGTCTGAAAGACCGGAGTTTGGCGAGCCTGGGTGTGGTAGATCGTGTGTATAAGAGGTCCGTGAGCTGCGTGAAGTTCGTCCCGACGGTATCTATCAGATGCAGGTTTCGAAGACGGGGAAGGCAAACACCAGAACTATTGAGCCCGCTGTTGAAAAGCCCTCGCTGGAATAGCGGGTCCGGAGCGCGGAGCTCAAGATTCTCAAGTGTATTCGCTACACAAGAAAAACAACTGCGATTCCAGTTGTAGAAGTTCTCGTATTCGACCCTAGCAGAGAGGCTGCGTAATGGGGGCGACGAGCGACCTAGAAATTCGCCCAGCGCATCCGCGGGGTCATCGGGCTGACATTCGTCCGTGAGACGGAGAAATTGAAGGGCTGGTAAATTCAAGTGGGGCAATATGTCTAGGGGGTCTTCTTCATATTGTGAATCGACGAGTGTTAGAGACTGGAGACAGAAGTGATTTATGATCGAAGCTGGAACAGGCTCCTCCCATTCGACGGAGCACTTGACGTCGACAAGGTTCGGAGCAAATTCGAACAGATCCAAGCTATCGATCCCGCCTTCGTATCTGGTCAACCGCAGCCAAGGCAGTGCGTACAGCGAAAAGTCGGTCGGGCCACGAAGAATGAAGTGCCGGATTTGGGGTGCATTGGTGTAAATCTCTGTGGGATTCCAGGGATCCAGGGTGTTTGTGGTCGACGGTTGTTGTTCCACTACAGCGCATTGAAGTAGAGGGAACGCGACCGAATCCAGCTTGAGCCCGCAAAGGGAAGATTGGTCTAATTCAAGCTCCATGTACTTTATTCTATCGGCATGACGGCGGATAACATCGCGCATGCGCTCGGGGGTGAAGAGGCTGGCGGAATCGATTGCACGGAAGATTACGGAGAGAGGGCGGAGAGCAGCACGCCCAAGCCATGCGTCAATGAATTCCTCCAATGCTCCGGGGGTTATAAGGACATCCTCGGAGACGTAACCAACCGTGAGGAAGAACGTCGCCCAGAGCGCAGGTGTGGCAATGGCGATTTCTCGCCAGGACTGACAAACTCCAAGAAAAACGTTGGGAGCCCGATGGCCAAGACTCCATGAAATGGGCCGCTCGTATTCAACATCTTCCCGAAGTTCCTCTATCGATGGAAGACAGAGACAAAATATGTCTGCTGTGATTTCGACAGGTAATGTCGAGACCAGTGGGAAGATCGAGGTCGCGTGAAGTTGGCGTTGCACATCGGCCCTATCACGTTCAAGGGCCTTTAGCACTTGCTTCTGTTCGACGATTGCCGCATCGAGTTGCGCAAGACGTCGACGGAGGCCGCTTGTCATCGTACAAAGGTTCGGGACAGGCCGGTAAGCCGGCCGGCCTTGCTTTGCTAATGTGATCAGATTTGCGTCAAACCAAATGAAGGCTTGCTCCGAACCTCCTCTGTCCGACTCAATCTCCCCATACCTGAACGCAAGGGTCCACCGAGTTGTTCCCCGGTTCTGCCTCTGAATTTAGGAGACTAGTGCAGTGTACTGGTCTTTGTCAGCGCGTCGGGAAACACCATGAAGCGAGACCCGATCGAGAGTCTCTCGATTGTGCTCCCCACTGTCTCAACACCCCTGGAATGAAGTTCCAATTCTGTATAAAATGGCCGCCCCCATGTGAGTACACGCACCGAGTTCCAGTCTTTTCCACACACTCAACCCAAAATGCCCGCGCAAACCACCATCATCCCACAGTTCCCCGTCGAGGTGCTCGAACAGATCATTTCGACTACTTGGCACATGATGCTGTCCCCTTCCCAGCGCATCGTCTTCATGCGCTCGTCGGCGCTGGTGAATTCGACCTGGGCTGACATCTTCGACCTGATATCAAGTCGAGATGTCTATGTCCCCTCGGCTGCGTTCTGCGACCACCTTATTCTCCAGCTGCGAGCGCAGCAGCCGTTTGCGCACGCGGCGCCCCCATCATCCCCTCCATCGTCGCCTCTTTGGCGCGTCCTCCTCGGCTTTAAAAAGCCGTCGAAGATGCCCAGTTTGAAGAGGCGCATAGTTAACGCGACCTGCCGGTCTATCACTTTCCAGCTCGCGAACGTCGACGTGCATCCTGACCGACACGAACGCTTGCGCCTGCCCATGGCAGCGGCGCTCGACGAGCTGCTCGAAAACCTGGACGCGCGCCCGCTCGCCCCGAATCTGCGGAGTTTCACGCTCGAATACCTCGACGTGGGATTCGACGATTTGCCTCAGCGCATGAGCCTCGACGCCCTGCCCGAGCAAGTTAAGCACCTATGTGTGCAGTACTCGTATAGCCCGGGCATGCCCGCTGTGCTGCTCTTAGCGCTTCAAATGAAGCAGCAGAGCGAGAGGAAAGCCGCGTGGACTTCGCAGACCATCAGGGAGGTGACTCTCATTGGCGCGGGGCCGGACGCAGCGAGCGATATGTCGCGGGCGTGTCCCAATGCACGAGTAGTTGCTTTTAGTTGCTAAACTCTTGTCAATTTATGGTCAATTTCCATTCACAACTTCCCGCTGTGCTCTCTGCCCAATCTCCGCGGTCTGCCTAGATCATGCTGACCCGTGTCCCTTGAGACTTTATGCTGCAAGCTGTTCCGGAGCGACCTCCTTTCCTGGTGCTAGTTTGTCTTTTATTGATTCAGACTCTTTCATTCATTCAGTCAGGTTACAGTATTTCCTTCTCGTTTAGGCGCACATCCACCACACCCCTGCGTAAAAAATCTCACCCGGTGACATTCGGTGAGCCAGGCTCGTTCGCGTATTCAGGAAGGATGTAGACACAAAATTATTATAGAAATACATGATTGGGTGACACTTTGTAACCTTTAAGTGAATGGCGAGCACAGAGAACTTCATCTAAATCCGGTCTCTCATCAATCTGCTGTTGCGCAAGCTCCATGGCGGTGAGCAGTATGAGGTCGATGGCAGTGCGGCAGGAGGTCTCTTTCTACCAGACACGTAAATGAGCAGCGCATGAGACAGAAGTTGCCCGTTACTGACTTCCATGACAACATGTTGCTTGACGCTCTTCCAAAGTATGTTTTCTCGCAGCGCAGCCGCCGCTTCGTGATAGCGATCGACAGGTGAGGGTGCATGGGAGAGGTTCTGAATCTTCAGCAACAATAATGTCACCGGTTTTTAGATGGAAAAGATGGTTATAGAAGGGTAGAGCGTCTGTGGAGGGTTTGGGTGGAAAAGCGGACTGTAAGTGGGGTATGAGAAATCACAATAGTATTTCAAGTAGAGTTTCGGCGTCTAGCACGATCTCGGACGTCACGTCCTCCCAATCACCCTGCTCGATGGCGGCGAAGCAACGGTGCCGCCGCAATCGGTCGAGAACGGCGGTGAAAAGGGCCCGCGCGTCCAGGTCTCCCGCCTTGCGTTTCCGGGTCCCAACAAAAGAGTCAGATTGTGAGGCTGGGAGCATGATGATAGGAGGAGGGGAAAGAGAGATGATTGCTGGTTGCTCTGGCCTTTCCATATGATCCTTGGCCGCGTTCGCAAGAATCCGATGGAGGGCGGGGGATGTGAGCCGTTCCCATGAATTGCACGATTGTTTGATAATCCGCCAAATCTCGGTGGGCGACATTGAGTAAACCGTTCATATCAAGAGTCTGTACAGTAGTGAGTTACAGTGAGTTTTTGTTGAAACAGGGACGTACCTTGAGCTTCAGCGGGTTCAAATCATGTTGCAGCGCTGACAATTTGTCGCGTGACTGCCTCTTAGTCAAGTCCCCGATGCGCAAGTTTTCGAAAGAGCGGCCCGCACGCTCCTTGAGAAGATCGAAATCTACACTGAAACTTGAGCACACAGTGCATGTCAATATCCCGTCCATATTCAGCACCCCTCCGCGACATCTGTTCGAGCGAATCCAGATGGGCTCAACCGCCACAATGCGGTAGGGAAGACCCCGTCGATATGTATCGAAGAACATGTCTTCGTCCCAATCAACCCGTATGCCGGTACTGCCACGACTGCTGAGCGCCCTGGCTGCAGAACATGTGGTAGCTCTCCATAGATAGCAGGTTGAGATGTTGGTGCACTAGTCGAGGTTTGTGTAGATGACGAGACAGGTGCTTGAAAGAGATCAGTACAATAGTGTTTGGCTACAGCGAGCCATACCTTTACAGTCTTGCTTGTGCTGCTCTAATGACATCTGATTCCACCCTGGTCCGAACCTCTTCCCACACGTCGTGCATTTCTCCGGTATCTCGCGCGTAAGCAAGGTTTGCTGCGAAACCTCTCACGCTGGCTGGTACGGTCCAGCAGTTGGATGCAGGGCCTTGGGGAGCGAAAATTGTCCAAGATAAGAGCCATTTTGGAGATGTACAGTTGCAGGGTATCTATATGGACACTATGGACAGAATGTACAGTGTTGGTCGAGTCCGGTTTGTTGTTCACGTTGCAAGGATTTCCACGTCAAGAGTAGTCTCTTGAAAACAGTAGACTCGAACCAGTCAATTTTTCACCCAGTAGATTTTGATGACAGTCGATCAACTCGCGGGCGAAAAAGAGACTGGAACTTAGCTTCGCCAGCACCCTTTGATCGACTGTCATCGAACGAGTGTTGCTGTCCGGCTGTGTTCGAGTCTATGAAAACAGACGCTAAGTACAACATTTTGAGCTCGTGCCTCGCTTGTTGTACGTCAAGAGGTAGCCTGGTCACTACCCCAGTAGACGAGTTTGCGGGAGGTAAGACGCGTTCAATGAGCTGCCGTTGAGCTTTAATTGAGAGCGGACGGTGGTGTGGAGATGTTGTGGCGCTTCCCGGTTTCAATTTGGTTTCGCTCGCCTCTTGGTTGGGATGAGCCTATGTTTGGCTGTATTTCGCTGCAACGGGGATTGCCATTTTCGGCTTCGCTTCCAGTTCCTCACTGTCCTAAGCTTGACGATGAGCCAATACAGGCGACTGTGATGTCTTTTACTTTCCACTGGCCGCGCTTCTCCGACCAATTCCACTATGACGCGATTCAAATGCTCAACACCGCCCTCAACAAGGGTAACAAACCTCCAATCATTGCCGATAAAATCGAGGTCGTTGAGCTGGAGATGGGCACACAGGTCCGTCCATTTTCTGCGGGTGTCGGATGGAACCTTACAGCGTCGCAGCCGCCGGAGCTAGAAATTCGTGATATCGGGGACTTAACGATGGATCAGTTTCGCGGAATTTTTCGGCTCACATACGCAGGCGATGCCCATCTGGTCCTCAAGACCAAGGTGCAGGCGAACCCTCTTAACCATAAGCAGCCCGATGTCCACCTCGTCGCAGGCTCGCGCGGAATGCTCGCGGCGAAGCAGGCCCTCGTTGTCCCCATGCTCCTCCGTCTCTCGCACTTCAAGCTAAGCTCTTACGTCGTCCTCGTCGTCTCCAAACAAAAGGGCATAACTCTGGTGTTCAAGACAGACCCGCTGCAGAGTGTCGATATCAACAGCACGTTCGACTCAATCGCCGTCATCCAGATGTTCATACAACGCGAGATCGAGGGACAGCTACGCCAGATGTTCCGTGAGGACCTCCCCGGTATCATCCACCGCCTCAGCCAGCAGTGGGTCAAGGCCAAGGTCGAGACCCCGTCTTCTGGCCTGACTCAGCCCAACGTCCGCAGCGTTGGTGTCTTTACCCCGGAGCCCAGCAGCGCGCCGCCGAGTCTCACGCGACACAACGTAAATGTGTTTAACTCTGCAGCGCAGCCGTTCTCGCGACCGGCCTCCATAAGTCGCACCAACGTCACCCGACGAACGGTTTCCACGCCGCCTCCACAACCTCCACCTGTCACCAGCGACGGCGAACCTGTGTTCGATCCTACCTACGGCCTTCGGCCTGAGGGCATTCCTGCCAAGGGCGTCTTCCGCGGCTTCAAGAGCCTCTTTTCGGCTTCGCGCGGTCTCGCTGACCTTGCGGAAACCGAGCAGGAATCCGTGACGGACGATCTAGACACTACTTACGATATCTTAGATTGGGGAGGGTCTCAGCCAAGCATCAGTGTCACGGGCGACGAGTCCGAGTACGAGCGCATGCCCGCCGTTGGCGGTGGCACCATCATACGGCCGCGCATCTACCACTCTCAGTCGCACTCCCAGTCACAAACTCAAACCGCGCCTCTTCCGCTTCACCCACCGCGGCCTATACTTCTGCACAACCCCTTCTCCGCCGCCTTCGCCCCGCGCTCCCCGCCCCCGCCCTCGCCCCCCTCCTCGCGCTCGACCTCGCCCTCACCCTCTCATTCGCACTCGCACTCCCTCTCCACCCCGCCGTCCTCGTTCCACGACCCCCCGCCCCTCTCTGCGCACTCCGTTCACGCGCTGGCGATGCTCTCGCACTCGAACCACACCCTCTCGCCATACACCCGCTCTCTCTCCCACTTCGCCGTCCGCAGCGGGCCCCCGCGCCCGCCCGCCGTCGGTGCCGCCACCGCACGCAAAGGCCGCCGGCGACGCACGTACCGCATCGGCGCCAGGGCCGGCGCGGGCGCGGCACCAATCCTCGTGCCCGCACCCACATCCGAGGCGGCCGAGCCGGAAGCGCTCTCGCCGTCCGAGTTCGACATGGGCGACATGGATATGTACTTCCGCCACAGCGACCTCGATGGCGATGCGTCGCACCTACGCCTTCGACATAAGGTCTCGTCGCTCGCGATGTCCGGATGATGATGTGTATATATAATTTACCTGCTAGATTTGTTACTGGATATAGACAAACACTCGCTAGTACCCACTACTCATTCATGTACTATGTACCACAACTGTAATGCTACGCGCGCATCACCCTAGTAGTGGCTTCACTCAGCTGTGTGCACTTTCCGAGCATGCAGACGAGCTTCCGGCGATCCTTCTTGCTTTCGGCCGAAGTCCTTTTCCTCGTCTGCATGAAGGTTGAACGTTGCACCGCGATGAAGAAATGAGTGCCCTTATTGTCTTTGACATGGCTGTAAGAGAAGGCGTTCTCGTACCCGAGGTCGGATAAGTTCGGTATCTTTTATTATGAAGACTCGTCGAATCGAGAACGTTTCAAGAGATGCATATATCTTCACATGTAGTCTGACGGGTACCAATATTCCGCCTCTGCAGAAGAAGTACTTACTTTGCCTTTCCAAGCCCGCAATTTGAGGTAGGTGATCATAGATAAATTCAATGAGGTTTGTTGGTGTGGGGGACACCTCGAGCTCCACTCCATCGACAGACATCTTCCGTCAAGCGGCAAGGTCTCAGCGCTTCCATGGCCCTAAGAAAAGGTGAGCTAGAGATCATCGAACGAACGAGGCAAGCACACTTTGGAGACAAGTACAACGGACCACCAGCAAATGTATCGACAAGAAGCGTCATAGGGATGAAGTGGCCCTCCGCCATCTTGATGCTCACTGGAAACCAGAGGGTCGGACTCATCGAATCCAGCAGCCATAGGCTCCGAGACGATCTCGTAGTCGTTCACTGGGGGCCTTCGGGGGTTCACATGATGCCGCGTACTAAAGGGACTCGCGGATGCCGAGGGAGGAGTGCAACGAGGGAGGAGTGCAAAGACTAGGAGGAGCGTATTACCGCGGAGGTCCCCGTACAGGAATTATGACAAGCTGGGCCCGGCGGCGGCCCTGCGATTGTCGAGAGTTTCGACGCACTATAGAAGTTCATCGCGCTAGAGGAGTATATCACACGGCTTGCGCTACTAGAAGGAATGGAAAGGAAGTGTACTCACCACCGTAAAGCATAAAGTAGCCGATGCCATGAGAATTCAATTAAGGAAAAGGGTGTCGGCACTGTCGTATCAGGTGACCGAACCCGACAGGCAACGAAATTGTGGGTTTTAAAGACTTGGAAAAAAATTTGAGGTCTGGAGTATCTGGGGGGAACCGTAGTTATCGCAGGTAAGCCAGGAATCTTGCGGCACTTTTTGAAGGACGTCGTGCGAGGCCAAGCCCGTTAACATCACGTGTACCCGTCTGGCTTGACGGCTTACCGCAATGAGCTCGTTCGACAAGGTGGTGAAGCTGGCTTGTAAGCCCAAGGCGGCACCACCCAAGGCAAAGTATCTCGACCCTCTCATCGCCGCCACATGGGACGAGGGGGGCGCTATCCACGATGTCTGCAAGGCCCTCTCCGTACGGCTCCGCGAGCCCAACGCCATCGTCGTCTTCAAGGCCCTCATCGTCCTGCACACCATGGTCCGAAACGGCTCGACGGACAATGTCTTGGGGTATCTTGGGGGCTCACAGGTTCTGCGCCTCAGTAACGTCTCGGCGGGGAACTGGGAGGGTGTGTATGTCTGACCTCGTAGGATCAAGGCATCACTGAGATCGGCATAGGGTACACTACGCCGGAGAACCTGCAACACTACGCTGTATACCTCGATGCACGCATAAAGGCTTACCGCGACCTCAAGCACGACGCCGTCCGCGTCCAGTCCGACTCGAACCGGGATGCGCGAACATCAGCTGGCTTGCAGAGGTGCGTTTGTGTCGGCTGCAGGTTACGTGGACTGATGCAAGTGCGCGTAGCGCACCGCCGGCACCAACTGCGCTGCAGCGAAGCAAGACGCTGGCGGGCCGCAAGCTGCGCTCGATGACCGTCGAGAAGGGGTTGCTCCGCGAGACGCGCGCGGTGCATCGTATGCTCGATACGCTCGTCGCCTGCCGCTTCTATCTCGACGACCTTGAGGACCCGCTCACCCTCACCGCGCTCCGCATGCTCGTTAAGGACCTCCTCATTCTCTTTCAGGCCGGGAACGAGGGTCCGTTTTCTGTCAACTATCCTGTTCTAGCCTTTGACAACTTTTAGGCGTGATAAATCTACTCGAGCACTACTTTGAGATGTCGCACCCGGATGCGACCGAGGCACTCACTATCTATCGCCACTTCTGCAAGCAGACCGAGCTCGTCGTCGAGTACCTCGGCGTCGCCCGCAAGCTGCAGAATCTGCTCAATGTGCCCGTCCCGAATCTCAAGCACGTGCGTGCACGGCAATCTACGCCTACTCGGTCACTGATTTCTCCCAGGCGCCCGTCTCCCTCGCAGGCGCGCTCCAGGAATACCTCGATGACCCCGCGTTTGAGCAGAACCGCATCGAGTACCGGACGAACAAGGAGGCCGTCAAGCGCGGGCGTGGTGGTGCGACGCCTACCATGTTCCTTTCTTCCCCCACTTAACTTTGGGACAGCCAAAACCCAAACGCCCCCCGTCCCTGCCGTTCCCTCTACTAAACCCGACACGCCTGCTACGCCCGCCACCGCGAATGGTGCCGGTACTAGCAACGGGAACACGATGACCGTAAAAGTGAACGGTAAGGGCACGGATGATATGGTCGACTTCTTCGCGGCGATCGAGGACACACAATCCACGATGTTCAATCCCGCGACAAATAGGTGCGTACATTTTCACTGGTGACGTGTAAGCCCTGCTAACTCTCGCCAACACAGCCCAAACACAGCATACTTCCAGCAGATGGCGGCGAACCCGAACCCGTTCCAGCGCATGCAGGCACAGGCGACGGGATATCCTGGCGCGTTCCAGGCCCAACCCACAGGCGCCTTTCAAAACGGGATGCAGATGCAGATGCAGATGCAGAATGGGATGCAGGGGTTCCCCACCGGTGGGGGCGGGCTGCAGCCGCAGGCGGCGGGGTTCAATCCGTTCAGCGGGGCGCGGCCGGTGTCGAGCTTTGGGCCACTTTCGGCGCAGGCGACCGGCATGGGGATGGGGGCTTTTGGTGGTGGTGGGCAGCCACAAGGCGCTTTCCAAGCGCAACCGACGGGCGCCTTTCAACAACAGCCGATGGGTGCTTTCGGGGGACAGCCGACTGGCGCGTTCCAAACTCAGCCGACAGGCGCGTTCCCGCTCCAGCAACAGCAGCAACAACAACAACAACAGCAGCCCTCGTTTCTGCGGCCGCAGATGACAGGGGGTGGTGCGGCGAACCCGTTCCGCGCGAGCCAGTTCGGGTCGCCGCCGATGCCAGGGCAGCCTTCGATGTCTGCGGGGCCGGTCATGGGCGGTGCCGGCGGGTTCGGCGGAAACACCGGAGGATTCGGCGGAATGAATACCGGTGCGGGTAGCGGGACGGGCGTGGGGCTGCGGCCGCAGATGACAGGGGGCGGGACGGCGAACCCGTTCCGCGCGAGCACGATGTTCTCGCAGGGGACGGGACCCGCGGCGTTCTCCGTGCCCGCCGTGCCGCCATTTGCGCTCGGCAATAACAACCCCGGCGGCGCGTCCGGCGGAATGGGGGTGGGGGCGACGATCCCGAGGCCTGCGTCGGCGCCGCTTAGTGCGCTCGCGCCGTCGTCCCCGACGGGCGGGGCGCTACAGCCTGTGAAGACGCACCAGACGGGAACACGCAATCCCTTTGGGCAGCCCGCGCCGAGGGAGGAGGTGCCGAGTCTGCCTGTGAGGCAGCCGACGTTGATGGAGATTGCAATGGGCAGCCATGCGCAGATGCAGCAGCAACAACAACAACAACAACAAGAGCAGCAACAGCAACAACAAGCGCAGCAGCAGATGAAGACGCAGGCGACGGGTTTCGGGGGGAGCACGACGAAGGCGTTTGACTATGGCTCGAGCGCGCTTGGGCCGGGGGCGACAGATATCTCGGGGGTGGCGAGCGAGTTCGCGTTCAGCAAGTCTGGGGGGACGAATGGGAGCACGAGCGGGGCGGGGACGTCGGATACGGGGTCCTCGTCGCTGTTCTCCTCGTCGTTATCGGGGACCACGGGGGCGTCGTCACCGGCGATATCGTTTACGCCATCATTTGGCGGGGGCATGAGTTCGGGGTCGTTTAGTCCTACGGCTTCGACGTTCGGGGCTGGCCCGTCGTTCGGCTCGTCGCCGTCACCCGCCTTCGGCACTGGCGCGTCGGGGTCTGGCTTCAATCCCTCGAACTCTACGCTCAACTCGAGCACAAACGGGAGCGCGAGCCCGATGTCTTCGCAGGCGACGGGAGGGGTGAAGGCGTTCAAACCCTCGTCGTCGTTTGGGGCGAGCCTGCTGGAGGCGCTGCCGCCGATACCGGGGTCTGCGCCGGGCACGCCGGTAGGGGGCACCCCGCAGCAGACCGGGGTCGGTGCGCAGCCGACGGGGTTCTTCGGCGGAGGGTCGACAGGCGCGTTTGGTGGAGCCTCCACAAATTCAACAGGCGCGTTCGGCGGCTCGACGAGCGCATTTGGCGGTGCTTCCACGAATCCAACAGGGGGATTCGGTGCGTCTTCCAATTCGACAGGCGGGTTCGGCGGGGGGTTGGGGTCTGGGTTACGACCACAGATGACGGGTGGGGCTGCGAACCCCTTTCGCGCGTCAATGGCGATGGGCTCGCCGACGGGGCCAATGCCCATGGGAGGACAACCGGGCTCATTGCCTTCAGGCCCGGGGGCATTCGGTGGCGCGAATATGTTTGGTGGGTCATTCGGGGGCGGCGGCCCGTCGTTTGGGGGTGGGCAGCAGCAGCCACAGCAAAATGGGACGGCGTCGCTGATCTAACCCGTTTTTTTACATCTCTTGCGCTCACAGTTGTGATCTATTCGCTCGTTTACTCATGCATGCATTGTTCTGCTACATACTTATTTCCCACTGGAATGGAACGCTCTCGTTGTCCGTGTAGATTAGCTATTTATTCGATACCTACAATAATACACCTCTTTGTTTCCGAGTTGAGCCACTGTGACCAGACGCGTCCAAACACTCTTATTCCTGCTATCACCACCTCAATGACTTCGTAAGTGGCTCTGAATGGCCCTCGGTCTAGCTGACTCAAACCACTGCGTTTCCCAGCGACGCAACTATGGCAGATGCGACACCGGAGATGGGCCTCGATGCCGCGATAGAGCATGCAAAACGCGCTTTTGCGCTCGAAAAGTACGAGCAGGCGGTCGACTACTACGCGACCGCCCTCGAGCTCATGTATGTCGCGTCGCTCTCCGCAGCAGTCTTTTTGACGCGTCGTCTATCCAGGACGAAAAAATGCGGCGAAGACGCGCCCGAGACCGCGGATCTGTACTTTTCGTATGGGAAGGCGCTCCTCGAGAACGCGATTTCGCAGAGCTCGGTTCTGGGGAAGGACCAGCCGGAGGACGGAGAGGACGAGCCTGCTGGTGCGCCCTTTGTTCTGAGAAGCTGTTTTTTCGGTGTGCTAACGGCCGCGCAGAGTCGACGTCCGCGAACGGCCCGATCCTGTCGTTCACCGGGGACGCGGAGGAGGACGCCGGTGTGGACCTGTTCAGCGCGGCGCAGGACATGGAGGAAGCGGCGGATGCCGCGGAGGCGGAGGAGGGCGACGACGACGGCGAGCCGGAGGACGACTTCAACGCGGCGTGGGAGGTGCTCGACCTCGCGCGCGCGATATACGCAAAACAGAGCGAAGACGGTGCGGACGAAGGCGTGCAGCTCAAGCTCGCAGACACGTATATCGCGCTCGGGGACGTCTCGCTCGAGACTGGTTCGCCCTTCTTTCTCACACTCTTCCGTTCATTTATATATTATTTCTGCAGAAAAGTTCGAGCAGGCGATCACGGACTACGAGGCGGGGCTGGCGCTCAAAGGCGGGCTGCTCCCGCGGAGCTCGCGGCAGATTGCGGAGGCGCACTACAAGCTGAGCATGGTGCTCGACCTCACGTCGGGGCGCCTCGGCGACGCGATCACGCACGCGGAGCAGGCCCTTGACAGCATTGAGTGCCGGCTGGCTGCACTTGCGGATGCGTCTGTAGGAGGCGCGTCTGCGCCCGCGGATCCGAAGGGTAAGGGCAAGGGGAAAGGTCCTGCGCGAGACGGCGAGATTGGGGTTATGACGCCCGCGCAGGTCGACGCCGAGCGGAAGGAGCTCGCAGGGCTCAAGGAGGATCTCGCCATAAAGGTCGCGCTCCTCCTCCCGTTTTTGGTGCAAGCGTTAACGAATCATAGGTCGAGGAACTCAAGACGCGCCCGGACGAGCCAATAAAGAACGCGTCGGCGCTCGTCGCGCAGGCGCTCGACGCGGAGCTGAATGCGGGGCGGGCGGCCAATGGCGGTGCGCAGGTGGTGAACGACCTCACGGCGATGGTGGTGAAGAAGAAGAAGAAGCCGGCGGCGGAGGCGGGCTCGGCCGTGCCCGCGTCGGGGTCTGCATCGCCCCGGACGAAGCGCAAGGCGGAGGACGAGGGCGAGAGCGCGGAGGGGAAGAAGGTCCGGCTGGGCGGCGCGGCGCCATAGATGCGCAACGGCGCTATCTTATTATTTGCTTTGTTAGTGCCACGATCTAATAGTTTGTACGATGTTACACTGGAGTATTCGTGCGCGAAGGAAGGACGCGAGGGAGAAGGTGAATTGAATATTGTAGATGTATATAGATTTGAGTCCAACTGCCCTGGTCATCTCCCAAGAGAAAAAATCACACAATGGAAGGAAACAGGAACGTTGCAGACAAAGGAGGCTGCTTGCGACGCAGCGATGGTGGGGCTCAAGACAGATCCGCCCTAAGATGTTCAGAGAGTCTTCGAAGGTGATGATTCCGGGCAATACATATGGCCTGCATGGAGCAAAAAAGTCCTGGCCGGTGCGTAGAGGAGATGGACCGGACTGGGCTCGGTCTGTGGGCGAGGCACGACAGGGAAGGCCTGTTAGGGAGGCCAGCTGGTACGAGTCGGGAGAAGGTGCGGTGATATGGCCTTGATCAAGGTATTTGTTGACTGAGTCGCAGCCAAGACTGGATCGCAGCTCGCGCAGAAAAGGAAGGTGGCCGCGGATATCAATGGCGGCAAGGTCGGCCTCCCAGCGTCGGTCCTTTAACTTGCCTTTAACGGGTGTATTCAATCCAGGTGTTGTAGTGGCACATGTAACTGATCTTCCGTATGTTGCCTCAGCCACAGTAAAGAGCTACTTACAGCCGGCGCATGTTAGCATGGATGCAGAGTCGATTGCCGCTCACCAAGATTGTTCACGATAGGAGATGTCTGACCTGTGCTCAAGGGGCGTCCTTTCTGAGTTAATTTAATCAATGTGCTGCGCCTCCAGATAATTAGTAGAACTGAGCGTGAACAGAAGCCTAGAGCGGCGGCCAACAGGAGTCTCCCGAAGGCAGACTAGATACTACGCTTGATAGGTATCTTGAGTAAGTAAACCCTATCGGGGTCTACCTTTGGGAGGATAGCCAGGCCAGTTCGATCGGTGTCAGGCGGGGATCGGATTGGGGCTCGAGGTCAGGTAAAAGGGCTGGATGGAGGGTCTTTCAGGTCTTTCGACATACCCGGGGTAACTGAGAAGGGCCCAATCCGATCGTGTCATCGGTCGCTCCATGGATGATGCACGCGGCTTGAGGTTGGTTGCGGGCAGCTCTAACGCGCGTGTGCTCAGGTCGGCCGGTGTTGGGGGCATTCAATTCAGGTGTTACAGTGGCACATACAACTCATTGACGATAGACATTTCGTTTGTAGCTTCCAGGACGGTATCAAAAACTGCATAAGGCACATGTCAACATATATGAGGAGAGCTGACTCGGAGCCAGTGAATTCTACGCACCAAAATTACAAAAAGCACCAAAAAAACGTTCACGATCGTACACGAGGGGTCCTTTGGTTCGACGGATGTGCCAGACAGGACTTGATGGGAATAGAAGCCAAGAGTGGCGGCCAGCTCGAGATTAGCGTCAAGTGGGGTCGGATAGGGGGCTGGATGTCAGGGAAAAGGGCTGGATGGAGGGTCTTTCGATGGAGCTTTGGGTAATCGGGTCCAATCGTGTCATCGGGTGCTTGGTGAGTGATGCAGATGCACGCTGGTTGCGGACAGTTTGCAGGATTGCGCGATACTCTCCAAGGGAAGCCAGACCCAATATGAAGGATTGAGATTATTCAAGCTGAGAAACCGCCGTGAAACCGTATTGCGTTCGGGTTGATTTGCAACAAGTCCAATGAGGTGCCAAACCAAGCCCGCTACGAATCGATACAATACAGAGAGCATTGCACAGCATGGAACCTGACGAATTCGTCTTTAACTGTGTACTGAACGGCGGAGGGCTGACTAGGGGAAAAAGCAGATGATGATGCCTTGGCCTCGCGGTTCGCTTGGGGATGTGCAAAGCTGCAAGCACGCTGTCATGGTTAACAAGGTTCTAGCCACCGAGAGCCGTTCGGCGTTCGCTACCGTTCGGCGTTGAAAATCGTTTTGGGTTACGGTATGTCGGACGATGGTGATGGGCTGGAGTGCTATAGGCTAGGCGTGACCGCTCTCGACTCGAGGCTGGTCCAATAAAAAAACTTGTCTGCTCCCGTCTGTACACTCCGCATTCATTGCTTCGTCGCTCGGGAGAGGACAAATAATCGTCCTTCCCGAATCCCATCGACGAATCCTATTCCTCCTGCCGTCACCCACTCCGAGTCCCCTCCGACGGAGACATTGGACGGGAACATCCACATGGCACGAACACATCGACGAGACTCGTCCCCGAGCAACAAGGACGCTGCGCTGATCAAGAAACTCAAATCCTCGCATGTCGCGCCCCCCCAAGTGGCAGGGGCGAACGGCTCGGACCCGACGCCACATTTTGCAGATGGTGTTCTGGACCACACCAGCATCGCCCAACTGCATTCGGGATACGCGTGCAATGAGCCATTCAAGTATGCGGTCGTCGAGAAACTCTTCCAAGACGAATTACTGCAGAAGGTCAAGGACGAGTGTCTGAGCGAGCTCAGTTTCACCGAAAAAGAAACCGATATCTACAAGGCATGTGCGCTCTATCTTCTCTTTCCAATCGCTCACCTGGAGCGACCAGGTCAATCAAACGGGCGACCTTGCTTCCCTGAACTATCTGACGTCCTCGCAAATTTCGCTGCTACCAAATCTACTCACCCTGCGCGATGCTCTCTATTCCCCGGTGTTCCGCAACTTCTTACGTGCTGTTACTGGCTGTGGACCGCTCTCGGGAACGAAGCAAGACATGTCCGTCAACTCGTATACGCGCGGGTGCCATTTGCTGAATCACGACGACGTGATCGGCTCACGACGCGTCTCCTACATCCTCTACATGCCGCTCCCCCATTTCCAGTTCTGGCAGAAGGACTGGGGTGGTGCGCTCGAACTGTACCCTACTGTTGTCGGCCCTGACGGCGAGCGCGAGCCCGTCAGTATACCGAGTAAAAGTATTCCCCCGAGCTGGAACCAGTTCATCTTCTTCGAGGTGCAGCCGGGCCAAAGTTTCCACTCTGTGGAGGAGGTTGTGGTGGGTGGCGAGGGCGAGGACCGCCGTGCGCGGCTGAGCATCAGCGGCTGGTTCCATGCCGCGCAGGAGGGTGAGGAGGGATACGTACCCGACCGCGTGGAGCAGCCGAAGAGCTCGCGGGAGCAGCTGGCCATGACCTCCACCGAGTTCAAGTCCTACCCCTCGGAGATGGAACAGCCCCTCGACAACACACTTTCTCAAGAACACCTGGCCTTCCTCTCCGAATTCATCAACCCTGTCTACCTGCAACCCCGCACCATGAACACCCTCGCCTCGCGGTTCGTCGAGGAGTCGTCTCTCGAGCTCCACTCCTTCCTCTCCAACGAGCTCGCCTCCGCGCTAGAGCCCCGGCTCCGCGACCTCGACACTGCCGACGGACTGGGCGAGGCCCGTGCCGGGCGTGTGCCTTCACACACCAGCGGTACCGGCGGCGCGTGGGCAGTGCGTGGGCCGCCGCACAAATGGCGCTACTGCGTCCTCCAGCCGCACGACGGCAGCGCGCAGGCCGTTGCACCGCGCGCCGCGGCGTCCTGCGACGCGATCGTGCGCGGCCTCCAGGACGAGCTCTTCCCCTCCCCCGCATTCCGCGCGTGGCTCGCGGTCGTGTCGCGCCTGCTGCCGACACGCCACTGCGTTGAGGCGCGGCGGTTCCGCCCCGGGCTGGACTACACGCTCGCTACGAGCGAAGAGGCGGAGGCGCGCCTCGATGCAGTGCTCGGGTTGACGCCAAATGTGCGGCAGGACGAGGAGGAGGTGCCGGCGGTAAGGAAGCGGTTCCGCAAGCCCGCAGAAACAAAGGAGCGCGGCTGGCAAGCGGCCCAATGGGGAGGCTGGGAGGTACGTCGTCTATCTCTTACCGTCACGCTCGGTATGCTTACATTCATTGACCTTAGTGCTACATGGCACCCCACAACGAGGAAGACGATCCGGCTGTCTATCGTGCTGGAACTATCAAAAAGCCGGCGCATGAAGCGAAAACCAATGGCACCAATGACGCCTCGTCGTCGAAGAACAGCAATGGGACCAATGGTACCAATGGTACCAACGGGACAAACGGGCATACCGCGTCGAGCGACGCTGAAGAAGATCTCGAAGACGGAGCCGAATCCCTTGACGTGTCGATGGAAGAGGAAGAGGAGGAAGAGGACAGTACGCTGCTCACTGTCCAGCCGGGGTTCAACCGGCTGCTGCTCGTCCTGCGAGACGAGCGCGTCATGCGATTCGTTAAGTACGTTTCAGCCTCGGCCGAAGGTTCGCGATGGGATATTTGTGGCGAATACGAAGTTGGGATCGTGGAGGAGGCGGCTGACGACTCAGAGGACGGCGACTGACCAACACTGCTAATCCTCTGCTGCACATCATTTCATACCTTACTTAGGGCCTACACATACGAATATCGTCGGTATAATCTGGTCGGATGGTAAATTATTGACGAGACGTAGAGTGCTACAATACCATCGTCCGGATCTAAAATACCACCTTTTTGCCTTGGCTCGGGACTATAGCTGCTGATTCCCTCTTAGCCTGCGCGAGCGCAGCACCAGGCTTTGGGCGGCTCTTGGGACCCTTCCGCTCCCTCTCCTTCCCACCCCCGCCAGATTCCGCGTCGCGCTGTTTCCAAGGCGGCGCGGCGTCGTACGAGCGCTCGGCGCCAGCTTTAGGCGCTTCAGCTCCAGTCTCCACTGCTTTCTTTTCGCGCTCGATCTTCTTCTCAGCGCGCGGTCCACGAGACTTGGCCTCCTTCCTCCGCGGCGGCATCCCCGCAGTGCCCCCTTCTTCGCGCTTGACCTTGGGCGCACCCCGGCGGACTGCATCTGCAGAGGCGTACTCCACCACTAGCTTCCGCCCGTTCAGTGTGTGGTTTTTGGGATTGACGAGCGCGGAAGTCGCATGCTCGATCGAGGTGAAGTCAACGAAGGCGAATCTGAGAAGGATCAGGATACTTTACGCGGGGCAAAGGGAACTGGACGGACCCCTTGCAGTTCCCTGTATCCTCAAACGTGCCCATGCGGACTTTCCGTATCCACTTCTCCTTATCTTTATCTGCGGCCGGCGTCGCTTCGGCCGCACCGTCTTCGTCTTTCGCCTTCTTCTTTATGCGGTGGGCCTCGAACAGTTCGCGAATGGACTGGTCTGTGGTGTCGAAGCCAAGATTACCGAGGAAGAGAGTCGGGGCAGGGGGCTGCTTTTGTGCGCGGAGGATCTTTTGTGCGGTCTTCGAGTGCGTTTTGCCCGGCTCCAACCCATCAGCCGCTGCAGCTTCAGCACCGGGAACTGCAGGCCGCCCGGTAAAGTCGCCGCCTCGAAAAAAAATCATGAGTTTCGAACCACATTCTATGACGAAAATAGTTACCGTCTTTTATGAGCAGCTTCCTGCCGAATAGATTCTGTTCGGACAACGCTATAGCAGCCTTTTTGCCGTCCTCAGTCGTAAAGTCAACATACGCGTAGCTGAATGAGTGGATGAGTAAGATACACTGTTCCAGAATTGGGTGATAATCACCCCCGGTTCTCTGCCTTTACACCTGGCTTCGTGGAAGCTTTGGTGGGCATATGTATCCGTGTAATTTCCCCCGCCTCTTTGAAGAACTCGGTGAGAGCTTCCGGCGTCGTCTTAAACGTCATGTTGCCGACCCAGACTGAATTTTGCCGCTTCGCCGGGGCGCCTGCAGACGCTGCTACTGCCGAACCATCGGGGAGCTTCCGCTTTTTAGCGGGCTGCTCAGAGTCCAGCTTCGCCTGCTTTTCCTTGCGCTTTTGGCGCCGCTGTTCGGCATGAGAGAGTACAGGAACCTCTGCAGAGGGCTCGGCGTCAGAGTCCGCGTCCGAATCCGAATCCGAGCCTGAATCTGAATCTGAGTCTGAGTCTGCCTCCGCATCCTTGGCTTCGCGCTTCCGTTTAGCGGGTACCTCTGGGGTAGTGCTTCGTGAGCTGGAGCTGCTCGACGAGGACGAAGACGAGGAAGCCATTTTTTGACAGACGCGTCGAAAAGCAAGAGCAAACTTGGCCTAAACGGGATTTCTCCTGACATTCGTTCTTCCATCTCGGCATGGCTGCGCTTGCCCACTCCAACCTCCCGAACCTGACCTTGCTGTCCAGGGGTAAAGTGCGCGACATCTACGCGACGTCCGAGTCCGACAGACTGCTCTTCGTGGCGTCGGATAGGATCTCTGCGTACGATGTCATCCTCAAAAATGTCTGTCTCCGCCGGGTCTCCCTTTCTCCTCTCATGATCGGCAGGGCATCCCGAACAAAGGGAAGCTGTTGACGGAGGTCTCGCTATTCTGGTTCAACAAGCTAGGACACATCATTCCGAACCACTTTATCACGGCAGACATCGATGAGATGCCCAGCGAGGTGCGGGAGTATCGCGAGCAGCTCGAGGGCCGCGCGATGCTGGTCAAGAAAGCGCAGGTTGTGCCGCTGGAGGCTATTGTCCGCGGGTACCTCACAGGCGTGTGCTCTTTCCTCTCCGCCCCGCAAACGGCGAACGGTTATGCACTGCAGGCTCTGCGTGGTCGGAATATAAGGAAAATGGAACCGTCCATGGGATCGCTCTGCCCGCGGGCCTAATCGAGTCGCAGCAGCTCCCGGCGCCGCTCTTCACGCCGTCCACGAAAGCAGAGCAAGGGTCGCACGACGAGAACATCTCCCCAGAAACAGGTCCGAGTCTGTTCTCTCCTGCCGCGTTCAATCAGGCCGTGACACTCGTTGTAGCGGCCGATCTGGTTGGGAAAGACCTCTACACGAAGATCTCTGACGCCGCGCTAGCGCTCTACGCGTCCGCGGCCGGCCACGCCCACTCGCGCGGCCTCATCCTCGCGGACACCAAGTTCGAATTCGGCTTGTTCCCTCAGTCGCCGGATCCTGGCTCTCCGCAAGATCTTTTGCTGATAGATGAACTGCTTACCCCTGACTCCTCTCGTTACTGGCCGCTGCAAGGATACGCCGCCGGTAAATCGCAACCCTCTTTCGACAAGCAATATCTGCGAGATTGGCTGGTTGGAGCCGGCTTCCGCAAGGGCCTCGAAGCGGGACCGGAAGGCACCTCAGACGGGTGGCTCATAGAGGACAAGGTCGTGCATGGGACACAGCACAGATATCAAGAGGTCGTCGCGATGTTGACCAAGTGACGTGTTTAAACTTCTGCTATAAAGTAATGTAATGCGTGTATCTATATGTCTCTCTAGATCTGACACCACTTCTCAACGTCCTCCATGCTCGGGCCCGCTGGATCATCCGAAGCTGCGAGGTTGCACTGGTGGAACACGCGAACTTGGTCCTGCGTAAAGGCACCCACAACGGTGTGCAGAACGCCGCGATTGTGGAACAAAACGAGGTCCTTCTCACTCCTGTAAGACAGAATTACGAAAGCGTACTTCAGAAGAGGGAGCCTGGCGCACCAATCGTGTGGGTATACAAACTGATTGCAAAGATTAGCAAGATGATCCGGCGATATAGAGATCTTACCGCAGGAGCGATAGCGGGTCGCTGCATCTTATACAGCGTTTCTCGCACCTCTTTGAGATCTGTTATGTGGCCGCCGTCAGGGTACGACGCTCCCTCGCGGTTAGCGCCGGATGGGAGCGGGTCCACGAGCAGTTCTGCTGCGCCACAGGGATGGACCTGAAAGTGGAGCTGCTCCGTGGCAGGATTCTTCCAGAGCTAGGAATGATTAGATTGTCTACGACGATGTTCTTCTCCCTGGGTGATACTCACAACAGGCATGATTTTAATTCTTGATTCTTCCCAAGGCGGCAATTCACCTAGAGGGAGCTCCAAACCTTCTGTCTCGATCCCGAGGCCGGTAGACATTGCATGGGCCGGCGCCATCCAGACATAGGGATGAGGGGCGTATTTGACACGAGACCGCACCGCAAGACTCTTGAGCTCAGCAGGCAGCAGCTCGAACATGGTCTTGCCGGAGACGAATGCGGTTGTGCCCAGAGGAACGAGAAGCTCGTCGCCAGTTCCATCGTCGTACCGACAAGTCTGGGAGTTGCCGGAGGGCACGGTTACGCCGTATAAAGTGGTCACTCTCGGCGGCGAAAGGTCGTAAAGCGCTGCGTCGATATGCCATCGGTAAAAACGCGTCACCCCGCGCGTCTCGTCTTCGTGCGAGACGCGGGTCTTGTGGAACGTCGTATGGCTCGGGTGTTTGAGACGAGCTTCAGCAAGCCCTTCGTGATCGTACACGGTGCCGTTGCCGATAAGCTGAACCTGCGGCACGCGCGGAATAGTTTTAAGATCGGGGTGCAGAATGGACTTGGCGTTGGTTCCGGTCTTGTTGTTTCCGTGCCCGTAGCTTTCCGCGTCCGGGTCGAATGCCTGGAATGAATTGAGGCGCTACTGGATCCATGGGTCCGGCCGTGGGCTTGCCTTCGTGAGCGCGTATTGCTGTTCTGGGGTCAAGAGGACATTCCGGAACAAAAGAACATCGTGCTGAGTGCTTGTGGGTTACAGGAAGTATCTGAAGCTCGACGACGTACCCTGTACAAGGCCTCCTTGACCTGCTCGAATTCCTGCCGACTTAGAGCCCCTGGATCAATATTCTTGACTTCCCTTCCAAAATCAGAGAACTTTGAAGAATCGGCAGTTGCAGGGAGAGACAGAGGGCAGAGATCGATGGCCATTATTCTCGGAGTGGTAGTTATCGTCAAGTTAGATGTATTTTACCGCTTTCGGCCCAACATGATCTTCTTTCCAAACCTCCCACGGTTCGACTTTCTTCCACCAACCACAATGGTGAGACCCAGCATTTTCAGGGGAAGAGCGAGGTTGAACGTTGAGGCCGAATCGTGGTCATATAGTGGTACGGAAGGAGTGGCTGTGCCGACTCCGGCCCATCCCGATTCACACTCCGTTCCCCTTCACAAGTACAAGTTGTACATATCCTCTGGCAACCCCAAGCCGCTCAAGCTCGAGCATCATTTGGTACAGTCGAAGTCGAAATCCCTCGTGGGTGCTGAATCATCGGGAAATCACCGCCTCGGCTTTCTGGATTCACCAGCGCGGCGCAGTCCTGCCACATCCCAGATTCAACTGTTCCGCCGATCTTCCAAGGTCTTCCGCCTCTGGAAGTGAGTACAATGTGGGCCTGATCTACAGTGATTGCCTAACAGGAACGCTGCTTCTTGGATGGATATCTAGACTGGGAAGACAAACCATCTGCCGCGAACGAATTCGAAATCGAAGTGCCAGCGGACGATGAAGTGACTTGGGTCGACTGAACCTGACCTCGCCACCAACTTTTGGTTTGCAGGAGAGTGCCAAAGATGTGTGAAGCAATGAAAACTAGACGATACTTCTGAAACCAAAGAACTTCAAGTTGTAACTCAAGTTTTTGCGTAAACGCGGCTCGATTTCCGATATACAGTTATGTTTTATTTCGTATTTCTGGGTCTTTGCTATTGTACACAACTGATAGCCGCCCAGACTACTCCGTTACGTCGAACCCCGCTAAACCTTGCTGGCAATAAAGGCAGCTGCCGACGCGGCGTCGACGCCATATGTCCTATCACACAAGGCTGTCAGATTCGCTCGCAAACCAGCGTGACATAGACCAACAGGTGCGGGGCAAGGACGAGGACTCCGCCCTGACAGATGTTGTCGCCCTTGTGGCAGATAATCTTCGTATTCGCCGCGGCGACGCCAGAAACCGCCTGGCCATTGTCCGGATCCCCCTGCGTTCACCCATCAATATAGGGAGCTCGGCACAAAAGCAGAATATCCTCACGAAAATGAGCGCTGCCTTGATTCGCCCCGAGACATCCGCAGACAGCTGCTCCGCCGCGTTGTGAACGAGCTGGCCTCCTTGACTGTACCCGACAGCCACGAGTGCCGCGCTCGGACACGCCTTGGCGGCGTTCGTCAACTGTCGCATCGTGTTAGCGCAGTTGAGCGGCACGAGCGAATTGCCTCTTACATCCGCTGCCATGGTCTTCGACCCCTGAACATCCCCTCCGACCAAAAATCCTGGTATGTTTGCGGCATAATCAACGCCGTTGAAAGATAACGACTTTGTGCCCAATGCAGCCTTGAGGGCTAGCTGGAGAGGTGGGCCGGCCACGACACCGATCGGAGCGGGCTCCGCCGTTCCACGCGCAAAGAAAAGCTAGACGCTGTTAACATTTGACGAAGGCGCACTTCGAAAGACAATACCATGACATCAGAACAAGCGGCCTGGCGCTCAACCAGTGGGGCGGCCAGCGCAGAAAAACCAAGAGACAGGACGGGGAGGAAAGTGGCGAAGAACATTTGGATCGACCTGCCGCGTTCTGCAGTGCGACGGAATTTTTATATGGCGAGACTGCATCCGACACCTCGACCATAGATGCGGATCCACAGGTTGCCAGCTGAAGTCATTCAATTCAGCGGTTGGAAATGGAATTCTTTCATGTTCTTTCATGAAGGTGAGTTCGGCAGCAACCGCGGTTACTACCGGGTCCGACCCATTGATAAATACTACATCGACAGAAATCGATCCACGTCGAGAAAAAACACTTGCAGCAGCACAAATGGGTACATATGGGATCCAACTTGAAAGCTGGAACCGAACTGAAGAATATCTATGAGGTTCGCTATGTACGCTCTGGATGATCACGTACTGCCAGGCACTGCTCATCTTGGGAACTGGTTGTTACTCCGGATCGAATACTTCGAAATTTTGTGGGGGGCAACAATCAACAATCATCACGAGGTGGCCAGTGCACTTGAGAATAAGGTTTTCGGAGGCTTCCGGGAGCTCTTATTGAGCATGACTCGCTGCCATGAGGCTCCGTGCCTTTGTTCTTTTACCATGGAAGTATTTTGACCCTGGCAGCCCAGTCGCTAGCAACGCGCTGCAACGCGGCAGGCAACTTACTAGTTGTTATCATCTCGGCCGTCTCAGGGATAGGAATATGCCATGCGGAAGAAGTGGGGGGCCTGAAATCTGAGACTTCGAAGTCGACGCAGCTACATAAGAACTAAGCTTTCAAACTTGCCTAGTAAGTTTTGCCGGAATCGATCTTCGCGGCATCAAAACATCTAATGCGGGGTAGTCGAGTGGCGGTGCAGATTCCCACGTCAGTCTATCGATAAGATCGAACCCCTATCTTGTTTTGAAGCCTCAGCCTTTTGATTGTTGAAGTTCAACTTCAAAAGTCGACCGGTTGAGACTGAGGCGCTCGAGTACTTCAGCTTGAAGACTCGCTCGGAGCAAGTGCTATTCAAATCCGGGTCGGACTGACTGAATTATTGCGGTGGTAAATCTCAGCACTGGCATTGTCACTGAGATGAATCCCTGCGTCGAGGAACAGAGGGCCGCTAGCCCGCCGGGCTGCAGCTTATGTGGACCGTCCAATAGCCAAGTCAAGACGTCGGCTAGTTGTTGTACCTAGTATCAAGCTCGCAAGAATCTAACCGAAATCTCATGGCTAAGGAAGTGTTCCCCCGAGATCCACACTGTCGCGACATGCGCAGAAAGAGACAAGGGATCAAATGGTATCGATTGAACATGAGAATTTTTCCAGCTCAAATAATCGCAACCATATAGAAATAATCTCATGGATCTGGATAATTCACATGTAAAAAAAACGTGTAAGTTCATTAAAATTCATGAAGCCTAGCGTCATGAAGGGGACAGTGACTGAGCTTAGTTCGACGTGAGCATCGAGTTCATGAACCTCTGAACCGGCTTCATTGCGACACAACGGGGAAGCCGGTCTTCCGTACGTCAGCCTTCGACGTCTGCTTCAACCTGCGATGAATCTTGATGAGTCTATCCCTGAAATTTGATTCATGGTCGAGCCCTCGTAATTTTCCACTTCTTCAATAGCATATACCCACCTTGATTTGACCTTATCATATTTTACCACGTCGGACGCCTTGTGACAGGAAGTGATCGTACAAGTATACGTTGTTGCCGCCAAAACACGTCCAAGCTATGCGGACCTTGGAGGTAGCTCTTCCCGGCAGCAGGTAGTAGCCCGTGCCACGGGCATTCCATCGAACGAAAAGCCGTGCATGGTTTTTGAAGTGCGCACAGACCGGAATGCCGCTTACCGCCTACGGTTCAGCATGTCAAGTGTCCGCACGGTTTTGAATCGATGGGCCACAGGCGGAAGCGTCAGATGGGAGAGCGTGATGATATCGAATGGAACGAAAGATCATGGCATACTTATGCTGCATCGTTTTGTGCTGCGAACTCGCACCTCGAATAAGAAGGGCAATTGCGGAGGGCCCAAAGGCTCATTCATTGCCGCGTCGTAGTATTCCCGGCGTCTTGAGGGAGTTGACCATCATCCCTTCATTCAAGGGTTGTCTTGCGGCCCTCTGATAACTTCCTAGAGCTCTTCAACCAAGGTTGAACATTCAGGATTCACAACGCAACGATAAATGCTGAAAGAGGGCAGACTTGAGTTAGACAATAAGCAGTAGAGAGCAGGTGAAGCACAGCTTGTTGAAGGCTCGGGAGTACTTAACGTAAAGCCCAATGACTCGGAGCGGAGGACACCGTCTGCACCGCCACGTGGCGAACGCGTCTTGCCAAGTCTTCCTCCAATGGACGAGGGTCCTGCTCTTTCTCTCAGCAATATCCTTGGGGAGAACCATGAAAGTCTCGAGCATCCGGGCATCAACGGGGTCCCCATTGGCGGGTGGGACGAAGAAGAGGGACCTGCCAAGCCCGTGGAGGAAGGGACGTGTATAGAATGTGAAGGTAAGTCCAGCCTCCAAAAATAACATAGACCTATTGAGCCCCACGAAAACGCTAGATCAGCCAGCGGAAGTGCGGTGCGAAACCTGCGCGGATGTCTTCTGCGAAGTCTGCTATGCTTCACAGCATCGGAAGGGCTCCAGGAAGCTGCATGTGGTCAAGCCTCTCAGCGGCCAGGAAAAGACAAAGACGAAGCTTAGCCCTGAAGTCGTCGCGGCTGAGACGGATGCTGTCAGTCCTGTCGCTTTTTTTTTTGCTTTTTCGTTCGCTGAAAGAGGATGTCAGATGGATGCAGACGGCGACTCGGACGATGAGGACTGGGAGCCTGTTGTCGCAGGGCCCTCTGTCCAAGTGGTTCTCTCCGCACAGCCCGCAGTCGGAGCTTCCGTTGGGGAGTGGTTTGTAGAACGCTCCAAATTCATTCCGCTGCGACTGAACCTCGGCGAACGAAAATATCTGCGGCTTCTGGAGGCCGCTCTCTCTGTCTCCGAATATACCGACAAAATAGATACCATCGGATTCGGCCTTTCCAAAGCGAAGCGAATAGTGCAGCAGATTCGCGAACTGTGTGCCATCATGTCCGGCCTTCTTCTGTCCGCAGATTACAAAAGAGGGCAGGAGCTTTTCACGGACCGCGACTTTCACGCGAACGCCGAGTTCTATCAAGACATCTTCGAGCTTGGACGTCGGCATAAAATCATGAATCCTGACAAAATGCGCACAACATATGGTATTTCCCTCGAATCTCTCTTGCAGTCGTTTTGTCGTATCTAACCCACGCGCAGGCAAGCTCATCTACCTGCTCCAGTTCGTCCTTGACATCATGCCTATCTTACATCTGCTGAGAGAGGAGCATGTGTAGGGACAGCCAGACGCCAGAGGTGAAAGATTTGCTGGGTTTCTCGTGTGTACGGTCGATCAAGTCCGTTCACGTGCTCCTGGAGGAACATGGTGCTCTGGACCTCCTCCGCGACGACCTCGTCACGGTTGCCACCAAGGAGATATACTCCGAGGGCCGCGCCCGCCGCGACATCCAAAAGGACATCAAAAGCAAGGAGCGCGCCATCGAGCAGCTTGCCACGCGGTACAGTCGTAAAGGGCTTAGCGCAGACGACGTCCGATTGTGTCTCTATTCCATCGGCGATAACCACGCGTTCCTGCGCACGAATCGCGATCCGTGCGAGCGCATGATTAGCTATCTAAAGGAATACTTCCATCCTACGGATGCGAAGGACACTAAGACCAGCCTCGCCATCCGCAGCGGGAAGAACGGCGCCCGCTTGTCGCATGACCACAGCAAGCAGTATGCGTACGTTATCCAGAGTTTGACCTTGTGGCGAGAGATCCTGCATGGTGGGCACATTTTCTGACGGGTTCATTCGAATGACTGATTGTTGGCCTAGATATGTTTCACCTGTTAGCATCCCTCCCCCTCTGTGTCTTCGTAGACTTACAAGATGCACAGCTGGAGTCTCGCCGAAAGCGATCTGCTCTCAGAGAACGTGTCGTATCGGCTGCGGGACACAGGGCAGGGGCTCAATCGCGTGCAAGCGGCGCCGAAGACGAGCAGGATGATGCACCAGATTCTTAATAAGGCGCAAAGGAGCGTGGGGCAGTGGATAGGCTCGAGGTAATGCCCACCCCCCCAGTCATTTTTACTTCCGAGTCTAAATTGCATTTTATCCTTCAGCGTCATAGTATGTTCTTGGTTGCGTAACGCTCCGGTCATCCGCTGATTCTCTTTGCCAGCACATGGGCGACCACAACGTCCCAAACAGCTTACTCTTCATAGACAAATATACCCAGATATACCGTATACTCCTGCCGATCTGCAACACGCTGGCGCAGATCGAGGGCCTCGCCGCGAAGCCCGCCATCCGGTCTTACATCGATAACGAGTTCGGGTCGCCGGACAGCCTGCGTCGCGAGATCCTGGGCGACTTCTTCCGACACGGCTTCGACGGGTCGGGAGGTACGCCGTTTGTTCCTTCTACCTTGCCTTGTCCTCATGCATGTACACGCAGCGGACAACTTCTTCGACGCGGGGAGCTGCATTGACGGGCGACTGACGAGCGCCTGGAATTGGTGCTCGACGCTGGAGAAGAAGCGCTACTTCCACGTGTTTTTATTAACGGGTGTGTGCCCTTTTGATATTTGCTCCTGAAATTGACGAGTCTTGCAGGCTTCACTGGCTTCGACGGCGAATGGTAACACCCTTGCTCACAGGGTTTAGAAAGCGCGACATTAGAGCGCACTTCGTCTAGATTCGTACCTGCATGCAAGACGCTTCGTAGAGTAGACATCTGGAGGCTGAATTTACACGTAGCATGCAGCGGCACTAGATATACCAGCTTCATGTGTCCCTTCCAACTCGGTACCATCGGCGCGAACGCCTTTCTTGGACAGATTTTACGCAGGGCAGAAAACCACACTCGGCGCGATAAGAAAACATGAGGATGGCATGGGTTGCATTCCAGGTTTAGTGTACAAGTGGTGTTGAATGGTTTGTTATGGAGGTGAGGGAATGCCTGATTCAGTTCATGACGGAAACTCAGACATCAGCGTCGACCAACTGCCAGACTGGATCCCCCTCGTCCCAGAGCTGCTGGATCTCCTTGTCGCTGCGCTTATCCCGCGTGCGATAGACGCTGTCGATGAGACGCACGTCCTCGGGACTGTACAAGAAGCGCGCATTCAGCCCGTTCGTGAAGCTGTTGTAGCTCGTCTCGTCGGGGTAGAACCGCTTCACGTTTGCCTCCAGCGTGCGGCGCGTCGCGAGCGGGCAGCTCATCGCCTCGCCAAACTCAAGCGCCCGGAACCCGTGGAATTCGCAGAGAGTTGACTCCGCAACGGCAGCTTTCACGTCTTCCAGGCCCCCGGCCGACAATGCGGTACGCCCGAGGTCGAGGTGCCGCATCGTGGGGTTCTTCATGAGGGAGGTGATGGCCGGGATAGCGACGTCAGCGATGTGGTTGAACCGCTGCGAGTGAACACGCGTGGTAAGGGACGGCGCGAAGTCGACGGATTTGATGCGTGGGTGTGTGGTGAGCGCTTGGCAGAGAGCAGTTACACCTTGAGAGGTCAAGCCGGTGGATGCCATGCTGAGGCGGAGGAGGCTCTTGTTTGCCTTCAGCGCTTGGGCAATCGGGAGGGCTCCAGCGTCTCCAACAGGATTCGAAGCGAGGTAGAGCGACTCGAGTTTGCAGACGGGATGGGCGAGGTACCCTGCGATGGCGGTGGCGGCTTTCTCGCCGATGCCGTTGGCATTGAAATAGAGATTGCGCAGAGGCAGGTCTGTTCCAGTGATTGCTGTCATTATGGTCGCGACCCCCTCGTCCCCGAGCTCGGTGTTCTCCAAGTCCAGTGTGCGCAAACTCGGGGTCTGAGCGATCAGGCGTACGACGTTATTGACAGAGTCCGGTGTCAGAGGATTGCGCTTGAGCCAGACGTTGGTGATGCGCGGACTGTTCACCATGGCGTCCACGAGCAGCTGGAAGCCCGGTGCACGGATGTGATTCCCGGCGATGTACCACGTCTCGATGCGCTCGGGGTGGTCCGCGATAAATCTCGCGATGCGGCGCGCACCGGTGGTGCTTATGACATTATTCCCAAGAAGAAACTGGGTGACGACGGTATTCTCCTCCAGCGCATCGAGAAGCTTCTCGATATGGGTAGGACCGACAACCATTTTGCAGAGATCAAGCCGGCCGTCGTCATAGACCACCCCGCGTCTGAACTCGACCATGGGCGTGTTCCATTTAATCTCTTTCCCAGGTTGCAGGCCGAGCGTGGAAGTCAACTCGTCGCGGATGTTCTTTTTCTCGGGTGAAAGCACGTCCTTTGGATCAAAATTTAGATGAAGGAATCGGAAAACATCCTGGAAGGGAAAGGTCAGACTACCGAGAATTTGAGGGAAGGGGATAGTGCCTTGAAATCATCGTCAGTGCCAATCGCAACTGGCATTGGCAGAGCTATGGGGCCCTCCAAGGAAACGGGATCTTGCTCTTGTCCGCGCCATTCTCTCTGTACACCGGTTAGTAGCCGATCAATGCAAGGTTGGGAGTAACAAACCTGCATCACAAAAGCCACAGAGTCCCTTGCATACGCCGGATGCCGAATGATCGCTAGCTCCTTCCGCTGGCGGACTACGCGTCGGGCACGCGACAACGCGATTTCATACTGTATATCAGCTTTGACTTGCCCAAATTCAGGAAATAGGATGGCCGCAATAAGCGCTGCATTTGACGGGGTCGTATGCCGTCTGCGCGGCAGCTCGGTTATGGAGTCGGGCACGTAGGAAGGAAGAAAGTCATGTTCGATAGCGTCTTGAAGCCGTTTTGCGAATACCAGTACTTGGAGGCGAGCTGCAATCATCTATGTAGAAATCCGACATGGTGAGTGGTGCTCTAGAAAATCCGAGGGACAGCGCACGTCTTCAGCAGCCTGTACAACCGCCGGTGCGAGTGTAGCCATAGTAGTTGCTGGCATGTGGGCGCGAATCCTGATAGCAAGAGATTAAGTACCCCGGCCTGATGGGAATCACTCTGACTCGGAGTGGCAGAAAAACATCAGGATTCTGACTCGTTCCTACACTGTGCGCGTAGTGACTAGGCCTGGCAGGCAGGGGCACTTGAGGGTGCCAGGCCAAGATCACGCTAGGGTTAGGGTCTCAGACAATCAGAATCTCGCGTGCGCAGATTCACGTGACGACACACTGACCTCCACTGACTAGCTCAGAGTCAAAGTCAAACTTCAGGTGCTTTCTTCGCGATTCCTGCAGGCTGCCAGGCGGATCCTGAGTCTCAAGTAGCTCACTCAATCTGGGGCGGTCTGTACAAAGAAAAATCTGTGCAGTCGCGTTGAAGAAAAATTGGGTTCATATGAATGCTTGCTTGCAAACAGGCTACCGGGACCCTTGGACGGACTTACAGAGCGACAAAGCGATGGCTGAACACGCGCGAGGCCCCCGGCAAGTCTGACCAGCGTCGCGCTTTGCCTCTGGATGCCGTTCTGGACGGTGTCGCTCCCCGAGTCGCCGTCTCATGGCCATCCCCGCCTCCGCGCATCAACTCTCTGGCGACCGCCCGCGCGATTCGCGCTTTCATCTGCGCCAAAGACACGCCCTCCGCCCTCGCCTTGCTGCGAAAGGCACCCGACCCCCCACCGCGTTTGCTGGTCCATGCGACTGTGCATGCTCTTCTCCGCGTGGCTGACTGTCGCCGCGCTGGCGCACTGCTGCTTACATTTTGCAACGCCCGCGCAATGTCCAAGGCCCCCCGCATGCACCCTGCGACGCTCGAGCACGCGGTTCTGGGCCTCCTCAAGCTCGTTCCGCGGGAGCAAGGGTACCACGACTGGACTCGCACGGCGATGCGCCCGCATCTGCTCATCCTGAACCCTCACATGGTCTCGGACTCCGCCCTCCGCACCGCGCTCGATCTCTGCGTCCAAGCCAGAAAACTCATGATCGTCCGCTCCAAGCCCGCAACCAGCGCCCTCTGGAGAACCCTCGTCGACCAGCGCGAGTGGGTTTCCGCAGCACTCGTATTCGATCGACAGGCCAAGGACTATCAGCTGCTCAAGACGCTCCCCGCCCTCTTGCGCGACCCCGATCCCGACGCCCCGCCCCTCACACCCCACGATCGCGACCACCTTCGTCGCCGCCTGGCCGTCCTGCGCAAGGAGAACCACCGCGCCAGCCGCGCCCTCTTCTCAGACATCTGCCACCGTGTGGGAGGCGTCATCCACAATATCGTCAGCCGTCCGGAGAGCGGCCTCGCGGACGAACGCGCAGCGCAGACCGCCGCAGGATCACACGAGGATGAAACGTCGCTTGTCCCTACACGGTTCCTCGATAATGATCCCGACGGCGTGTACGCACTGGCCGAGATCGAAAGCCGCCAACCCTATCCGATTGGCTTCGGCGCGCGTAAGTCAAAGAAGCCAATAACCCCAGCGCGCGCACACCATCAGGTTGCGCTCGCCCTCCAGGCCCTGACCATCCTTGGCGCACTCATCGATTCTCGTCAAATCCCTTTTGCTGATATTCGCTCCTGGGTCATCGCTGTTGGAAGCGTGAGTAGCACATTTTCGCGCATATATTCCGCATCAATAATACGTTGGCGTAGATCCCTCCTTCGCTATCAGAAATCCAGGTGTGGGTGCCCAGATCCGGCCACCCACGACGCGTCAACGCGCGTAAGTATCTCCGCAACGTGCTCGAGAATTACGCCTCTGCCCTTCCGCGCATCCCCCATATCTATAGCGAATTTGAGTTCGGCACGAGCGGCTTCACGCGACGGGGCCTGAAGCATAAATTCCTGGACATCCTCGCTGGTGCTCCCGAGTCGGGGCCAGATCCTGCCCTGGGCACTGCTGACGCTCCACGCAAGGAGCTCGAGGCGACCCCCGTTGAGCCTGAAGACCTCGCCAAGGACGGCCACAAGAAGCACGAGCTCGCAGCGAGCCGTAAGTCGGCTCAGCTTGTAGCCCAGCCCGCTAGACGCAAACTCCCGAAGCTGCGGCACTTCCCGCCGGACGACCCCGACCAGGCGGCGGACGACAGTCTGATGCCCCCGCCGCCGATGCCCACTTACGACGCGCTCCTTCGTCAATTCCTGCGTTTGGGCGGACACGGCTCGATCTACGAGCCTCTAAGCGCTGAGGCGAGTGCCCAAATGCGGAAGTACGGCTACGCGCCTCCGAAGAAGGGTGAGAAGCAAAAGCTAGAGCCCGAATCGCGGACGGACGCGTTGGAGGCGCGCATACAGCAGCATTACCACGCGCCGCACTCACCAAACAACCCGCAACCGGAGCTGGCGTACCCTCCACACCCGCTCGACTTCGACAAATACCCGGCGCCCAAGAGCCCCCCGGACCCCGCGGTGGAGGAGGACACGGCCCTTGCGCGGAGGCGCCGGGCGCTTGCCGCGGGCGTGGTGCGGCACATGATGTACGAGCGGGTCCCGCCGCTGCCGCCGTGGGAGGCGCAACAGGCGTTGTGGATCATCTCGCGGCGGCCCAAGGCGTTCGTCGAGAGCGGGCTCTGGGACGACATCTGGGCGGGCGATGCCCAGAAAAAGCGCGAAGCGGAGGTGCGTAAGGCGGAGGCGCGGCGGCTCAGGGCGGAGGAGTGGGACTTGGATGGCGGGTGGCGGGCGCAGTGGAGGCCGGACAAAGAGGAACCAGAAGCAGAAGAATATTACCACAGTGGAAGCGGCTGGGGGCTGATATGGAAACAGAAGGGAGATGTCGGCCGCTCGATGCTACGACGTGACGAACGTTCCGACGTCGATGGTGATCTGGAAGCGCTTAATAGAGGCTTAGCAGCACGCGCGAAGAAAGTCGAGGAACGGAGCTATTATGGCTTGCAAATCGGGGACGACATGGGTGATGAGGACGAAGAGCCGTATTCAGAAGAAGAGGACGAGCTGTACTACCGCAACGGCCCGGAAGCCTAGACTTTGTATCGGCGTGGAATTCAAGTCGAAGCAGCCCAATCGGGCTTTCAGTGCTCGAATCTGGGATCGGCATGTCTAGAGAACCGTGCTTGTTGAAAAAAGGCAATCGAGCCGCGGCGCACGAAACTCACAGAATCTACGCCGGAAAAACGACGCTCACCAGGCTCATGCGATCTCTGTCAGGCTGGAGGCAGGTGTCGAAACCTACCCAAGTAAATGGCACTTCCTTGCCGTACGATGTCATCGAAACAAGTAATCGGCAAATTTGTCGAGTAATTCTATCGATATACCGCCTCGTATAGATAAATATACGGTCCTTTCCTCTATTTATCGCACCTTTCTTCCATGGCATTTTTGTCGACTCCTTGACACTCATAACTTCACGTGGAGGTCAATAACAACGCCTCGCAGTGTTTTGGTGATCTGTGGGCGTTAACATATAACCCTGCCTTCTATTAGTTCCACAAAATCCACATAATGTACGCCGACCGTCCCGATGAAAATGCCTCCTATGGGCGCGACGGTGCCATTTCTTCTCACAGCAGCTTACACCCTCTATCGCTTGGCTCGCAGAAGAAATCGAAACCCATTGTTATGTGTGGACCATTTATGACCTGTCTGAACAACTGCTCTTCCGATCATGCACGCGAAGTTGTTGGACAGCGGGATTCACATGGACATCATTTTCTGCACCCTGATGTATGCAGCATTGAAGCGCTCGCGATCATACACTATAATCCAACACAGCCCAGACCGGGTCACTCAAAGCCAGAGCGACCTCGATGGTACCGTGCTCCTCCGTCGGCAAAAAGTAGCCCAGCCCATCTAGCAGCGAGGTAGGCGTGAAAGGCGGCGCCACAAGCACCGGCCGCGCCTCAAAGACCGCGCTGCCGTACATGTCGACCTTGTTCCACTGGCTTAGCATGAGGCTGCCGTTCCCATAGCGGAAGCCCTGGCGCACCCGCCGCTTGTCCTGCGCCGCGAGCCACCGCAGCGTCCGGTCCAGCTCGCCCGGCGCCGTCGTCGCGGGTGTGCGCGTCATGTCGTGCAGCGTACTGGCGATCTGCCAGAGTGGCCCGGTGGCGAGGACGTCCGGCACGAAGCTCGTGTACGTGGTGATGAGGGCGTTGGGGAAGTATCGCGCGGGGAGGTACGTGGTGCCGATGCGTCTGCGGATGTTGACGGGCGTCAGGAAGTCGGGGGGAGAGAGCTCGCCGTTGGTTGCGTCTTGCGTTCGTAGCTGTACGCGGGCGCGGTACACGCGTTGGTGGAGGTGCGCGCAAAGCGTGTCGAAGGTGGATACCCAGCTGCTCGGAGATTCGGGGTCCGTTGCCCTGGCCTTCAGTACGTTGAGGTCGCTGCTGGAGAAGCGCAGGAAACGTCCAGTGACAGGAGGGGGTGGGGGTGGAAAGGAGTGGCCGTGGGTGGGCGAAGATTGAGTATCCTCAACCGGGACGCTTGGCTCCACATAAAAAAGGGATGGCGTATATTTGCGCGCCTTCGCTTGGTCCTCTGGCGTCATATCAGCCGGATAGGGCTGGATGTGAGGGGGATGAGCCAGAGAAGGTGTATCTGCGTCAGCGCGATACAGCTCCGCCAAATCCTGCACTAGTTGGAAAAAGCCCTCGGCATCACACAGCGTATGCAAAACGCGCACGCCGAGCGCAGCGGCACCGCACGCGAAGCGCGTGTGCTGGATGGTGAAGATGGGCTCGTGAACCACGTCCGCCGCGTTGTAGGGCGCGAGAAGGGCGTTTCCGGCCCCAGGAAGGTTCTGTAACCCAGTGCGTCCGCCGGAGGAAAATTCCTCGAGCCTCGCCCCGCACTGCGCTTCGAGAAAGACAGCTCCTGTGCCCAGGCTAGCGACCTCGGCCATCCCATCGTCGTTTATCTGCAGACGGCCAGTAAGCTGTGGGTAATAGTCCAGTACACCCGCCAAAGCGCGTTGGAGGCGCTCTACTTCGGGAGGTTGATCGTAGACGAATACCACTGCGATGGGTATAAATGCGGCTACTAACAGGTCCGTTGGGCCAAGGCGAAATGGTGAGAGGAGCGATGTCCATGACGATTCGTTCAAGCTGCGCACCGTGCGCTGCGAGGTGATGGTGACTGCATTCATGGTGGACGCAATGGGGTGAAGGCACAAGTAGGGTTTCCCGGCGAATTATACAACTGACGGACCCGCCTCGCCTCCGTTTTGAGTGACTCATGAGGATCGGATTGGCAGGTTGTCCGAGGGAGGGGTAGTAAGCAGTAACTCAGTGCAAGCTTATGTAAAGGGTAGACTGAGGACAAACACAATGTACAGTGAGCGAGGAACGAGCTTGTTCACTATAGCGCCTGTGTAGAGAGACCAAGCACAGTGTCACAGAGTGTACATCATGACTCAGTACTCGTGATTGGGATCAAACAGGATCAAACCAAGGGAATCCGAGTCTAAGCGACCAGTACTACCGCCATCACCCATATTGGGATCCCCATCACGACTAGGGGCCGGCTGCTGCCGTCTGGAACCTTGCTAGGTGATTCATAAGCAGGCGGCTCGATGCACAATCCATTTGACAGTCATAGGTGTAGATTGTAGATATTCATCGCGTACATTCTAGATATTGGTCCCTAGATAGCAGTAGAACGAAAGCATTGATTTGTAGAACGAAAGCTGGCAGTAAAACGTTCGAAGCGGACGAAAGCATTGGTAAGTGGAACGAAAGCACTGATAGTGGAACGGTACGTCGTAGCGGGTGGATACAGCGCCGTGTGCGCTGGACGAAGAGCGCGCTTACTTGCGGAAGAAGCGGCGGAGCGTGCGTTTAACGGAGCGCAAGGCCCGCTTGACGCGCTTCAAAGCGGTAGTAGCCGTGGTGCCTTCGGCGACTTCATCGACCCCAAGGTCGTCGCGGACGCTGCGGACGGGATCGAAGATGTCCCCGCCTTCGATTGCGCCCGCGCCCTGGTGCGCGTAGTGGGCCTCGTCGCAGTTGTAGCAAGCCAGCGCGAGGCGCTCGCCCACGTCGTCGACCGTTCGCGCGTCGTCATCGTTCGCGACCACGGCTGTGTTGTTGACGTCGTAGCGACTGTCGAAGAGCGTGTAGGGAGGGGGGGACGCCTCGGATGTGGTGGATGCGGTGGCGGGGTCGAGCGGCTGCGACATCTTGAGCAACCAAAGTCAGCTCTGCAGAGCCAACTGTCTAGGATTGGGGAAGAGAGACGCACTGGGTGATTGATTGGTGGTGGAGCACTGTAAAAGGGTCTCTGCAATAGCTCTTGAACCTTCACAGCGCCCTCATACCTTGAAACCTTCTAGTTTGAGTTCAGAGAATGAGCTGGCAGTCAAAGAGCCTCAGGCAGGCTCACTGGCTGCTTTGCAGAGGCTGCATCACAGCCTGTGTAAGCTTCCTATTCAGCTTTCACTGAGCCAACATACCTTGGAGAACTGTAGGTTGATTTGGTGCAGACTGAGGTGGGAGTGAGAGACAAAGAACAGCAGAGCGCAGCCTCACGTCCCCAACATTAAGCAACACCAAACAAAACATGTGTGCCCCCTCAAGATCGTCGTGGACGTTGGCCTCCCACTGTTTTTGGTTTGTTTTTCGATACTTTTGTTATTTTCCGGGACTCCAGCATTCCGGTAGACCGGAGTTGAGTCTTGGTTGCGCCATGCAGCAGATAGTCATCCTCTGGGCGGGTAGCGCCCGTTTCTTACTTCAACAGCACTCTGGAAGCAGGGGGAAAAATTTGAATTTCCGGGAGCGGCCTTTTGAAGTTGTAGCGTGCCAATTGTTCAGAGCCCCGTCTTCCTTGACCGAGAAGTAGATATCTTGAGTTTAGGTGCGATCCCTGCAGCGGCTTTCTTACACTCCCCAACACGCGGGAAAAAAACGAATCTGAGTTTTTTCGATTATCAACTTGGGCCATTTCCGTGAAGCAGTCTAGGATGTTCTGGTGCAGTTTATCTTGTCAAGCACACGCTCCCCCGACGCACCCGCTGCGCTTGTTGGCTGCAGGCTTCTACCTTTTGAGGACGAGGATGAGTGAAACCGAAAGAAGATATTTGTGGTTGATTGGCCCTCCCCTATCGCCAACTATTAATAGATTCAGGGTAGATTCAGGGACATCACTGTAACACTTTGTCGGACTTTTTTTCAGCTGGTACTCTTATGGTGACGATACTCGGTGACGATTGTAGTTACATGGTGTATGCTGAAAATACTAGGTACATGGCCTGCACCGTTTTCCCACTTCTCAGTTTCGCCCACCTATGTTTTATCTCAGTTTCGCCCACCTATCTTTTACCTATCTTTTACCCCGACCACCGCACTGTTCTGATCCTGCGACAGACTCGTCGTCTACCCACCGTTAGATTTCGCCACGTCCTTGGAACCTGACGTACCTGAGCTGTCCACAACTGGGTTAAGTTTTCTGGTCTTTCGCCTTCGCAAATCATCTTCCGGCAATGGTTCTCGACGATCGCTGTCTTCCTGCTGCTCTGTCCGAAACGCCTCCCCTTCGATCGCTGGGTCTAAAGTTTCATGAGTGCCGGTTCAAGCTTGATAGTCATTACTGGCCTTTGTTCCATGTAGCGTCTGGCGTGACTGTACCGAGAAACAGGGGCTCCGTGTTCGGGTTGCTGTCACCAGTCCACGCAGCGCCCGGCGCGTAAGCGTCGAACCCTCTGTCGTTACACAAGTTATCATAAGGGGTGGCACGGCCCCCGAACCCCATCGCGGACGCTGCACGATGGAACGGAGACTCCAGGCCCGGCGCGGTGGAAGGAACCCCGATGCTGGGGTCGCTTATTTGTATCTCGCCATCAGTCCTGCTGTTGTCAATGCCCGTACCATTACCCATGATATCACCCTCTGGAAACGACAACGTCCGGGGGCCCTCTCCAATCCAGGAATGGGCGGTTGCGGCTAGATTCATCTCCCTCTCGCTCGCTGTCAGCCCTTCGGTGCCGCCAGGGCCGCCGTCGCTACGCAGTGGCCCGTCGCCGTCTAAGCGTTCCACCATGGTGCTCCCCTCGCTGCCGCTATCGCCGACACCTGCCTGTGAAGGCGCTGCGTTGCTGGTCGCGCTTGCGAACGAGAATCCTTGGGGACCAGCACTCATCCAGGATGTGTTGCCCCCGCCGCCCGCCCTCACCCTGTCGTCCGACCGATGTTGCTCGTCGAGCAAGGCTGCACTTCCGAGAGCCAGGGGCTGTGCGTTGTTCATCGGCCAGGCTGGCCGTCGCATCGGATTTGAGGCGAAAGCGTTTGCCGCATCAGTCTCGCGACCGTTTGACAGCGGTGAAAACCTGGATGGGGTGTTAGGCGCCCTGTTGTTTTCGACAGTGCTCCTTTGACGCTCCCGAGGGGTCGGAGCCCGACCTGTGACATCTCTCTCGATGCCGCCACTGCCCGCCTCACCGTACGTATTGCGCAGAGGATAAATTGGTGTCTGGGCGCCGCCGTCCGCCCTAAACCTGTCTGGCGCCCGCTGTTGCTCCTCGAGCAAGGCTGCAGTTCCGAAAGCCAAGGCGTTCGTCTGCCATGCTGCTCGCCTTGGACTCGGGGACGCGTGGCGAACGTTTGGCAGCGACGAAAAGCGGGGTGGGGTCCTCGGCGGCGCGGCCCGAGGGGTCGGAGGCCGCACTGTGACTTCATTGCCCCCACCGCGCGACTCGATATTCCCATTGCGCTGCGGATGGATTGGCGGCTGGCCACGCTGTTCACCGTCGCCGGTGGAGCCTCGATAGCTTGGTTCTTGGTAGCCTCCGCCGTGGCGCTGTTCCACATAGCTATTGGGCACCGCATGACTTTGCGCACGACTGTCCCTATCCTCGGGGTAGCTTTGGCGTGCACGATACGGAAGTGCGTCGGTATGACCGGCCGATCTGTTGTCCGGTGGATATGGTGAGTGTCGCATGTCGAAACGCTCGTTGTGTTGTCGCAAGCCGTCGTTGAGCACCTCGTGGCCATGCGAGGCCGGCGTCCGCGAGGGCGGTGGCGGCGTGCTCCACTCTCCATCTCTGTTCCGAAGCCCAGGGTGCTGACCAGGATCCCTTCCGCCGTTGCTATGTCGCAAACCGTCGTTGAGCACCTCGGGGCCGTGCGAGGCCGGCGGTCGCGAGGGCGGTGGCGGCGTGGCCCAGTCTCCATCTCTGTTCCGAAGCCCAGGGTGCTGACCAGGATCCCTTCCGGCGTTGCTATATTGGTGCCTCCCTGAGGTAGGTGAGCCGATTGGAGGGAAACCCCATTCGCCGCGTCGCGGCTGACCAGGGTATTGCGCCTGTTGTTCACCGCCAGGGTCTGTCCTTATCTCTGACCGAGGACGGTACCGATGTTCCGCAGCGCGATGACCGAAAGCTGCACCTGTCTCATCCCGATGCACATACTCGTCACTCGGCGGCGTGGGATAGAAGGAGGAGGGTGTTGGAGCTCGTGATGTCTGTGGCGTGAGTGGATGCGTGTCGTAACCGCTTGGAGGACGACCGGGCAGATGATCGCTGCCTTGAATGCGGTTTGGCCCATTGGTCGTCCGCGCGAGCGTGGGCACAATGGCGTGTGTCGCTCCCCATTGCGTAGTTGCAGGAGCAACGGCCGCCGCAGACGCTGGAACGTACGATGGAACCTCATGCGCGCCGTTGGGACGCTGGTGGTATGACGGAAGTTGCTCGTGAGCCCGACTGTCTAGCACTGGGGTTCGCTCGTCTGCTAAGCGCCGGTTGATGCCTGCTGTCGGGCCCTGCTGGCTCTGCGCCGCTTGACAGAAGGGTGACGGCTCTGAACTAGTGTTGCCCCTGTTTCTTAACACGACATTGCCGCCCCTCGACCAGATAGGACGCGCAACGTAGAGCTCAGGCGGCGCTTGGCGGCGTCTCTGCAAAATTTTCAATTCTTTGATTTCCCCTGCATTATAATTTTAAAAGCATCTTCTAAGGAGGCTCAATGAAGCGTACCGATCAGCGGCCAACTAGTTTTGAAGTCACTGTAGGTTAGACCAAAATGCGCTTCAACAAGGCACCCTGGCAACACTTTCATGACGTCGGTGGGTCGGACCAGGGTATCATCAATGTCCCAAAGTGGTAGGATCTTGAGGTCCCACGTTTTTGCCGTGGTCGCATACAACTCTTCGGCTCCTTTTTCAATAGGCCAATCACATAGATCAACATCCGCTGCACATTATAAGCATATGTTAGCTTTCGAAAGGTTCGCAGCACTCACATCCTTTTCCCTCTGATTTTGCCGTCCACATCGAAAACCCCAAACGAATCCCTCTGGCAGCGTCCTTCGTACGGCCCTTCTCCCAAAACCATGTCGTGGGCTTCTCCGTGATCATGGACTCGACGTGCGTCAAGTTTTCCTCGGTGGCGGTCCACCCACACGCAAAGACGGCGTTATCTAATAGTCGTCAGTGTATTTTGCAGTACGCGAACCACCTGTACGTACCAGGTCGCTCTATGACCATGCGATACTTTGCTTTCCACAGATCTTTGCCTTTGTCAACGACAAAGTCTCCGGCAGGGCCAATTCTGGGTTGGTTGTCGGAGACAACACCAACAACGGCGACGTGCGCGAACTGCTCTTCCGGCAGGTGCGGCAAGTCGGGCCCCTCGCGCTTTTCGCGTAAGACCCAGCCAGTCTTGTGCGGGCGCCAGACGTGCGCGTTCGGCATGCTTCCGAGGGCGGCGTAGTTGAGGCTCTGCGACAATCGTGTATGGATCAGCATAGAAGCAGCAAAGGCCGGGTCATTCTGGATTTCCGGTGGGATGATAGCGTCGCGCATAGTGAGAGCAATTCTGGTGAGGCTTTTGAGCTTTGAGAAATTTTTCTGTGGGTTTTTGGGCAGGGAATCGAGCCCTTTCAAAAATCAGTGCTTTTTCAGGTTAAGGAACCCCATCGGGACTCAACTAGGCTGGCGCATGAAAATTGACGCATCATGTTCCAGATGATCGGACCGCATGGCTTTTGGTGACCTAGCCGGCAAAAAGCCCCCATGGATTCCCCTTCATCATTGGAAAACCCTTGGTTGTCTCCGCGGCGCATTATGGTGATCTGCGGGAGACACCGCTCAGGTCTGTCGGTCGTTCTAGCGCCACCGTCGTTCGAGTTTTCTGTCGGGGCCCGCGTCTCCCGTTCAATTCAAACGCTGGACACGTTCATTCAAACATACCTGGACGTGCTGCACAGCCGTCGACGCTGCATCGTAATCTTCGCTATGCAACGATCGGGGAACCCGTTCTTCTTTGGGACCACTTGTCAGCACTCTGTCGTACATGATCGATCGGGTCCTCAGTCCTTGTCCGATGTTATGCAATTCGCGTGTTCCATACGCTTGTTATGCTGTTAAGGAGTAGTCAGAGCAAGCAGAAGTGGGAAGTAGTACTTCAGTCATCCCGCTCTCCCAGTCGTCATGAATTCTCCCAGGCTGCGGCAAACCAGCATTCGTCAATATCTCACTGTCGCGACCGTTGGCGTCGAGTTGCAGGCCGAGAGCCGGAGTGCTGTATTGGAAACAGGTCGTCATTTCGTTCGCGGCGCAGGACGATACGATCTAGCAATCAATGTTGAGGAATGGGATGCGTCGCTTCCAATCGACGTTGACGCAATTGAAGATGTTCTGTCCTTTCCGACGGGTAAGCGTCGCAGCAAGCTACTAGCGAAATCCACCTTCACACATGTAGCAGAAGTGGCAGGTCCCGTTTTCGCAGTTAATGTCGCGGAGTCCGACTCGCAACATCCAATCGATGTTGAGGTTATTGAAGCTGAAGCTCTTGCGTCCCCTCCTTCAGGTGAGCCTCGCGCTGAAGCCGTATAACTAGAAGAATATGAATCCGCAGCTGACGCTGTCGTAGTAGCTGAAGACCAAGCAGCTGACGCTGCCTCGTTCAGCTGTGCCATCTGCTTCGACACCTTCAAGGATCCAGTAGTGTGAGTGATCCTTGACCTTTCTGAGGTTGCCTAAGTCTGCTTAGAACGATGTGCATGCACGTATTCTGCGACCTCTGTCTGTACAAGAACTTGCGATATTCGTTCCTCTGCCCGTGTTGCAGAGCGCCCATCGAGCGAGAGCCTATTCGCGACCGTCTCCTCGAATCAGAGTTGGAGGCCGCCATAGGGCTTGAACAGGTTGGTGCGCCGACGAGCAAAGGGCGTCGTGCACCGTATGCGTGGCAGGCTGTTAAGTTTGGGTGTAGCTGATCGATAAACAAGTTCACACAGATGCCGTTGTTCTCGTCGTTACAAAGTTCCGAAGTTCCATTAGATATTTGTCCCCGTATCTAAAATCTCGACGTAGGAGCAGTTCCCAGTTGCTCACCATCCTGCCGTGTCTCCCACATCCTGTCCTTAAAATGAGCCACCCGTCCAATTTGTTGCGATGGCTCACTTGATGAAATCACAAAGCATTTGGCCACAGTCGCCTTGTAGTGCATCGTGAACCTCCCCATTGACCTCGAAGACTAGTAGAAGATCACCGTGAACCGCGGGCCCCCTATTATCCGGAACTAAATTATTTCGTGGGCCGGCCCCGTCAATGGAGGCCATGAAGACGAGAAGCGCCGTGGTTGCCGTAACTTGCCAGCGTCTTCTCCATCCCAGGGCCTCGAAAATGCAAGCGCTTCCGACGGCAAGATGTGGCTTCGAGAATATAGGTGGGCGTCGCGTGCCCGTCGTTCTCCCGTAGATCCAGTCATAGCCGCGCAGGTCATCGATGGTTCTATATCGAGGGACTCCGTAGTCCAGCGCCACAGGGACCAGGATAGGCGTCGCGCAAGACGTTGGGTACAAGACTCCACGGACCAGGGACGGGAAAGACTGCAGGCGCAATTAAATGTCGTACGTGTCACTTGAAGACGATGGCATACCGGGAGTGCATGGGTTATGGTATGAGCTCTGCGCAAAAGCTTCTGTTCCTTGGGGTTCTGCGAGCACACTAAAGCACTGGGTACGCTCGCAACAACGTCTCGAGGAAAGCCGAACATTGGGCACGTCGCGTCTTTACATCTCGCCCATGTCCAACCAATGGAATAGACGTCATCCATGAAAGAAGCATACGCGTCGGTTGCGACTTGGTCCAGCGGTAACGCATTCCACCTCAGCAGTCCAACTCCTTGTCCTCCGCGTAGACGTCTCAGGAGAGCGCCACACTCGGCGGCCTGCGCATGCAATAGGTCGGCGGCGGTCGATACGCCTCCCATGCCCCCCACGCGTTCCGCTGCGATTGTGAACTCTGTACTTGGCCGAGCAGATCCATCTCGCCAGATGCAGTGCCTGCGGACGACCTGGCGCGGGTGCAACACCATGAGTGTCGTGCGGGTGAGAAACAGCGTCGACATTGTGTGCTTAGCACCAATGAGATGCTTCAGTGCCGCGCGGTCGGCCGTCTCCGACACCGTTATTGAGTTATGCCCTGCTTTTGTGAAGCGCCAGCTGGTGTCGTTGAGTGGGCTGGTGCGCGAGTACGCTTCGGCGCAGTAGGCTGGCGCTCTCGAGGACCTAACGAAGGGGATCCGACTTTCCAGGTCGTTCTCTTTCCAGCCGTTGCGGCACAAAAAAAAACGAGCAGGCTGACTCTTTCCTGCGCCAATCACGGTGTTGAGGTCGTTGGTGACCAGGTAGGATTGGCTTCAGTGATCCACAGCGCCCCAGACCCTGTGATACCCCCAGCACAATCGGATAGTTCGGCCCAAAATTGCGAGATAACCTCTGGTTCGAAGTACGGTAGCAGCAGCTTCGTCGTTCGGAGAGTCAGCAAAGCGTGTACGGCGCGCTGCGCCTGTTGTCCAGTATGGGAGTAGTTGACGAGCTCGCCAAAGGACAGGCCATCCACCCAGGCGTCCTCTATTTCAAGAGGTATGGACGAATACATCAGCACAGGAGTCACGGCAGCCAACGTATTATATTCTTGATGGAAGGAATCTCCCAGTTATATGCTACAAAATCCCCAGTTCGGGCACCGCAAGTTAACACAAGAGTTCCCTATCCTCCACAGTTTTTTTGCACGTAAGTGTGGAGGTGCGGTGCCAGCATCATCGTTCCACCCGTATATCCCCACGCCCTCCAATCCCTCAACACTCCTCCAGATTCGAGGACATAACCACTTGCAGCTCCGCTGTAAATGCGAGCTGTCTTTGTATAACACGGTGTGCAAAGGTAGGGGTGCGCGGGTCGCAGTCACAAAAGACGTGTAGCTTTTGATCCCACGACTCACAGCAGGCCACGCCAAAAGCCCCGATCGCCGAACGGTCTCGTGTGGATAGAACGAAAGCAGATGGGTTCGCGAGAGCAAATTCATTTGCGACGTTGTGCGGGAGTGCAGGAGCACATCCAATATGGATTCTGCTCTGGTTGTAGCTACGACAATTTTACCGACCTGCATTTTTTTTTGAGTCCAGATACATAGTAAACAGACATTGTTTCGACTCACAGGACCTATGAAGCAATGGACCGAGCCAATCAGGCCTTTGTACTCAGAGCGCTCCGCAATACCGCCTCGGCGACTGTTCGAAAACGTTTCAGACTCATGCAGCAGAACAAGGGAAGACGTCACTGTCTCAGCTTCAAGCCGTCCCGTAATAATAGAATCCAGAGCCCCAGGCTTGAGTCTGCCGCCAGTATATTCAAGTTTGTTGGAGGGGGACCTTCTTCGTCGGCGGTGAAGCACAGCAGTGACTGTACCGCGGACCCGACCAACGCAGCCCGCTCTCCGTCTAATACCTCCAGTATGCGCGCAACGCACTGATCCTGGTCCTCTGGCTTCGCCGTTGTTGCACATATGAAGGGCGCCACAAGACGTTCAACCCTTCTCTTGAATATTTCGGCGGCGGTCCTCCTGGCCTGGCGATCGACGTGAGAGAGTATCACAAAGCAGTCAAAGGGGCAGTGGACGAGCACTAGTGCGACTAGCTGTTTGCTGCGAAAAACCGCCGTGGAGGAGCCGCGCATTGAGGTTGAAATCAAGGCTGGATTGTTGTTATTACTTTCCATTGTTATTACTTTCCGTACTTTCCATCGTTTTGTACCATTCTACTGGCCTACGAGTCGTTCTTCCAGCACTCTGAAATTGAGATCAGCACTCCACGCTCCTTCCCGGTTGTTGCTCACCTAATAACGATGTCGTGGACAGGTTGATGATCGGTTTCGATCATACTGATAGGTCGACCTCCGCTATCGTGTTTCACTACAAGGACATTACCTCTAAATGGCATTGAATCCTCGGGTAGCATTTCTGCCAAATGCTTGTTGATTGGATGCGTGAGCTGTTCATCCAGGCCCTTCGGCTGCGTTGTCACATAGACCGTATATGCGCATTTCATAGGCACGACATCGTCGAATGGCCAATGCGTAATCGTGATCGAGTTTTCGGCCAGATCGATGGTAGACGCGTTGGATCGTGTTCCGGGATCCATCCACCATGAGATATCTAGATCGGCCGGTCCGCGTGCGCTGAAAAGTCCCAGGCGGAGCGGCACCTGCACGATTGACGCTTCATGAGCGCCTGCGCCAAAGAACACGGCGTCAAACAGTTGACGAAAGGGCTACACCACTGTGAGTGTATCCTCGATGGTAAAGGTTTCCGTCTTACAGGGCTGTGTCGTAGCAGTGTTTCGTTTACTCTCGCCTGAAACGCTGGAGGGAATGACCGTGGCATGAGTGATCTTCCGTGGCCGCTATTGATGGAGTGATGGGAGAGAAGTGAAGATCAGTTCAAAGGGAAAATCAGTTCAAGTCTTTCACTCAGTACCAACGCTTGCAATGCCTCAGGTTTTGGCGTCACTCTCGTACAAGTCCGATTTTCGTCGCTCAGCTGAAGTCGACACAGGCCACGGCACATACAGGAGCCTTTATGTCGACCGTCGTAACGGGGACACTTTGCAGGTGCTCCTCGTCGGCGTGGTATCTCAAAGCTTACCTGTGGGAGACGGAACCCATGTAAGTGTTCACTGGTAACCTACATTGCTCGTGGCAATAGCTTCCCCATAGATTATTGTCCTTCTGGCCCCGCCGCTGTCGTCGCCGGTTTTGCGCCTAATGTTTGCCGAACAAACCCAGGTGTTGGACGACGTCCTCAATATGGAAAGACTGGATATGAGTCGGGTACGTCGTGCGGTGCTTCTGCTACGTCGAGCTTACTCTAGCAGCCCATCATTCACAGGCAGCAATGGTCGCAAGGGCCTGACGGTGCCGTCAGTGGTGCCGTGTACATTACAGTGAACAGCAGCACGCACATAGTCAGGGGGACTACTTCAACAATTATGTCGCGGTGCTCACTCTGTCAACAGAGCCGCAACGACTTGTCTGTAGAGCGTGCCACGTTCCCTTTCGGGAATGTTGCGTCGGAAATCCCCCTAAATGTCGAGCCTTCATCGGATATGGAGCCTGGTGCGTTAATGGTGTTTGAAGGGTCGATGGCTCGTGCGGACGCTGTGGCCTCAGCCGGAGCCGAGGCCTCGTCAAGCATATATGCGCGGGTAAGCTGCTGAATCCTTCGCATTGTCTGTACTCATCAGGTTAGGCGTACCTCATTCTAGCGTCTCGCGCCGTTCGACTCGTCCGTAGCACTTAGAAGCGCATGCTGTAAAAGTTAGCGGCCTCTTAACTGCTGGGTACCCAGCATGACGGCAAATTGTACTACCCTTACTTAGCACGCTTATACACGCTGATGATGACCGTGACTGTGGATTGGATCCACACTGTGATTGTAGTGTAATAGTTATCCGTGGTCACAGGCGGCTTATACAGATGAAAGTAGGGCCGCACCAGCTTCCGCCACCAGGTAGGTAGGTATATTCCGACGCGGTCCCGTTAAGAGACAGCTGGTGTCTGGAAGGATGTGTTTGAGGCCAAACACGCATATGCCAGTGCCCTCGAAAGTCACTCGAATCTCGTCCTTTTGGGAGCTTGTCCAAACAAAAATGCACTAGACTTGACTAGCACCAAATCGGGTGGACCGGTCCAGCAGATTTATCAGGTAAGGCAGTTGATTCAAAAGTGCATATCACCGAACACGGCCGCATGATCAGCCGCAAGCTCGTCCTCCTTCGAAAACAAATCGACGCCCCATTGTGCGCGCTCGCCCGGAGCACCATCCACCATGTTCTTCATTCCAGCTCCCTCCTCCTGCGCCATTAGTTCTTTGGCGGTCTTCATACCGTACTGAACAAACCGAAATAATCCGCCGGCAGCGTACTGAGTGATGGAATAGCGTGTTTCACCAGAGCCAAGGGGTGTGTTGCCGTGATCGACAACGGCTGATGGGATGAGTGTTGAGGCGCCGGAGGGGAACTCGACAACAAGTTTCAGTTGTTTCAGGTGGATGTGAGCGCCGCGCTTTGCGTCGAAATCCCCAGCGCTGGTAATGCCGCACCACCCGAAAGGATTGTTGTTGAAATCAAGGTGTTCGAAGGTGACAGAATCGGGCCCGAGATTAAAAGTGATAGCGGGGTAGACAGAATTGGTGAAGATGTGTTCGAGCTCGGGAAGATGTTCGAACAGTGGTTTGAGCGCAAGTACATACTGTTTAAACATCTTCGGGCCGAAAGTCCGGAACCCGCCTCGAAATGCCGATGTCAATCAGAAGTCATATCAGTGGCGGTGCTGCTTACTTGACTGGAACCCGCAAATGCGTCGAACATCTTTGTTTTTCAACAAATTCTGGAACAAGCGGCGTTGATGTCGAGATAAGACAATCATGCCGGGTTTCTTCCCAGAGAATTAATTGCAGCGTCTAAGCGCACATAAGAAATAAGAAAAGGACCTTTTGACCTCCCCCATGCGACAGGCCGCCGGCCAGAGATAAGAATTTGCCGCGGCGGTGACACTTATCCGCTGCAGCAAAGGCACCTACACTGAGCCCTTCCTCCCTTGCCTGCTTCAAGGCTTCGCCAGCTCTAGCAACCACGCTGGGCCAGTCAGGATCTTCCGGTGTGCCGAGAAAGGCACAAATGATACGATGTTCTCGATCGACGATAAGCAGCGGATTCCTTGAGCTGAATATCAGCATGGATAACCAGAGAAATGGATGAGATCAACACACTTGCCATCCCAGGCGATATACGTGTATCCCATTTCCTTAAGCTCCTCCAATTTGCGCAGACGAAGCGCTTTGAGATGCTCTGAAACACAGTTTGTGTGTCTGCCACGCACCCGGGTTCGTTTTGAGCCTAGCGGTTTCGAGCCCATCCAGGCGCCTCCCCCGGAAGATTTGAAGTCAGCGGCGTCAAAGTTGGACGCATGCGAGGGGAGAAGGCGATGGTCGGGGAAGCTTTGGGGGTGTGAACCTCTCGTAAATGGGGAGGCGGCCTCTTCCTGCCGCTTCCGTTGACGACGCAGCTTGTTGTAGAGTTTTTTGCGTGCAGCCTGGCCCTGAGGCTTTGACTCGATGAGCGGCGGAAGTTCGGTGGCAATCGGGGAAGATGGGCGTGAGTCGAATTGCGCAGCAGTCTGGGTCGCCTGGATACATTGAGGTGAAGGGGAGCGTGTAAGTGGAGAGGGTGGACGGGAGTAGACATCCTCCCAGTCGCTCGGATCATCCCCAACAACTCCGCCCTCCTCCCGAGCATCCGCAGCCGCCTGAGCGGCAGCAAGCAGCTCATGCAAGTCGACATCGGCGCAAACAACTCGATTGTTGCGAGGCGTAAAGTCTGCAGGCGCAGAGAGCATCTCGAACGGCGAGAACACGGCGCCCTGCCGAGTACGACGCGCCATGCGAAAAAATACGACTGGGAATAGATTAGTAAGTTTGACGGCGGAAGGTAGGGGTAGGATGGCGCGTACACTAACCCCAGAGCGAGCATAGAGCCTATGGTCAGGCTCAGCGCCCGCATTGGGGCCAGTAGAAGCGATATAGACATGGGTGGCACTGACAATGCCACCTGTAGCGCCTATGGTCAGGCGCAGCAGGCGGCGTGTCAAACAGCGCTCAATGGAAGGAGGAAGATGGTAGCAGTCAATGAGACGATTTTGAGCAACGTACCTATCGTTCTTGATGAAGATGGTGGTGGTCGGTGGTCAAGAGCACGGCACGGAACGCGTACAGTCACACGTTTGATCGCGTGACAGGACGTGTTCTCCCGGTCCGAAACATCAACAAGTGGCCCGCGAAGGCGCGCGGACACGCCTCACACAATTCTGAAGAGACACAAAGTTTTGAAATAGGTGTCCAATTATGCCTATACCAGCTCGCCTTGAACGGTGAAATAACGGTAAGCTTTTTGACCGAAACAGTCTCTGAATCGAAAAGTCCCTAACTTCAGTAAATGTGACGAAAAGCCCGAGGAAGCAGCCCAGAAATTATCTGAAGGAAGGGAAAGTCTTGAAATTGGCTTCCAAATATGTTTGGAGTACCTCGTGTGAGAAAATAAATCAAGGTAAGCTGTGTCTTCACAAACGAGGTCTCTCTGTAAAGCCAGTTAAACGTCTCTCGATACTGTGTCAACAGAATCCTATCCATTGACACAGAGCAGTCGCTAACTAATAAAGCACAAAGTGTGCAGCGGAGAGCGGTGCCGTGAGGAGAGATCAGTCCAAAGGTTGGGCACAACTAGTTTACTTGCGTCAGGCAAAGGGGTTAGAACGAGCGGCCGTAGTGTTCGAGGCAGCGCACTGGCTCGGTTTTAACACCACTGAGACGAGGAAGCGTTTTCAAACTCTTGATATATTATCTAATACTTAGCGACAGGCGGCTCATACATGTGAAAGTAGGAGCGGACCAGGCTCCGCCACCAAGCGTCTGGAAGGCTGTTTAACAACGACTGCTGATTCGACGGAATAACTTACCTGCGTGACTCGTTACAGGCATTATCAGTGGCGTTGTGTCCTTCAGAACCCCTCCGTGCCTGCAACCAGCCCCTCCCAAGCTCCAGGAGGATTCGTGGTGGTTGTCCGCAGGACCGAACGGAGAAGGGGGAAGATACATCTTGAGGCAGCCACCGTCTAGACTAGTCCGCAGGGTGACAGGGCAGCTGTAGTGCTGGCCGCAGATATGGCGTGTGCCGTGTTCGAAAACAAACGTGAAGCCACGGCTCACGTACTTGCGAATAACTACCCATGCGCGCATGCGGCTCTCCTGATCGTTATGGATCAACAGCGTGTGTCGAGTCATGAGTGCTTGTCCTGCGTGCGAGAGGGCAGGATAGGCCAACCAAACTTTCTCGGCGCACACAGTGCCCATGACGATAGTAGAGTGGTGGAGGAGCACGGCGTCCCGCGCATTTTGCGTGCGAGACTCGATGACATTGATCTTCAGGTCTCCGAGCCGTGCGCTCCGTATGCGGCCAAGGCCCGGGAGAGCGTCGTAGTTGGTTAGGAGGTCGTCGCTGGAGTAGCCAGCGGACTGTACGAAATACAACAGGACCTCCCAGCCTTGTCCGTAGGGGGCATAGAAGTCGAGGTCGTTGATATGAAAGGACTGCCCGTTGTGGATGACAGATGGGATGAAAGACCCGGAGATCAGGGCGCCAGTAACTGTCTGCATAAGACGGACACCGGGGTAGCACAGTTTATACCGGCGCAACACTGTCGCAATGCTGTCGTGAAGAACGACACCGGAGAGCCTATAGTTGCGCGACGACGTTTGAGCGAGGCAGACGCGATCCTTGAAAGACAAGTCGCAAAGGATGGGGTAAAGCAGTTCCCACGGGAGTTTCGCGAGGAGGTCGGTATTGTCGTCACGTACTGCATAGAGAATGAGCTGCGTGCGGCATTCAAAGTCGGGTAAACCTACCACTGATCTTGAGTTCCAAGGCGGCGAAAGTGTCGAGGTGCTGACAACATATAGGGCTCCAAAGAGCCATCTTGAAGATTGTATGCACGGGTAACGTTCTATAGAATGAGTGCAGGACGCGGTTATACTGCAGGCGCTCTAGGGCGTCGCCGAATGCTGCACAGTCATTGGCGTCTGGCACTGTGTAACTTGTTGGATGGCCGGCAGTATGAAGGATATCAAGGTACGACGCACATGCAGCAATAAGTTCAGCGGTCGCCGGCAGGCGAGGGGTATCTGTGACGGGGGAGGGCGGACTTGCCATGATGTGGCTGCTTCACCGCTGCGCACAGTGTTTGAGATCCTTCTGCCACCCATAGCCTCTTTATGGTTGGCCCAAGAGAATACGCGTCTGCTTCCAGGTCCGGTTGACCTCGATCGATCGTAGAGTTACGTTCAGGCGACATGACTGGGGAGGATTATGAAAGAGGGAAAGTGTAAGAACTCCGTGATCTCGTGCTCGATCACGGTGCATGATTCTTGTCGAGCAGCGCTAAAGGACAGCGTCGTTCCTGTCTTTGTCACTGCCAGGAAAAAGGTCTTTCGGCAGCTACGAGCACGATGTACAAAGTGTTGCTTCTCTGTGTTACTGTATGTACCTGTAAACTGCGAGATAAATACAACACTTTTTGAGAAACAGAACAGAAGTTGAACAGTAGTCTAATCGCGTTCGTCGTCGACGACCGTGTCACTGGGTAACAAAGTAAAGGCTACTACGGCAATGAACGTTGAGGCACTTGTTCCCCGTCCGAAAAGTCATGCCAGAACGCCCGATTCTGAGCAACGGCAGATCAGGGTCGTGCTCCAAGATTTCCTCCCCCGAGAGGACGATGCGTGGCTTAGTAGGCGTATGGAGGCCCCCCCACTTGATACGGCCGAAGCCATGCAAGCCGGTTACTGACCTGCGTTTCGCGGGACAAATTAGACCGCACGGTCGAGTCCAGTCGGCCGTGGAGACCGCCAGCTCTATTGCCCCAGGAAACGAGCTGGCAGTACGGTAGCTGACGTCCTGCTGTTCCGTCAACAAGTCAGGGTGGCACCTCGACGTCGGCCTCCACCCTTGAGTATGTGTTTGCTCCGATGTAGCGTGGAGAAAAGGTGTGATGATGTTATGAGCGCCTATGGCGATGAGCTGATCGGTGTTGGGTGCCGCAAAGAACAGGAAACCGAGATGGTCCCGGTGGCAGAACGTGACAGTGATGGATCGACCCTGCGGACGATTGAGCAAATCTCAGAGATGGGCAGTTTTGAAAGACATACAGGAATTTTCTCGTGCTGGAAGGTTACGAAGGTGTTTCCTGTGCGCAAATATGCTCCACTGGCCGCCTCGCAGGCGCTTACGGTTAGCCCGCATTCCTCTGTCAGAAACGCAGTCCAGGCCCGAAATTGGTGTGCCAACGAGATGATGTTGAGGTGTTGGGGCAAGGAGAGTCCGACAGCGTGGCGGACACTGCCAATGCGACGGACCCAACAATCCAGCTTCCCGTCCACTCCAACTTTTGGAAGAAGCGGGAGAAGGCCCTTGGAGGAGCATCAAGGGAGCTGAAGACGGGAGGATCGTAGAGGAAGGGTGCGGTGTAGCGTGAGATTCGGCCTCGGAAGTAGGTGCGCGTTAGAGTCCGGAAGCGCCGACTGATATGAGAAAATTTCAGGATCTGCACGACGCCCAAGAACCGTAGCATGTAGAATACCACATCGTCGGTGCACCAAAATGCATGCTGAATAGGCTTGCATGTTCGAGAACGAAGGGCGTACATAGTTTGTCGGGTATAAATTGCTACCCGCGCAGACCTCTTAAGTAACACACTGATCATACGCGACACGATCGACTTTGCTTGCTCCGATGCATTTTTGCAATCATGCTAATGTGGGTACAAGTACCATTTGGTCAACCTAGATCGGGTTCCGTGGTCAGCACGATTGTGAGGATGACAACAGAGATCGAGTTACGTCTGATGGCTGTACGTCCTTCGCACCACCTCATCCCGGAAAACCCTGATTTGTCATGAGCATTACGGTCATGGAGGACTGGCGACGATGGCATACGTTGTGATGAGCCACTTCACGGCGACCCAGTATTGCTCTTCGACGCCGACCACGACCTTCTTCGATGTACGGCCGTGTCGGAATATAAGGACGTTTCCGCGCCACGGCTCTGCAAGGTCAGGAACGAGGCTGTTGATGTGAAAGTTGAGAGGGTGGGCATTGGGCCCCCGAGTGTCCTGATGGGTCACGACGATCGACCAAGAGTGGTCCAGGTCGCGTGGCTCGTCCAGAGGGTAGCGGTCGATGCGAAAGACGCGCCCCGAGATGTCCTCCGCTGCCTCCCCACGGCCCCGACCGGCGTCCATCCACATGTCGCAGTCGACATCCTGAATGTCGTGTGCCCGGATGACACCTGAGATCAGGGGAACCCGTACGTAGAGATGTTTATGAATTTGTGCCCCGTCCGGCAGCAGCCATGCTTTTACGGTCGAGTTGTTCTGCAAAACCTGTCAAGTCGCGCTCGTCTGTTGCGTACTTCGCACCTCGAATTCAACAAGTTGCCGCGTATGCTCAACTAGGGCGAAGTTCATTTCCGGCACGACCATAAGGTGGTTCGCCATCGCAGTGAAGAGAAAGAGCGTCGTAAGTGTGCGTGACAGACCATAACGCACATACGAGTCTGACACTATACACCTGTGGTGCAGGAGAGACCTGGGTTTACACCAAGCTTGTCATTGCCAGGAACAACGTTACATAAGTACTTACGATGCGCTGACTCGGAGCCCGCCGGAAAACTACAACACCATGAGCTACACGACACGCGCTTTCGTGGGCGGAAGGCCACCCGTCGACATTCTCGCGACATTAGATCTACGCTTCGACTTCGGCGGTGTGGCGTGTGCAGGATTTGCTTCGGCATCGTCGGCCTTTCGTTTATGTGCTCGCGTCCGTCCCGCGACACTTTTTTCGCCTGTGCTCCTCTCGTTCGCTGCGCTCCTTGTTTCCATCGCTGTTGACCCGCTCCCAGTGCCTGGGGGCGCAGGAAGCTCAGCTACGCCCTCAGGAGCCAGAGCATTCGCAGACGCCGCAAGGCCTTCCGATCCCTGGGTACATCCTTGCGGGCTAACGGGATCCGACTCCCCCAAGGGAAGCTCACCCACGGCGGCCAAGTCCCACGAAGATTCGCCTGCGTCGCAAGAAAGGGAAGGTTCTGCATCAGCTCGAGTGACGTGATCGTCGTCCCCTGATACCTGCTGGCTATAGCTATCTGATTCTGCCGACGGAACGCGTGAAGTGTCGTCTTCGTCGCGCGCAAGGAAGGGTTCTTCAGCGGCACGAATGATATCTTGGTGTTCCTGCGTTTCGAAGGTGTCCTCGGCAGGTATTATCACTTCGCCAGTGACATCGACAACCCGAAGGTCCGTAGCGACCATGTAGTACGCCTGTCACGTTAATAGAGCGAGCGAACTGGTATGCGGGGAGTACGTACTCTTTCGTGACTGCTCGTCCCAACTCTGGTATCGGCGCAATGGAGGGTTGCCCGAAAGACGACCCAGTCTCCTCGCTGCAGAGGCCAGTCGTCTGCGAGCCTGGGAGTACTTTTTTGAAGGCTTCCGTTGACAACGTCGAAAAACTTGCACCGGTGTCTTCCCATATCATCGACGTGGACTTCCAGGTAGGCGCCCGCAGTTCCAACGCGTTGCTCAAGGTCCGTGCAAACAGATACCTGCATTAAGTAAGTCAGTACTCTTTGTGGCCAGCGACACTCTAACATGCCTTTGTAGATGCGACGTCGTCTGAATTGACGGAGTTGGAGATATTTTTTAGCTGATCGATAAACGCCTCGTGCACAGCTGGGGGGGCAGCGCCGCAAGTTACTCTGAATGTGCGGTGAAAGTTGAACCAGGCCTAAGAACAAAGCTTAGTTTCACAAAGTTCGGGTTCGTGTCAGTCAACGTACCACCGGCTCCTCGATGCACCCGAAGACTACGGTGGAAAAGATCTCGCCGTTTGCGCCCGTGTAAGGCGTGTCCTGGACGCAAAGACCGTCGACGCTTGAACAGAAGAAGTCCTTTCCATAGACGGCATGACACAGGGCCGTCGGATAGCTGACATTGAGGTACTCCAGGAGGTCGTTGTGTGAGTGAATGTACAAGGGAACAGGCGAGTGTTCCATTCTGCTGGCGTAGGTGTGTGAGTCGCAACGTGAGCCGCATGATTAAGTACTGACCAGACGCATAGAATTAGGTGACCCGAATTGGTCAGCGATCGCGTCGACCTTTGGGGATATCGTTAGCGATCGAGCAAGCTGATTGCAGATTTTGTGTGTTTTGCATAAAACGCTCGCAGCGGACAGGGCCAGAGGGAAGCATCAGGGTACCATGTCAACTATCCACGTCTTCTTCACCCACGACGGTCGACGCTACGTGGCCGGCGTCGAAGAGACTCCGTGGGAGGCTCCTACATCCCCCGTCGCTGACACTTGGACAACTGTAAGTGGTGTTCTCATACTGAAAGTACCAGGCCAACCTCATCTCAGTTTACCTTCGGCGACATTGTGGTGAGGCTACGAGTGTCGCCGACGGAACTCGGACGCCCCCTCTCGTCTAACCCCAATTCCCGCATTATCGGCGTGCGGCCGGGCTTTTCAGAAACACGGAGTTCTCCGTTGAGCAGCGCGGTCGGCAACGGCTCCGGGGAGCGGCTATTGAGGTCCCTGGGGAATATGCTGTCTATCATAAACACGCAGGCTCGAACAGAGGTGCAGCGCACCGTTGTGGAGTGGCAGCGTAGAGGAACGGGACATTCGCACGTGTTGGAATCCCTAAACACTGGAGCGGCGGCCAGATCTGAGATGTAGATAGACACACTATTCGTACGCAATCGCGTGTACGACGCTGCGTAACGTGAAAACCATTAGCACATAACGACGCTGCTGAGCCTGCAAGGATTACTCACTGGATCTGTTAAAAGGCTACCATATGCTTTCTAGGTTTTCAGCCTGTTCGTACTCCCGGACTCCCGACGACGATTTTGGCACCTTGTATCAGAAAGCATGCCACGCGCTGTATTCCTCCCGCTCACCACCGAGGCTGTAGTCCAAGCACAGAACGCCTTGATTACTGCCTACACCAACGTTAGTCATCCGCTGTCTGGGTAGGAATTTGCTAAGACTGCCCTTCACGAACCAGGCAAATTCAGGAAGACAAGTTCGCGCTATTGTGTTTGCGACTGGCGCGGAAAACGCAAAATGGGCCGCTCTGTCTGTACGCAATACGCCCGGCACCCTGGTCGACCTTGATTATGGTCCTTGGCTCACGGCCGGTTTACCGCCTTGGCTAGCGCACCTCGATTTTCTGGATTCAAGCACACGCGTCGACAGCTCGCCTGCGGGACTCAGACTGGCCCGTCCATTTTACTTGTTGTTCGCCGAGCAGGATGGTGTCGCGGGTGTCAGGGGGGGCAACTGGGTGCACCCTCCTAACACTATCGTCAACAAGCTTGTTGTTGATTCTCCAGTACCTTGGGTCGGGAATGTGCTTGCGGTGCGATGCGGTCCTGGCGGCCTCGGTTTCGCAGACTTTCAGGACACCGATATGCAACTCGTTGTTGCAAGCGTCAAAAGGTGACTTTTGCCTCGTCTCGGTCCAGGATGCGTACAAATCTGATCATTGCATTAGCATCCTGCGGGCGCAGGAGTGGAGACGTGACGGAGAGGAAGGGCCAGAGTCCGAGGCAGAATTGGAGTCTGACTCTGAGTCCGAGTCTCAATCAGACTGAGACGATGGCTGGCACGTGACCTCTGTACAACGTACCACGAGACCACGACCTTCACAGTTGTGTAGAACTTGAAGCTTGAACTCCAACATGGCTGTTCGTCCTACCACGCGTGTTCCTTCCCTGACTTGGGATAACCTTTACTTCACGAGGAACAAGATCGAGCTATCCGAAGAGGTGAAGATCTCGTCTTTCAGAGCACAGGATTTCTCGTAACGCGAGTGCGCTGCCCAGGAGACCGCGACGTCCACTGTGCTTGCATGGCTCATCCCTGATGGGAGCCTACTGTACAGGCACATCCTCGTCAGGGTCCCTGTACACACGGGCGTGCTTCGCCCAACCTCAGTCGACCAGCTTGACACCGAGATCTGGTTCGATGCGGGCCGCGGAATAGCGTCCCCAACTTCAGATCTAACAGGTCGTACTTTCGAGGTCGAGCGGTTTCCAGATAACGCGCCCCAGGACCTAGAACACTCGTTCACGTTTGTTGTAGCCCCACAACATAGTCGTGGTCCGAACGTGCACGCCGTTAACCAAACGATCCTACAATTCGCGCCCGATCTGTCGCCGCCCGTGCGCGGCAACGTCCTCGTCTTCCGCCACGGTGGACCGCCCAGGAAGTATCTGGCAGACATGGAAGAGCAATATTGGATCGCAGTCACACATATCGCATCGGTGTAAGTCCGTTTTGGTTCAGCTACCCGATTTTGACTATCAGCCCTTAGCGTCTTCCGTGACTTGGCGACTTGAGCGCCTCGTAATCACTATTAAAAATACTCTCTTCGCGGACAAATCTAATCCGATCGATCGTGACTTCATCCCGTTGGGTCTACAATACGCCAATCATCGACCCACGAATTCTGTGTCCTTGGAATCTGCTCGAACGACGTTAGGCCCTTTGGCTCATTAAGATCGCGTATTATCCCTTTCGAATGTCCGACCGCTTGCAAATGTCCGATTGGAACTAAGGGAGTGTTCCCCTGCGCCAATCAGCTACCCGCGAATCATGGGTCGTTCCATCTGCTTGAACGATAGTAGGTCCTTTCGGTCCTGAAGGCCTGACGATCGATCACGCTTTCCAACGGCCGCTTGGGCCTAACGAGAGCTTTTTTCATGTCAGACAAGTGGTGTAAGTGCAGCTATTCCGCAATATTTATGTAGGATGTTATGCGGGTGCAACGGAAACTTTCACCCTTCTTGATTCTCATGGTCGCCCCCCGTCGCGCTGCCCTCATCCGTTGTGCTCCGACCTTTTGGACCTGTCCAGATCTCGTCTTCCAAATGCTCCGCTTTATGAGCTTCGTAGATCTCGTGAAGTACTCCGAGCTCAATCGAACTGCGCAACGCCTTTTCAAAATCTATATTCATGGACGCATAGCCCGTTACACTTCACCGTTCTTCACCGCCGGTGCAGTCAGGAACGGTCGCATCGTGCGGCTTTTCCAGGTCCTCGAGCAAACATCTAGTTGGGTGGTTGGGTCGGTTCCGCTGGCCGTCGTTTCTGTCCTCTCGGATGTCCCGCAGCCGGGTAATCTGAACATCATCACGCTTGAAAAGCACGCATATCGATGGCTTCGCTTCTTCATCGAGGAGTGCGGATTTGGGCTCGATGCCGACGTCTGGGCCTCTGGAGCATACGCTGCCGCAGGTTTCCGATACATCACTTTTGTGCACCCCAGCAAGCGCGTAAGTAGTTCGTCGCAGTCTTGTGCAGCAGCCTCTGAAAATATATAGGGACAGCAGGTTACTGTGACCACCTCAGAGGACACGCACCTGGGCTCCTTGTTTTTCGCGGCGCCGAATACCGATCAGCAGATTGCCATTGCTGCGCATCAGATAATAAGCCCGTATCCTACAACGGTCTCTGATCAGGCGCATTTGGCTGGCTTGCGCCCCGCTGAAATTCAACATCCAGCTTTGCCAAAGATTGTGCACTCAACCTACAGGGAGACGGCCCGTTTTCCGGGTGCTACGACGCTGAGTCGGTCTACGGTCGATCTCGGCAGGCCGTGCGGGAAGCTTTGCCCCGGCGTCTGGCGTTCTGCGAGGGGCTTGAAAGGAGTAGGGCGCGTTATGTGGGGCGGGGCCGACGGGATGGATTGGGACATCGATCTGATGTTAGTCAAAGTCGGACATTCTCGCCTCAAGTTTCGCCTGGGTGTCAAGTGCGAGAACCCACTTTGTAAAACCAGCGTAGTTGCTTGACCCTATACGCACTAGTAGCTATAGCTTTGTGACCATAGTGACCAATCCTAACTTTCATGTGCACCATCAACAATTTGGCGACCGAGGTCCTGCAAGAGATATTTGGTGTTACCCTGCTGCTGTTCGACGAGGAGTGGGAGGACAGCTGGAGCGAGAAATGTTCAATGCAGACGACGATTCTCAGCGTTTGTCGATCTTGGCGCGACATCTGCTTGGCGGCCCCTAGCCTGTGGACGCGTCTGCGTCTTCATCTGTTCACTCGTCCGGACTTGCTTGTGCTGCAGCTCGGGCGCGGGAAACAGTCGCGTCTCACAATTACCATCGACCTTTTGAAGCACGAGTTCTTTGGAGAGGCAGAAGGTCGTCGCAGAGTTCGATGCCGCTCCATGGCCGGTTTTCTAGCCAGCGTACTCTCGCTGCTTGGTAGCAGCTTCAACCGAGTCGTGGAGCTGCGCATATTTTGCACGCACCGAACCCATTGGCCGTTAATCGCCGGCGAACTCTCTCGTTTTGACACCGGCCAATTGACGAAGTTGCTGGTATCGCTAGCACCTGGAGCGGGGCGTAACAGAGAGCCAGCGGCTGTCTTCAGCCCTGGGGGCGCCATCACCTGCCTCACATTTAGTGGGTTAGGACCGTCGGGTTCAACGCAAATGTACTGCAACCTTCGAACCCTGCTGCTGGGCATGGTTTTGGGCCGCTCCGGTTACACATGGGCGGCGCTCCATGCCGTCCTAAGCGCTGCTGAGAAGGTCGAGGTTTTGGGCCTGGACAATGTGGAAGTTGTCGAAATCGATGTCAACGTTGTTGCACATCTTCCCCACTTGACAACTCTGATGGCGAACTACGGCAGCGATACATCAATGGATGTCCTGGGGCAGCTTCACGCGCCAAGTTTACGGACCTTTGCAGTTTGGCTGCACGGCGCAGACGCGTCATTGGCCCGTTTCTCTGCTACCGCGACTCACCTCCTGGGTCTTACAACGACGTTCGACCTCAGCTGTCCACTTCCGATCGAGGCCGACGTCCGCGGGCTTCTCGCGCGCCTTTACTGCGCAGAGCAGTTGCATTTGCGCTGGGACGCTGGCGCTGCGCTCCACTTGATGCATTCAGCACTGGAAGGTCGGCTGCTGCCGAGGTTGGCAGTGCTGAGGCTGTTGGGGCATATTTCGCAGGAGCAAGCGCGACTGGCACTGTTGGCGGACGGTGGCGTGCGGCGTCCTCCGATGATTGTAGTCGCGGGGGAACCAATTTTCGGGTCGTGGTCTTCACCTGATTTCATTCAGTGGTCTATGTTGGACGGGCGCGTCGTTGGTCAGGTTGTCCAATGCACTTGGGATCTTGAGTGGCATCTGCATCCCCGGTTAGCAGGTTAACATATCGAACCTACTCATACAGCATCCGAAGTCTCTCTCGCGGAGTGGGAGCCAAGTACTAGCAGCTTTCGAGAGATTGCAGCCATGTCATGTAAGAAAATAATATGTAAATACGTCTGGCTCTCCGTTTGGCACGTTCTTTCCTGGATCACGTGTACTACCGCGCCTGCGCGTGCAGTCGCGCCTGTAGGGCCACAGCGTGGACTGTAACTAAGACCGTCTAGTGGCCCGGCGGTTGAGAATCGCTGTAAAAATCTATGCATTGTTCACGGTGTGCTATCTGACTGTTTATGGATATCGTAACTTCGTCTGTATTGTCAGTGCGTTTAACCTTTCGTCCTCCGTCCTGAGGTCCTCCGACGGATGAGTTGTGAACAATTCAACGTTGAAGTCACGGAGCAAGCGGATACTATCGCGTCCCCTGCTCCGCGACAGAGCGACATAGGCGCTGAACGGTGTCAACTTCCCTGTGGGAGGTTTCGCGAGATCCACGAAAAGGTACGCAATGGTTTGACCCTGTGACTTGTAATCCGTAAAAGCGTAGGCCGGCGTCATCGCCAACTGCCTTCGATATATGCGGCACGTTGGTTTGCCTTTTGGATTTATCGAGAATGGCATCTTGGTCGGCACAATGGGAAGCACACCCTCCGGCAGGCCTTCGAACCTCGGGAACGAGCACTTATCCGCCTTGAACAAGATGAGGACTGGGGGATACTGCAACAACGTCGCCCCGGTTTCTGGGTCAACAGCTGGGTCTTCGGGCTCCCGTGAGTCGAGCTTTATTTCGATTATTTCACCGCGCGTGCCGTTTGCAAGGTCAGCCTCTGTCGCTATGTTCATGAGCACCATTGTTCGCATGCCGACAGCTAGCTCCACCCTGTCTGCGAGCTTCCCGGTCTTTTTGATCGGCATGCCAGCGACGGCTACTCTCTGCGCCAAAGTCAGGGCCTCCTCATTACGGCCGACGGTGTCCTCGGCATTGCAGATGTACATCCTGTTGCCAGTCCGACGACAGTGCTTTATGAGTGCCGCGGTGTTCCATCTAACACGGGCTGCGTGCCTGGGTGTGACTAGCACGGCGTCGTTCCAAGGCGCGATATTGAAATCAGGCTTTTCACAGAGGGGATTTGTGATTACCAAGGAACGGAGGATCTCAATGTCGTCCTCCGTACAGGCACCTACACGCAGGCGTTGCAACAGATTCCTCCAGGGAACGTCCTCGATCCGGTGCTGCTCAGTTAGAGTCACGACAGTGGTGAACTGGTGGTAAATCGCCATCCCGATTTCGCTTTGTGTCCGCTTATTCCTCGGGCTGTATAGAGCACCAGTGGGGTCGCCAACCGGAGGGAATTGATGGAAGTCGCCGAACAGAATGAGGTTCATGCCACCGAAAGGTTTAGCAGGATCGCCATCCCCAGCGGTGGCCCTAACTTGGCCGACGACCTGTGACAGCTGAGCCAGCAGCAGTTTGGTTAACATTGAGCACTCGTCGACATTCATGTACTTCGCAGGCAGGATATTACGCTTTCGTCGCTCGACGTTTGGAGGTGCTGCTCGCTCTGTCCAAGTAGGGTCGTCGGCAGAGGCTGCCACTGGGATGGCCGCCCATCCGTGAACAGTTACGCCTCCGACCAAGCTAGCGGCAACACCTGTTGTGGCAGTCTTCGCCAACAACTCGGGCGCCCCCAAGTAGTCGAAGGTGTGCGCGATCGCGTTTAAGAGGACGGTTTTTCCTGTGCCGCCTTCGCCTCGAACAATCATCAGCAGTTGTTCTTGCGGCACGCCAGCCAGGGTACGGACAGCGTGCTGTTCGATGATGTCGTGGGCTCTGCGCTGCTCACGATTGAGCATGGCGACGGCGGCGGCCTGCGCCTCGTTGCGGGTGTGTACCACTGGAACAACGTCGATGGCTTCCACACCCTCCATGTAAGGAAGTGAGGGTTGGATGTGGATTGTCCCTGTCACAGCTTCATCGTTTGCTGGCAGCGCCAGCACATTGCTAACCAGAAGTTCCGCGCGTTTCGTCATGCCGCTGATCTTAGCTCCCCACTCGGCGTACTTGACGGTGTCCGCAAAGGAGGCCCTCTCGCAGAGTGGACCGTTTGGGCTGGTATCGTCGTCGTCGAAGATCCCAAGGCCGTACGCAACGTTCATGGCGCCGGCACCATAGATGTACTCGCGGGTTTCGTAACGCTCGTTTCTGGCGATCACAACATCCGCCTCCGTCAGAGGCGGCTCTAGGGCATTGATTTCCTCTAGCTCTATTTCCGTACGTACACGATCGTGGAGGTCGATTGTGCCAGCATATTGCTGAACGCCTGCGTTGTCCTTTCGGCGCGCTCCCTCCGAGCACTCATGGAAGTAGTCAATATTCTGGGTAATTGTGTGGAGTCTTGTTGGGGCGGTGGACATGAAGACATCGAAAGCTGTTTTGAAGGTCCCATCTGCGGCGACCAACTCCTCCAGACTGCGCCACGGTTTGAGAAGCGCCAGAATGTTGGCGGCGTAGTATTCCACATTTGTGTTGCGAGGGAACCATGTGCCTATAAAGTGTGGCAAGGTCTCCAGCTTCGACCCCCGGACAACACGACAACCCTTCCGCCCAGCTGTGGGGAGATAGGGGATCCGTTTGCTGGCTGGCCTGCCAGGTCCGCGACCGTCGTCTTGTTCTGGGTCCAAAAGTTCGGTGACGCCGTTCTCCCCGCCGCCGTCATTATCATCCAGGCGCTTTTTGCGTCTCAAGGGAACACCATCATACGTGTTGACGTGGTAATCATAGTAATTCATCGTTTCTAGATCGTGGCCACGGTCGGTATACTCTTTGAGTTGATCTTTGAGAACAAAGGCACCGTCCGCAATCCCGAGGCGGACAACGGGATCCTTTTGCAAGGGTTCAGCTTGGCGGACGGGAGGGGAATTACAGTCAACTCACGTAAGACGGCTCCGTCGCTGTCGTTGGTGCAGTGACGCCCAGTTGATCCGCCGTGCGTAGCAAAACACTAGTAATCGCATTAGAGGAAGTTCGCTGGCAGCGTGAAGACCTACTTTGTGGTGCGCAGATGAGGGAAGAGCCGCCGCAAAGCGCCGGTCACCTCGTCCCAATAGATGGGCGAGAAATTGTGGGAAATGAATCTGTCGCCCCATCCCATGAGATAACTTATAACTTCTGGTCCACTGAGTTCCTGTTGTCGACTGAGGGTATTGGCGCACTGCTGAATCATCTTTCTGTTGATGTGTTTCGCACCGGCGCTTGCGTCCTTGGGATTGCGCTGGAAGGCGGGGCTTTTTGCAAGCAACGCGGAGGCATTCCCAGATTGGTTCTGTTTCTTTGCGATGTACAGCGAGATATAGAAGGTGATGTCCTTGGTGTCCTGGCCGTTTGTGACGATTTTCAGGTCGTGGTTAGACCGTGTTATCTGGAGTAGCGTGGGATTCCAGGCATTTAAGTAGCCATACGTCCGGCGCGGACCCCACTCCCCGCTGGGTAAGACCCAATCTTCAACCGCCAAAGGCCATGGCGCGCGTCTTTTGCACACGAGACGACCGTTCCGTACGCGTAGGCAGGTGGTGAGAAGGCAGTCGTGGACTTGAACGGCCCGGGCAACTGCCACTTCGGTCTCATGATGCCGCAGGTCGTAGTTCGGTGCGCGTGGATCCACTGGTCGTGAATACGCGACAGAGGAGTGTTTCGTAAGAGACAGAACCTTTTCGGGCAGTACGCCTTTGATCTCCGCGCGAATCGTTGCTTTCACGAAATTCGTCACCTTCAATCTGAACTCTTCCGTCTGTAGTGCAGCTTTCATGGCCGCAGATGTGGGAGCGCCGTCGAGCCAGAACAAGATATGAAGGTGCAGAGTCCCACGAGCCTGCGCCTCTACAGTTCCGATGTAGCCATTGACACGACCCACTATGCCAGGCGAGCGGCCCATTTTCCCCTTTCGATTGGCCGTTATGCCAAACGCTTCCTCTAGCAAGATGGCCACCGTGGTGTGGAAAAACTCCGCAGCAGCAAACGGGTCTGAAGCAATATTGATTGCCCGAGCGGTGCGTTCCGGGCCTGCGGTTGCGATAAAATTATCGAGATCGATCTCCTGCCCTGACAGGACTTGTGCCACGGGATCGCTATTGTCCGCTAAGTTGACCGTGGCCCAGATGCTGGGCGGATTGAACTTGAGATTCATGCCCCATATCTGTGCCCGGATGGAAATGCGCGACTCGTCTGTCCCAGGGACGCGCGCACGTAGGGACGTCAGCTGCTTCCGCAGCGTGCGAATAACGGGGTTGCTGAAGGGGACCTTCCTCGTTTCTTCTGCGCTCGCCGCCAGAAAGTCCTTGGGCTTCAGTTTGAGGAAAGACACTTTATTTGCAATGAACGCGGAGCGTTTAATTTGGACGCTGGCGGACCGGCACACTTCGCGCTTCTGGATTACACCGAAAACCTGGAATATGAAGTGCAGATCCGTTCGGAACCGGGCGTCCTCGTACTGGAGGGCCCACCGCACATGTGTCTCGTACGGGACATCCTCGTCCCGCTTGACCTCTAGCCCCCCCATTCCGTAAGGAAAGAGAACAGGGAAGGCGCCGAGCAAGTGATTCGCGTTGCCTGGCCCCCCGTCGGATCGTTGTCCAGCATCATCGAGCCGCGCGTATTCGTTCACGAATGCACTGCTTTTTCGAATGAAAAAGTCTTTTTGCGCGCCGATTCTCGTGGTGTTTGACAAGGCATGCGCAAGGATGTCGTTGTCGGGAACATCGTCGCCTTGTACGTCGATGACGCCATTGGCTTGCAAGGGAAATACTCCGGCCTCTGCCCCGTTGTTAGTATGCCACAGCTGCGGGTTGACTTGCAACTGACCGTATGACGCATGGTCAGTGTCTGGGTCCAAGACGTCAGTATCTAAGGGTTCCCCGGGGACGTCTGAGCGCTGGTTAATGATATTGTAAGCAACTGTGCGCCGTGACTTACTTCTGGCATTGTACTCGGGGTCCTCGTCTGCGACATCGAGAGGGACATAGCCAGCTTGTTCGCGTTCCAGGGCATCAACGTTACCGGAGTGCTTCGTGTTGAGGAGAATTTCGTCAGGCACTGCATCTTCGGGCAGAAGCAGTAATTGCTCAGGTGAGATGTTGATGGCGCTGTAGAGAACGTTGTTTGCTTTGAGCCATAAGAGCGCTTCGAAGACTCGCTGGCGGCGCACGCGCAGAAAGTCGGGTAACACCTTGAGAGGGCGGTTCGTCGCGCCCACGAATGTAACACCTATGGTTGCTGCTAGGATGGCTGGCGAAGGGGGCATCGTGTTCCCGGACATGATACCGGCAATCTGTGCGGTGTTTAGTCGGTAGGTAGACACATTCCCTTTGAGGCCGGTGTTGACAGTGCGTCTATCCCAGAACTGAGCTGATTTCGAGAGCGGGAACAATTTTACGACGTATGCCGCAGGAAAATAGAGGGCGACCAGCAAGCGCTCGGGCAAGGTGAGGATCTTGAGCTGAAAAGGTGTGCTTCCAATCCACATGCCGTTGGCCAGAGCAAGCGGAGGCCTCTCGTCTAGGAGAAGTTTTTTCTTGCAGTCGGAGCATACGTATGTCTTGGGCTTGAGCACGGCTTCCTTGTGGAGCAAGTAGGCCCCTGTGAGTTGGTGGCCATGATGTGGGGTGGTGGGGATCAAGTTCCGGATGTTAGGTATGTCCTGCACGGCTGTCTCTTCGAGCTTATGTGAGAACAGCTTCCTGGCACAGACCATACAGATGTCCTTAGCCACCGCAGAATTTCCCGTCCTGTCAATGAATCTATGGGGGGTCAGAGAAGTCTGCGTTTCGTTCTCGCAAATCTGACCTGCTAATGACGCTCTTGCAAGTGGCCTCTGTCGGTGCCTGTAGAAACGGGCCTGTCAAGAGGTCATGACTGTCTTCGATATCCATTTCCTCGTCCTGTGTCGCGAGCCGCGGTCGTTTTCTAGCTACGACGGCACTCTCGCCAGCTTTGCGTTTGGTGCCAACGTGTGTGAACGCCAGTGCACGGATTTTGGCCCGTGTTGCCTCCGGAAAGCTTTCCAACGCGGCCAGCAGCGTCCCTCGGTTACGCTTCGCAATTCGGGGAATATTGACGAGCTCTCCGACGACAGAGCAGATCTGGGGAATGGTGAACGTGTGGAAACACGACTCCATGGCTATGGGCGGCGGGGTCAACATAGTTTCGTCGTCCATCGTCGAACGTGGAGGTTGAAGGAAAAAGCGAATTTGTAAGCGGTGAACCGTCCAAAGTGTCGTAGAGCGCCATGACAGGGCCTAGTTCGACCAGGATTGTAGAATTTGTGGCATACATGCAGAACCGATTATGACAAGAGCCGCTTATGTAATTTGTGTACTTTGCAAGCGACGGGAAGCAGGAGTTCTCGAAGTGGTACATGCTTTGTATCTACTCATCGAACGGGGGATCTTCACGATAAATGTACGACGTCAAGAGCTGTCGCCACTCGTTATCTGTGACGGCAGTTGATAGAGCAGATCCACACCAACTTAGGAAGTCGTACCTTCGTGGGCGGAAGCGGGGAGCATCAGAGGAGTCGTTGTTTTAATGACGCCGCCCTCGGTGCAGGCAATCCCTTGTAAGGTCCACGTCGTTTCGTGATGATTGTACGCAGGACCAAAGGGCGAAGGCGGAAGAAGCAGATTAAGGCAGCCGCGGTCGAGACTCGTCCGTAGCGTCACGGGGCAGCTAAAGTCTTCACCGCAAGTGTGGCGACCTTCGTGCTCAAAGACAAACATGAAACCATGCATCACATACTTTTTAACAACACGCCATCCCCGGAGACGGCTCTCCTCGTTGTCGATGGGCATACTGTGTCGCGTCGCAAGGCATTTTCCTGCGTCAGACAGAGTGGCGTAGCCCAACCAAGCTTTCTCAGCACACACGGCGGCCATAAGGATTGTAGAGTGGTGGTGAAGCGCAGCGTCCCGCCCATTTTGAGTGGAAGACTCGATGACACTGATTTTCTTGCCTTCCAGATGCGCGGTCGAGATGCGGCCGAGGCCAGGGATTCGGTCGTAGTCCGCGGCCGGGCTTTCATCGAGGGAGTAGCCAGCGGAATGGGTAAGGTACATCATCACCCGCGATCCTTGACCACGGGGGACGTAAAGAGCAAGGTCGTTCATAGGAAATGAGTGGCCGTTGTGGATGATAGACGGAATGAAAGAGCCGGAAAACACGGCGCCAGTTGCAGTCTGCATAAGGCGTACGCCGGAGTACGATAATTTGTAGCCGCGCAAAACGCTCGCGATAGATTGGTGCAGAACAACGCGACAAAGGGCGTCGTTACGAGTCGAGGTTTGTGAGAGCCGCACGCGGTCTTTGAATGACAGACCACGTATGACAGGGTAAAGCAATTCCCAGGGCAGTTTTGCCAGGAGATCTGTAGGATCCCCGGGTACTGGACGAAGAATGGTAAATACTACGAATATAGTTAGTTGGACCGTACCGTTGAGCTTGAGCTCCAGCTCGGCAAATGTATTCAGATTTTGGCAACATGTCGTGTTGCAAAGGGCCACTCGGAACATCGCAGGGGTAGGCATTGTCTTATAGAAGCTGTGCAGTACGTCGTTGTACTCCCAATCCTTCAAGGCTGTGGCGAGATCCTTGACTTGGTTGTGTGAAGGTACTACGATTGTGAGTGTTTGTTAGTTAGCATGCACTTGAGCAACGTACACATCGTTATGAGCGCAGCCGTTGGTGTGATTTTCGTTGCTCGTGCGAGAGGGGAACTCGGAGGCATCTGGTGACAGCGGCCGTTTTTTTTTTGTAGGGGCGACGGGAAAGCGAGGTTTGAATGGCAAGTTAGCGAAATCGCTTTGGCTCCAGTTCACATTGCGTGGTCGGTCCTGATTTTGAAGGTTGAGCATGAGGCCTTACCGGGGGCATTAGCTTACGAGGACGTGGAGAGTAAGCGATATCGGGTTGGAAGCAGAAGTGATCGGGTCGGAAGGCGCTGAAGAAAAATGTGAGGATATGTGATCGGGGAGGAAGGGGACGAGTAGGGAGCCCCTTGAAAGTTTTGTGTTGTCAAGTTTTGCGGAGGTAAAGCTTACAGAAAGTGGAGAGTAAGCGATCGACGCGGAAGGAGATGTGATCGAGGAGGAACAGGGATGGAAGGTGTGTGGCCGTATTTGTCCCTGGCAGAAAGTGAATTTTGACGAGTAGAGAGCCCCTTGAAAGTTGTGTTGGCTTGTTTTGTGAGGAAAAGCTTACCAGAAACTGAAGAGTCAGCGATCGAGGCGAAAGGAGATGTGATCGGGGGGGAAGGGGATGAACGGGGTGTGGTCGTATTTGTTCCTGGCAGGAAGTGAATTTTGACGAGTAGAGAGCCCCTTGAAAGTTGTGTTGGCTTGTGTTGTGAGGAAAAGCTTACCAGAAAGTGAAGAGTCAGCGATCGACGCGGAAGGAGATGTGATCGGGGAGGAAGGGGGTGAAAGGTGTGTGGTTGTATTTGTTCCTGGCAGAAAGTGCATTTTGACGAGTAGAGAGCCCCTTGAAAGTTGTGTTGGCTTGTTTTGTGAGGAAAAGCTTACCAGAAAGTGAAGAGTCAGCGATCGACGCGGAAGGAGATGTGATCGGGGAGGAAGGGGGTGAAAGGTGTGTGGTTGTATTTGTTCCTGGCAGAAAGTGCATTTTGACGAGTAGAGAGCCCCTTGAAAGTTGTATGGCCTTGTTTACAGCTTAGTAGAAACGGGATGGCCGATCGTTGGATCGAGAAAAAGATCGAGAGTGATCGAGCTGAGGGAAAGAGATGCCTTAAAAGGAAGAAAAACTGTGTATGTCTATTTGTTCCTGGCAGATTTCGGGAGCAGAATTCTCATGGTGGGGGACCTAGACTAGCAAGGTTATTGTCCGAATCAATCCAACGAAATATTGATTCTCCGAAATAAAAAACCTTAGAGCGATATCCAGAAACTCCCCGAAACCTCTTCCCTCGCATACTTTCCATGGTAAACCCCAGACCCAGTCGACTTCCGATCTCTAAAATTCAACATCAATCGTCAAAGAACAATTTCCAGCAATGCTCCGAAATCCGGTGTGCCAAGGCCAGTCACTGGCGAAGATCTAAGCTTGAGAAGAAGTACAGGAGTTTTTTTTTACCTGGATCCCAGCCTTTCGTGGCCTAGAGAAAAATCAACGTCAAAAGAGCCGCATAAACTGAGCAACGTACATTGAATCCGGGCGTCCCGCACCTGCATACGGCAGTGTTAGCCATCTGCAACAGAAGGGTAAGAGACAAAGACTCACCCAGGATTGCTCCCCACCACGATGTCGTTGAGTGCGTCCGCGCCACGTTTATAGAAGAGAGGGTTGAGGAAGCCGAGCGGGCGTCGCCCCTCGGCGAGGCGTGCGTCGTTGAGAAGCGCAACGAGGCCCGCAAACACGGGTGCCGCCGCGGAGGTACCGCCAATCGAGATGGGCATACCCCGCCAGAAGATCTGGAACTTCCGCGCCTGCGCGGACACGTCAGGTATGCCCTGACGGCAAAGTCAGTGCGCAGTATGGAAGTGCAAATGGCAACGTACTCGACCCGCCCTGAATGGTAGAGGTCAGTCGTTAGATGATTTGGTGATGAGAGGATGCACTGACCGATTGAATAGACCCTCGTACGTCTTGTGTGGAAGCCTGCTGAGGTACCGGCCTACCGCTCTGTCCTGATAAGCAGGTCTATTTCTTTATTAGTGGCTGCATCCGCACATAATTGGAGAGTAGAGCCACCTTTGGAAGTAGTCACTAAACCCTCCGCCACTGAAGTTCGCTGCTACTTCGGGAATTCCCGAGGTGCCGCCCACCGACGTTACACTGAGGCATAGTTGAGAAATGAAGCAAGAAACGGCAGGTGGGACGTACTATGGGCAGGAGCTAGACACGCTCAGTTAAAATGCCACATCATCGGGGAAAGAATCGTACCTCGGGAATGCGGGGATAAATCTTACGAAGAAAACTGAGTCAACCTCATCAAGATCAAAAAAAGTGGCAAGTACCTCGTAGTATTCGTTCGGTCGTTAGTGCGGCAGCCCTTCGACGCAGGATCGGGATCTCCGTCGCCCACGGCACCGTCGCCGCTGGCAAACAGCAAGGACACGCCGCGACATCCTAAGCGTCGTTAATTGCTGTAAGTGCCGTATAGGTTCCCGTACCGAGTTCAGCGAACCGCTTACATACGCGACTGGCGTAGGTAAATGGGACTGCTTCCGCGTGAGACCAGCGGGAACGAAGAGCGAGGTCTTACCTGTCTGTTCATCATCCCCGTATGACGTCGATATTGTCTGGGGGATATTCTTCGAATTCAGAATATAATCAAGCCAGTCTAGGTACGGCTCGTTCGTGTCTTTGACAAGATCAAGAACCATTTATGAAACACGCGAATATAGAACTTACTGACAGGGGTGCGGTCGTCGGGATCAAATGGCGGGCTGCCCGCGACGGACCAGAACGTTCCCGGCGTCGGATATGCGATGCCAAACGCAAACTGGGTGTCTAGGTTCGCCTCCTCGCCCGCCGCCGACAAGTTCTGGCTATTCCTCCCTCCTTTACAGGGTGATCAAAATTAGACATTAAACGGCGCATAATGCACAACGAACCATAAACTGAAACTGACTTGAACGTCGAGTGCACGGCGGCCGGAAGCTGCTGGCGGTAGAATGAGGTTAAGTCACGCCGGTTCGCGTACTCCTCCAGGAATCCCGTAATCCCGATGGCGTTCTTATGAGTTGCGCGCGGCTTGTAGCCCACAGCGTTGTACAGGTGCTTGATGCAGCTAAGCGTGATGCGCGAGGCGCAGCTTGAGCTTGGTTTGCTGTGCAACTTCACGAGGGGCGTGGGATCGCTGTCCTCGGGATAAAGAATTGGCGCCATCCCCTTTCCCCGTGCGAACATGGTGGTGGGCTGCGAAGTGGGATGAAATTTGTCTTTCTCGTTTGCAGATAACAAGATACCTGGATCAGCTCGATAGTATTGTGGAGATACTGGGGAAGGCTGTAACTTGCCGCACGAACGAGGACGTCACCGCTCGTATGCTGCCATAAATAGTAGTTCTTGAATACGCAGGGTTAGCCAATACAACATGAGATCTACTCCTCGAGCTCACTGCACCCAAAATCCGCTCGGCGAGCTGTATGGGCAGCGTAACGCTGACCCAGTCCTTTGCGGGCGATCGAACGAGCCTACTTTCCTGTATGCCGTGCGCCACGAGCCACTCATCTACCAGCGCGAGACTCGTTGGGTGAGGAGCGACGTGTCTCTCGACCTCCTCCTTGGACATATGTGCGCCGTACCGAGGATGGTCCGGGTCGCTGATCTCGTACAGCTTAGCCTCCAAACCAGCAAAGTCCTGTTGGAACAACGCGATGCGAAGGCGTATGCTGCGTTCCGGCGGGGCACGACCGAGCCGTGTCCAGCCGTAGGGGGTCACTGCCGCGCTTTCCTTGACCCGCATCGTGTGGTCTCGGGGTGCAAGGGCGCCAGGGACCGCAGCGGCATACGAAAACACAAGAAACAACGGGAAGAGGGAAAGACGCATATCCCGGATGAAGGCCCAAGGTCGTAGGTTTCATCTCCTACCTTGTAGTACTTATAAAGCCAAGGAGATGCTTCCGAGAAGGCTTCCCACAAAGGATCTGGGCGATCTAAGCGCGCTGTGGCGCTGGAGATGCATGCTGTAAGAATCCGGCGTGGCCCACTTTCTGAGTCGTTTACGCCATCGGGACGCTTCTTCTAAAGACAAACTGCGGGCGAAGTGTTTTCGAACATGGCGCACAGACAAATTCCGAGGGCTGGCCAATTTCGTAAAAATACGCTCTTTGTGTCCTGCTCATGGTCTTCTTGCCCGCCAGAGAAACACATGCGCTGATATGCTCGGGAGGTTCGATAGCAGGCGTTTTGAATAAATCGGTATGGAGAGTGGGCGTAGCGGGGACGATGCTAGAGTACTTCCTTCAGTGATACTTTGCCTGTACCTCGCTCTAACGGTTGCGGCTGGGTGTGCGCAGGTTTCCAGCCAATCTGTATACAACGATGGTTATGCGCGAGTGGGCCCGGGACAAACAGGTGGCTTGCCATGTAGATAACCTGGAACGTTGCTGGAACGCTTCCGTCCTCGCTCCCATGGAGCACTGCCCCCGTGTCCATTAACATAGGGTATGGAAAAGGGATTTCCAAAACGAACCAGAATATATGGCGGATGCGGCCGCGAGCGTATCGCGGCGAAGAGCACGTCGCGGGCCGAGGATCGCGTTCGCTTCGCCCATCGCGCCAAGATCGTCCATCAACGCCCACATGTTGGGATATGCGACGTTTACCTCGTCGACGTCAACCGTAAGAAGTGTGAAACCAGCGCGGCCCATGAGGTTAGAGATGTCGCGTGTTTCTGCGACTACAGTAAGTAGCATAAACGATGGCGGGGATCAAATAGAGACATACGCGTCATTGGCGATATGTGCGGAGCGATGCCGCCTTCACGCTCTAGCTCAGCGAGCTGGAGCGCTGTGCGCAGCTCGAAAAGAGTATCGCCACCAAACATAGCACCCAGGAAGAGACCATCGGGCTTGAGAGCCTCACGTATCTGTACGAGAGTTCCTGATACTGATGTGGGCCTACGTTCACGGGAAAGAAAGAAGCACCACCCACGGACCTGGGAGGTCATTCACCCAGTGCAAACTGAGACACGAAACTATGGCCTCTTGAGAGTTTGGATCGACAATCTGAAGTAGGTTTTCCTCGTCGCCGCATATCCGTTCTACTTGCACTGGCGCAACATATGTGTCCGGACATGGTGTATTACGCGCCGGCCAACCCACCTTCGAACTCGGAGTCAGGATCTCGGTGGAGGGCCTTGTCTGCGAGAGATGAGTCAGGAAGTGTAAAGGGGATTGCTGGACGATTGCATACCGCTGGAGTCAATCATGACGGCCTTCTTGGCCCTCTCCGGTTCGAGGAGTTTTGTAAAATGCCCCGGGCCTGAGCCCAGGTCCAGAACGGTGTCAAAGGTGCGTTTTATGTCCTACGGCGAATCAGGTCACGATAACCAGGGGCCGACGCGTCGGGTACCATGAACCGTTCCATCATGCGATCCGCGACCTCCTCTTGGACGTAATCCACCATCCTGCTGCCTTCACGGAGAGCAGCGCGGTTCTTCTGTATGCGCTTCACATCGCGGTCAAATATCTGGAATGGCCCGAGAGTGTGAGGGTTTGCGGCAGGAGATGCAGAGGAGATGGCTGCGCGACGAGCTAGAGAGCGAAGCATGTTACGTAATCGTGGCTGTGTTCGAAATTTCTCGCCCACTCTTGACTTCGCGACAAAATGGATACAGCAGACTCGGTCGCAATATTCGCGGAGGGGACCTTTGAGGAGCAGGTACATGCGCTTTTCTCCCGTGCTCCCCAGCTGTCCCACCTCGTTTAGATCCAAGAGCTGGTCAACTACATAGTCAGAAACAGGCCCGAGGAAGAGCGCACGGCGTTTATCCGACCGTTCCAGGATGTCATGAAGACAGAGCCAGGGAAGCCGCCGCTGGCGGAGGACGAAGATCGGCGGAGAAAAATCCTTTCCATGGTGCTCGCCGATGTTAAGTCTCTGGGAGATGGGTCAGAAAAAGGTGCGCGCGGTGTAGCAAGCTGGCTCGCGCAATTCTAATCAAATTGGACAGAAATTGAGGGTTTCTTTAACCTGATATTCGCCCATCTGTTCTCCCTGCATTCTCCCGACTCACCCGAAACAAAACAATACGTTGCCGGATTAGTACAGACAATCTCAGCAGCACCGTCCGAGCAAGCATCCATAAAATACCGCTTGTGCGTGTATCTCTCGATTACAACCCTTTGACTCACATTCGTGCCTTGTGTAGACTCTCCAACCTCTTCAATGCTCTTCCGCGCAAGTCACCACTACGGCTCTCAGTCTACACAACTCTCCTGGACCTCGCGACTGCCAACTCGGAGCTCGGCGCTCTGCAATTGGCTCGCGTCGACGTCGAAAGATGGCTGCGCGACTGGGCTATCTCGCCCGAGGAAAAAAGCGCATTCCTCAAGACCATCGCGGACGCGTACGAGAAATCCGACCAATTGTGCGTGTCGATCTGCCTCCCTTGAATGAACCTTGATAAATGAATTTCTATGCTGCAGAACAACTGCATACGAATACTCTCTGGCGTATGTGCGCTCGCTGCCCACTGGCGCTTCCGCAACCGAAGCTGCCGCTGTCGAGACCATCGCAACAGCCCTGCGACTGCCCTTCGTCTTCGACTTTGATCCCTTGTTCAAGCTTGATGCGGTGCTTGCCGCCAAGGAGCACGAGCTCTTCGCCCTCCTCCACATCTTCCTCAACGACGGGCTGCCTGAGTTTAAGGCTTGGGAAGCCGCTTATCCGGGCGCGCTTGAAAAGTACAGTAAGTTTTAGCTTCAGAGATTCTCAACCATCCTGGCCGACCCGAGTGAAACTTATCTATCTAGAACTCGAAAGCGCAGAACTAGAGCGCAAAATCCGGCTCCTGACGCTCGCGTCCCTTGGCTTCAAAAACATCGGCCACGACCTCCCCTACTCCCAGGTGGCCGAGGCTCTTCAGGTAGATCCGTCCGAGGTCGAGAAATGGGTTATCGACGGTATGTCTTCTTCCTTCCTCCTTCCTTCTTCCTCCTTTCTTCCCTTCTCCCTTCTCTATCCCTTCTCGCGCGCCCGAGCCGCCTTGCTGATTCTCCCCACCGGAAATCACCAGTCATCCGCGCGGGCCTTCTCTCGGGCAGGCTCTCTCAGACCAGCCAGAGCCTACACATCACCCGCTCGACGGCGCGGACGTTCGAACGTGCGGAGTGGGCTGCGCTCGAGGCGCGGCTGGTCGCGTGGAAGACGGGCCTTGCGGGCGTGCTCGAGGTCGTCGCGACGGCACGGAAGCAGGGCGCACCGCATATCGGGCAGACACAAGTGGCGGTTTGAACGGTGTATTGATGTACGATATCTGTGCTTGTGCGATAGAGGCGGTCATTCAAATCTGTGTGAGCAGCTTTGCGAGGATGGAAGGCGAGATCCTCGTTCCGGTAAAGTTCTGCCTGTAGGCATTAATTCGAAGGCGGACTTAGTCAGACATCTTCGACATTCCCAACTGAGCCGCCAAGCGATATTCGGGGACAGATTGCAGGATACATGGATTAGGGACACGAATATACAAACTTAGAGGGTCAACTCCCACCGGTCGCCACCGATCATCCACGCGCGGCCCTCATCCTGGAGCAGGGTGAGCGCCTCCTTCACCGCAAACTCTGATAGATTACGCCACATATCGTCGCCTTTCAGAAGGGCGACAATCTCGCGTACGGCTGGCCCCGGCGCTGGTGCGCGGACGCGCGGGCGGTTTCCGTCCTTACTAGCCTGTGCCCGTGCCGTGGCGCGTTCGGTAAGTGTCCTTATGGCCTTTTCGACCCTGGTGGCGAGGAACGCGGACGTCAGGGGGAGAAATACCTCCTCCCCCTCATCTGGGTCTGTCAGCTCCCCTTCATCCTCGTCATCCTCCGCGACACTTGCGTTCGACATAACCGTGCTGTTTCCGCCCACAGTCGACGTGGAACTGTTCGCTTTCCAGATTACGCTCGTGTCCGCGTCGCCGGGCTGCGTGTCGCTGCCTGGGCAAGGGCGTGCGGGCCCGTCCCAGCTGAGGACAGCGCCCTCCTTGACAAGCTGGATGACCGCCCACTCGAAGAGGCGTTTCATGCGCGGGTGCAATTTGGCCAGATCATTGCGCATGTCTTTCGTAATAACGACCGCCCCGCCCGGCTCGGTCTTCTTCCGCGCGTCGCGCGCACGCCGCTTTGCCTCGGCTTTCACGACGCGCTTTGCCATCAGCGCGAGCTCGGGGACGCGCCGCAGATACGACACGGTGAACCCGAAGGTCCGTTCGTCCGGATCCACATCAAGCGGTCGTGAAAAGTCCAGTGGGACAATGCGCGGCTGTTTAGGGGTGTGGTCCAGCGGTCGAGGCGTCTCGTCCCCGAGCGGCAGTCTATGTGATGACTTCGTTGGGGTCGTAGGCTCGGGTGGTATTGGGCGAACGTGCTCTGCGTTGTCCATATAGTGCTTGATGTATATACGAAAGGCATTGCCGGTCAGATCTTTAGTGTGGAGCCTGGCGGGGTGGCGAAGTTTATGCGGCGATGCGCGAGAGGAGGCCGGGGATTTAAGCGGGCTGCTTGGGGCAACGCTGGACGTAGAAGGCGAATCAGGCGTAACTTTAGTAGGCGCAGGGAGCTGCGAGACAAGTCGTTCGGGGATCTCAAAGGGCTTATCCAGCGAGTAATGTGTTTTGTGCAAGTTGCGCACGGCAATCCAGTGCCTCGGCTCATCGTTCGACGAGGGGCAACGCACTGTATATTGATCGATGAGGAGATCTCTGAAGGAATGGTACAAGCTGGACCTATCGAGTCGACCAGAACTTTCCGTGTGTCGCGCATGGGAGAGACTCGTCCAATCACTGTGACAGACCATCCCACTTGGGCTAGCGGTTCCAGGGGAGACGGTGGTAGCGTCTTCTGTAGCGGTTGTGGTCGGTGGTGGCACTCAATGACAGCGGTTCCGTCGTCCACTATGCATGAAAAGTGGTGGTGAGGGCCAAACCACCCCGATATGAGAGGTATTCACAGTGATAGACGACCCGCGTCTCGTAAGTCTGCACACCCATCACCATTCCAACAAGTTTGACGCTCCGACATGGAACGCGTCCTAGCCAGAAGAATTCAACGTCTGGTCCCCGCAAATAAGAGTGGGAATCGAGTTGACAACAACGGACGACATTGCTACCTTTGACGCCGCTCTCGCGCATGTCTAATACATCTTTGCAGAACCCAGGGGCGATGGCCTCTTGGGTAAGAGTCCATTGCCAGATCCTCTTCAAGGATCCAGAGGCCATAGTCGCGACATGAGCAGTGTGGTTTGGACAGTCCCGTATCGGCAAAGTCCGAGTTTCAGTCACGACACCCTGACTCGAGCGTTCCTGGACCTCTGCGCTGGCTCTCCTTCAATTGTATGGCCTTTCACAGTCACGGGGCGCATTTTTTTTTTGGTAGGAGGGGGGGGGGGGGTTGGGACGCCTAGGGGTTATATGGTACTATCTGCAATGCTATACCACAATAAGCACACGGACGACAGGACGAAGTTCTTTTATTATTAGGGGAGCTCAAAGTTAAAACGCTGGAGCGCTGGAAGTTGAACGTTGAACGCTGGAACGCTGGAACGCTTAAGATCACATGACCTTTTCGGCAGCGTCTCGGCGCAGCACAGCTGTGACTGAGAGTCACACATAAATTTTAGTCAGTCCAGCGCCGGGATTGTTGAGATAGATACAGCGCACACGGCAGTAACCAGTTACCTAGTGCGGCACACACGGTTGATGTGGCACATCCGCACCATCATCGGCCCAGTCCACCAAACTTCGGCACATCTGTATGCGGCACCTCCAGTGTCCACACATCATCAACCAACCTCGGCACTCCTCCGAATTCTCGATGTACTCTGTGAGTCCGTCTCTGGGCAGCTATCTAGAGCAAAAATCAAGCAAAAGTATCATACTTATTGCCCGCGGGCCGCAACACGTAGTGCTATTTGCCGTAGCACGGAGTAACACGGCTGCAGATGATGAACGTTGAACAACGGCGATCAAATATATGGCCCTCATCTCGTTGTTGAATGTGCAAAAGATATTGCATAAGAACATAATAAGTTACGGGGAAAATGATTGTAAACTAGTCTGACTGTCAGTAGAGAAGGTCACAGCTGTGCTGCGCCGAGACGCTGCCGAAAAGGTCATGTGATCTTAAGCGTCCAGCGTTCCAGCGTTCCAGCGCTCCAGCGCTTTAACTTTGAGCTCCCCTATTTAGCAGTGATACTAGTAGTAGTGCCAGGCTCCCTAATCATGATCAACTCTTTTCCTAACGCCCTCAGCCTTTCTTATTTCTTCCTTGTTTTTTTTCTTCCAGATTTGAGATCCTCCCAGAGAAAAGGCACCGTTACCGCCCGACGCACTTGTGGACGGCTTAAACACAAGAGAGTCACCAACAATGCTCCAGTTTAGATACTCGATTGGCATTCGAGCTCAAACATCACCATCGACTAACTGCCAAACCGGATCTCCGTCCTTCCAGACCTGCTCGATCTCCTGGTCACTGCGTCTATCCCGCGTGCGGTATACACTGTCAATGAGGCGCACATCCTCGGGGCTGTAGAGGAAGCGCGCGTTCAGCCCGCTCACGAAAGTCTCGTAGCTCTCCTCCTCGGGGAAGAATCGCTTGATATTTGCCTCCAAAGCCTGACGCGTAGGCAGTGGGTGATTTGCGTCGCGTTTCCGGAACGCATGGAACTTGCAGAGCATCGTACCCACGACGGCCAATTTGACCTCTTCCAGGCCCTCGGCTGAGAACGCCGTACGCCCGAGATCGAGATGGCGCATCGTTGGGTTATGCATGAGGGACGTGATGGCAGGGATAGCATCGTCAGTTAGATAATTGTAGCGCTGCCCATGCACACGCGTGGTTTCCGATGAGGCGAAGGCGACGGAGATAATGCGGGGGTGCGTGGAAAGTGCCGTGCAGAGGGCGGAGACACCCTTCGCGGATAGTCCAGTGGAAGTAACGCTGAGGCGGAGTAGGCTTTTGTTGACTTTCAGCGCCTCGGCAATCGAGGCAGCGCCATCGTCACCGATGGGGTTAGAAGCGAGATAAAGGGAGTCTAGTTTGCAGGCGGGGTGCGCCAGATACCCAGCGACAGCGCGGGCGGCTTTCTCTCCAAGACCATTCGAGTTCAGATAAAGATGCCGCAGGGGCACGTCCTGCCCTGTGATCTCGGACATCATCCGTGCGACCCCCTCGTCGCCGAGCTCGGTAGTCTCCAAGTTCAGCGTGCGCAATTGCGGTGTCTGAGTGATAAGCCGGACTAGGTTGTCGATAGAGTCTGGCTTCAAGGGATTCCGCTTAAGCCAAACGTTCGTAATACGCGAGCTCTTGATCATGGCGTCTGCAAGGAGCTGGAAGGCCGGCGCGCGTATGTGATTCCCCGCGATATACCACGTCTCGATGCGTTCCGGATGGTCAGTGATGAATTTCGCGATGCGGCGTGCACCTGTAGTGCTGATGACATTGTTCCCCAGGAGAAACTGGGTGACAACAGTATTGTCTTCTAACGCGTCGAGGAGCTTGTCGACATGGGTCGGGCCCACGACCATTTTGCAGAGATCCAAACGGCCGTCATCGTATACGACGCCCCGCTTGAATTCGACCATGGGTGTGTTCCATTTGCTCTCTTTGCCGGGTTGCAGACCCATGGTGGAAGCTAGCTCGTCGCTGACAGCCTGCTTTTCTGGTGATAGAATGTCTTTAGGATTGATGTTTTGGCGCAGGAACTGGAAGAGACCCTGAGACGCAAAGGTGAGAATTTGGGAGAGTTACAATGGCATAAATATACCTTGAAATCCTCTTCAGGGCCAATCTTAACAGGCTCCGGTAGTGCAATGGGACCTTCCAGTGGTACAGGATCCACCTCTTGCCCTAGCCACTCTGTCTGCCATTCCGTCAACCACTCAACATGCACGGTGATAAATTAGCAACGAACCTGGAGCGACGGAGTTGAATCTTGCGAGTCTGGTGTAGACGCCCGCTGCAAGAGCTCGAGCTCTTTGCGCTTGCGCACCACTCGCCGGGCGCGCAGCAAGGCAGTTTCATAGTGGATGTCTGCTTTGACCGGGGTAAAATCTGGAAAGAGGAGTGCTGCAATTGGCGCTGCAGCCGAGGATCTCGATTCTCGCCGAGGCGGAAGCTCGGTTATTGAATCGGGCACGTAGGCAGGCTGGAAGTCATGTTCGATGGCGGTTCGAAGCCGATGTGCGAACACTTCAAGCTGACCCTGGAAATTGCTGAGTACCACGGTCCGTGAGCCACCGCATTTCCTACCTTTTCGCCAGCTGCTAGATTTGGTACTATTGGAGCCGATGTGTGGGTGGTACGACAAACGCCGAGGGTGAAAGAAAGTACCCTCCGAGTCGGCGCTGCAATGTAACACATTCTCCGTGGCCTTCAGCTCAAGAGGTTCAAATCATTCCTGGCTCGCTCTACTTACGACGTCGAAACGCCGTTGACGCGAGAGGGAAAGGGCCAAACGCCTGGTTGGAACGCAAACCTTGAAGGTCACAGACGAAGTTGGAGAAATAACCCGAAAACATGATAAATAAATAAATAAACAGAAATGATTGTTTTGAAGGGTATTGCGTTCTGAGAAGTCGCGTTTTCAACCTTGAGTGAGTCGCCGATGAAGACGTGAACTAGATCGGTGGCAGGACGGTACTGTCACGACTGCAAACCCGCGAAACCCGGCGTGCCAGACGCGTCGCGTCCTCAAGGAAATTTATTGGCTTCCCCGCCGGTGTGTAAATCCAACGTAAATCTGGATTCTGAGCACACAATGAGGGTCAGCTTACCGTGCGATTCCAGCCCACCAAGTGCAACTCAAACCCAACCCAAGCACACCGGAGCAATATATTACACATCGTCTAGTACCCGCAGCGTGCTAACCATCTCATACCCGTCCTCCTTGCGCAGCAGGCTCAGCGGGCGCGCCGTGGTCCTGCTCGTGCTCCTGCTCGAGCGCGTTGGCACCTCAGAGACACCCGTCGCCTCCGTGCCGTAGTAGTCGCTGTTCTCCGCAAAGATGACGTTCGACGACGCGGGCGAGTGCGAGAGGATCGGCGGGGGGATCGAGCGGATGTTGATGATCATGCGGGAGACCTGTGGGGGTCAGGCATTGTTCCGAGTGGTTGGGACAACGCACCGCGATGCACGATATGGCGGACGTGGGGCCGAGGAGGATGGAGCGGTAGTATGCCGCGAAGTCGAGGATGTAGATTACATAGTTGGCCAGGGAAAAAGCTGCGCGCCGTTAGCTCGCTCGTGGATGATTAGATCCACAGACTCACTGAAGATAAATGTAAAGTATATGATAGAGTCCCGCGCAAGCATATCTAGTCTGCGCGCCATGCTTTAGTGAGGATGTTCGGCCCACGACGACCTACGCACGTTGGGTTCCGCTGCCGCGACGTGACGCCATATCCCTTGAGATCTATCCGCCTAGTGAGCCATGCCGGCGGCGGAAAGATTTTGACCAGGGTGATGATCAAGATGATGACTGCTTGATGTTAGAGCAGAATGCAGCGCGGGACGTGACGACGCACACTCAAAGCATACTGGCGCAAGCCTGGTGCGGAGGATGAGACGGGTCTACGCGCATGTGCAACGACATACCAAGTTCCGCCTGCGTATTGTCGGAGGTATGGCGACAGGGCATCTAGCGCACAACTCAATGGCGCAGGCTGGGAGGCGCCTGGGAAGGGAATATGAGCAGCCGAGAGCAGACGTTGTGCAACGCGCACCCTGGGTGACCGATACAGCCAGCACCATGCACGTCACCATAGCGGCGACTTCCACTGCAATATTGTTCAACGGGGAGCATCGTCGAAACAAGATGGGCTCACAGGTATAAATGGAGACGAGCAGATAGAGCATTTGCCGGCTGTTATTATCTGGACGGCGTCAGGTACCAAACCGCGAAAAATGAGGGCTCCTCACAAATCGCCCACAGCCGGATTATCATCACGGCTTGTGCAGCAAGGATCGCCAACCGAGCGGGGCTACGCAAAAACTGAGCCTTGCATTCCGCTCTCTGATTCTGCACTTACATGACTTGCCAATACCCATATATGCGACAACTAGAGAGGACTCGAAAGAGTCGTGAGAAAAGGCCAGAGAAAGACTGACAACTATAGGTTATGTTGAGTACAGTGGTCGAGAACTAAACGGTGAACGCACAGATGGTGAAGTCCCGGGATATCCGCCGGCAATGAATTGTACTCTGCTGCCCTCAGCACAGCTCCCGATTGAAGGTTGACAATGAAAACGCACAATAATAGCCCTCGCGTGAGATACCGATTGAGGAAGAACAGAAGCTTCGGCAGTCGCCATTTAAGGCTTGGCCAAGTTCAGCACAAGCCCAGAGGTCCCATAGTACTAAAAATACTGACGACCACACTCGTTCAACCTCCTCGTCAAACGTCGTAAGAAGCTCGTACACGAGCAAGGCAGAGGTCGCATCTTGGATAAATCTCAGTCGCGGAGGTGAAGCCGAAGAGACTGTCCCACGAACAGAGGACGGAGTTCTGCGTGATCGTCATGCGGACATATTCTTCCGCCTCTGAAGGGAGGTACTCGCTGGCGTTGTGAGCGAGGGCGGGGCCGGGCATGTAGAGGAGCGGACAGAGCAGACGGCGGACGAGCTCCGTATGCGCATTTCATATCAGAAACTGGCAGCAGATAACGATTTGGGCTGATACAAGCTGATTTGGGTGCCTGATTTTCGAGTGACAGAAATGATCGACAGGAATGATCACGTGCCGTCGGCCGGCTATTTTCTCCAGTTCCTTGCCGAGGGTCTAGATCTACAGGGGTTCCTTTTGCATGCTCGGATATTCATGAAAAAAAAGAACCGTAAACGCTGAAGTATAGATCCAAAGCAGCGACGCCCGCACTTTCGTATTCTAACGACCTGGCCAACATGATCAATCAGATCAACAATCGTTCCTTTACCTCTCTCCCACCATTCGGTCCCCTTCAATGCTCCGAGGCCGTAGTATATCCCGAGTCTTTCGGCCTTTTTTCTTGACAAGTCATCCTTTTTTGAGCCCCTACAAACCTTAAGGCCAAGAGTAAAGCTGCGACATTATTTTTCCGTTGTCAGGCGTGTGTGTAATCGGTGCCAGTGGAAATTCAGTTGCAATTAACCCCTGAACTGCCACTGGCAGGTAGGTAGGTAGGTAGGTAGAATTACACGGCACGGTCCCGCTTCAATGTAAGCTGGCCCAGGGTTGGCCGCGAATGTCTAAAAAATGATTTAGGGACACTAGCCTACCATCGCCCCGAGGCGCATCTACTCAGATCTACTCTCACCCAGTCTCACCCAGTACATAGTTGCTGCGGTTTAAATTTTGAATCACCGGTGGCCGGAAACGTCGCCTAACGCTCTGATCGACAGGCCGATCGTGGCGTCGATGTGTTTGGTTAACAGTCGGTAATGCAGCCGGACTTGTGTGAAATCATCTTTGCCCCGCGGTTCCGCGGCAAGTTCCGCGCGATGAATGCTGAGAGCGTGGGCACTGATAGCAACAGATAGTACGAGCGCGAGAGCATATGGACAAGGCAGGTGAAGGTCCTAACCTGAATGGAGGTGCCTTATCTAGTCCGCACTCGAGGCCCAGCGGCGGAAAATACTCCAGTACCAAATTGTTTGACAGCAGGAGCTAGATCACGCAGGATAATTGAGTTGTCGGGCGTAGCAACTGACCGTGGGCAAGGCGGGTTGTTTAGCGTTCCGTGTCTTTTTTAAGGCGTCCTACGCGCTCAAAAAGTAGCTGGACGAAAGTTCAAACGGCTTCGGCCTGAAGAAAGACGTCGGATGGTGCGTTCCGGGCTTCGTACACTCGTGATGATTTCAGAGTCTCCGGCGAGAAAAAGTACGTCGTACTGAAGAGGCGTTTAACGAAGAGGAAGCATATGCGGATTACGGCCCAGTTTTCGCCGACATGTTCCTCGCCTTTTCAGTCCCCGGATGCGAGTTGTCTGCCGCTCGAGGTCCAAGAGTTAAGTGAGGGGATCCAAGACACAAGGAAGTCACAAGCCACAGTGTGTCGGTGGGAAAAAGCCTCGCTCCTGGTCGAACTGGTTGGATGCCAGTCCCGTGCAAGACATGCGGTGAACAGCTCATGTTTGCGTCCTTACTTCCACAACGAATCAGCAGTACAATTACATACACATCCATCCTTCAGATTGTATCACGGCAAGGGTTTTCCAGAATTGATAGCGTTCGCAACTTGGCTGGTGTTGGGACGATTTGAGGCGTATCTGGAGCGATATCAACCCGGAGTCGGACGAGGGACATGAATTATACCGCTCATAGCTGTCAATGTACACCGCCTCTGTGCTGCATGTTGACTTGAAATCGGGGTGGTTGAAGAGCCGGTTGATCCAGGCTCCGAACTTATCGCCTAGCGCAAACTCGAACCCACGATAATGCTTCAGAACGTTGCTAGCCCTAAATATCCCTGGCAAAGACAGTCAGAACAAAAGATACAAATACATCTGCAGATCGACGAACATGGGCCGACCATAACATCACTCAAGTTGAGGTCTCCGTTTTCGAGCCACAGGCCAAGGCCGGCGCCCAGAGCCCGCTGTTCTCCGACGCCGGAGGCCCCGCCTTGCATGATCTCCCGCTCCGCTCTCTCAAACAGGGCTACCGGGTTTTCAATCGAAGTACGAAAGTCCTTTCCGGCTTCGATCTGGGCTGCTTGCTCCTGGGCCTGAAGGAAGCGGTACCAGGCAGGGACGACAGATCGGCCGATGTGGTCGCACTGAAGACGCACGAGTGCCCGAGCATCTGAAAGATGTTTACTGGTGCGCAGCTAAATCAGGAGAGGAGGCCAAACATGGGTCAGTGGGCAGAAGACTCCGTCTGGTGGTGCTGGCGGCAAGGCTGCGAGGGGAGCGTCTGAGTATTGTCCCAAGAAATGGAGCTGACGCACTCCTCGATATATTCGAGAATCACGGTGCTTTCATTCAGAGCGCGCGGGGGCGTGTACTTGTGGAGTTTGAGGCCTGGAACGAGGCCTTTGGGAGAGACCTCGAGCAGGTCTGCAGGTTTCTTGTACGGATCGACTTCATCTGGGACTGCTCAACACAGTATCACAAGAAACAACGGTTGCACTCACAATACTAGCGAATTGTAAGCCCGCAAACGGGTCTTTCAGCGTTCATTCTACTTTATACGGAATGCCGAGGTACTCCAATGCGACCCAAACACGCTGGACGAATGGACAGAAACAGCTTCCGAAGAGCGTGATATCTTCAGCAGCGGAATGCCTCTCGACGGTTTCCATCGCCGAGCCAGTACATTGCAGGTGGTAATTCTTCTCTTCAAGCATCGGTGGATATTGGTTGTTGGAGGTGACCGATATATAAGTGTTGGATATCGAACCAATGAATGGTACCGGTGAGAGAGGGTGAGATCAGAGAGTCGGAAGACTCTCTGAGAGAGACCAGATGATCAACACGTGCAAGTGACCAAACAACGCGTCTATTATGCGGCGGCCCGCGCTTCCGACTCGGAGTCGACTCGCACCGATTTTCTGCCTGACTGAGAGGGTCACGGCGGCTGTTTCTAGACCGATGGCTCTCAAAGCTGCGCGCTTCAGCCCCGTACTTCGCCTGGAATATAACACGATCTACGGATAAAAATGCGCGCGGGGAGCTTCCGTCGACATGGATAAGGCCGTGGCATGGGGAGCTATAAGTGGGTCGGGCCCGGGGTCATCAGACCGTTCTACCTTCGCTAAGGTTGCATCTTGAACATGTCCAGATTGCCAGCCCCAGTCAATCCCGCTCTCGACGCAGAGCCTCTGGATGACTTCAAGGACAGCAAGGATAGCGTCGACCAATCTTCGGCGCCGCCTATTGCAAGCAAGCGTCCCGTTTTCGTCTCGTCAATCGGAAAGGATGAGCCTGTGGTGACTCGCAGAGAGTTGTGGAGTTACTACCTCTACTACAATGGCGATAACGTCAGAGCGTCCTATCCATTCTTGGCCATATCCTGATCCAGGAAAATGTACAGGGTGTGGGACCAAACGGCTATTCGATGACTCTTTTTCAGTCGCTCGCGTTCGCCGCTGGCTATGATCCACTCGCGGGACCTGGCTCATCTTGCTCCTCAGACACTGCCTCAGGCCAATGTGTTCTTCCTTGGGCTGGCGGAACAAAGTCAGTGACGAGTGTCGTGTTAGTCGCGAATGGCATCAGTTTCGCGGTGCGTTTTGTTACTCTTTCCAAAGCGCGTCTTATCATGAAAGTAGATCATGACCATGATTTTTACGACTATCGGTAGTGCGGCAGGTATATACATTCTCAAAATTTCATCCACTTCGAACTTAGGTTGCATTCAGACTATGGCACCTTTGGACGCTGGCTGCTTCTGGCCGTCACTGTCGTATGCTGGGGAGCGCAGTTCGCCAGCATGTCGCTTACAGGCAAGGATCTTCAAGGGTTGCAATATAAAGCCGGACTTACCATTGTGGTGCAGAGCCTTCGCGGTGGGGTGCAGCAATGGGCCTATACATGATAGGCTTCATCTCTTACGGAGCTACACTCGTTTTTTACGCCGCATTATTTCCGCGTCTCGCTCGCAACACTCCCCGTTCTCGGGAGCTTAGAAATAAGCTCGAAGCAGGAGAAATCTCAAAGGCCGAGTACGAGGTCGAAGAAAGCCTGCAGAAGAACTTGATTAGCAACATCAGCACGGTTTGATCCCTAAATCCTCCGACTTTAACACGGCGAGCTTATCCAGATGTTATTCAGGCACATAGCAACATCGGGTACATAGCCACGCTCTGTCTCAATCTATCGATACTTCTGCCCTTGGCGTCAAACTCCAAGGTGAACAATTACACCATACTACTGTCCGCACATCTCTCCTCCGGTGCGCGCACCGTGCTAAGTCGTAACGTAGGACCAACGCGTACTGGGTACTGACTGGTATATGGTGGTGTATGTAACTCGCCGATTGTCGCGGCCGCAACTCAAATTAGCCCAGTCATCTTCCAACAACCACGACCGGGGCCTCCGCTTCCCAAAGGCGAGCATTATATCACGATTGGCTGGAAGCAGGTATGCCCTTTTCGCCACTTGTAACCTGTACCACTCTTACGCATTCGCAGATCTGGGCCGCATGTAAACAATACAAGCAGCTTCCCTACACCTTCATATACCTGTTTTCCTTCTTCCTTCTCGCTGATGTGCGTACTTTTCCACTCGACCGCGTCTATCGAATACTATGCTGATTACGTCTAGGGCTTGAACACCACTGGAACACTGGTCTCGATCTGTCAGGTACGAAAGCACCACGATACGCTGGCGCCGCATTGACTCCTTGCTATCAAGAACGACAAGTTCTCCTTCAGTTTCCTCCAAAATACGTACCTTGGTTTGTTGCAGTCTTATCTTCGAGGCTCTTCTCTGATTACCCAAACCCAGGTCTATCGCAAGCTATCACTAGCACGCTCAGCACATTCGGGTTTTGGTACATACAGAAATATTGGAAGATTCCGACAAAGAAGATGGTGTGTCGCTTCTAAGTCCCCGTTGGAGCATGGAACTGATCATCTGGCTTCTAGTTTGTGGTAACTAATGTTGTAACGATCATGATACCGCTTTGGGGTCCGTCTGTCTTTTCATATCTTGCTTGCGCTGATCGTAATATGCAGGTATGATTGGAATATGGACGAACAAGATTGGGTTTGTACTATCTTAAGCATTGCACTCGGCGTCCTAGACTGACCATCCCAGGTTCCACAACAAGTGGGAATTCTGGTACGTAGTGTTTCGTCTGTAAGGTATCCGCGTTAACGTCTGTGTAGGGCATACAATGTCGTCTTTGGGCTCTTCCAGGCTCCATACTACGCGTTTTCGCAAACGATGATGGCGGAGCTGACCCCGCCCGGCTTCGATAACATGGTCTGTCGTTGCATTTGCCCTCCGATATCAATGAGAACCCACGTTCACGTCAGTTTTTCGGACTCTTCGGGCTCTCCAACCGTGCCAGCTCGATGATAGGGCCGAACGTAATCCAGGCTATCATCGACTCCTCAGGTAGCAATTGGATGGGTGCGGGTTTCGCTGCATATCCCTATCTTTCCTCTCTCAATATCCGAGATGTGTAGGCTTCCCCTTTCTGTTCGCGCTGTGCACTTGCGCATCGCTGGTCATCTGGTTTGCCGTGGACATCCCCAAGGGGCGCAGCGACGCCGTGGCATGGGCGGAGGGCATCAGGGCCGCCAAGTATGCTGAAGACGGGCTAGTAACGAAAGAGTAAACCAATGTTTTATGAACTAACGAAGTAACGAATTAATCTTTGGCGGCGTCCCACGGGCCGTGGAGAGACGTTCAAGTCGATAAATGAGCTGTCCTTGGCTGTCCCACTCGCCTATCATCTCAGCTCATCTCGGTAGCCCTGCACTTTCAAGTTTTCCCTAGTCGTCACGTCGCTAAGCTCATTGCTCAAACCTAGTAAAGCACTGTAGATTGTTCACAAAACTCACCTGTGGTTGAACAGATACATCTGCCGTCGTGAATGTACCCCAGGCCGCCGTGGTCATCGCCAGATGTCGTGCCATTGCATGGAAACCTACAAGCACCTCATCCTCCATGCTGGCAAGTGCTCCGCCTTGTGATTCTGAAAGCTGTGTTGCAGCAGGTTGCAGCAGTATCATCGGCAGTACCCGCTTCACGCGCTGACACTCCAAAAACTTGGATACGGGTGCCATAGAAGGGCATTGGGCAGCGCCATCGGATTTTGCCACATTCTGCATTCTGTCTAGCGCTGCAGCGCTCTGCATTCCAGTTTCTCCAGGCAATGAGTACTTGATCTCCAGCGGCAGCAGGCAGCTCATTCGACGTCGGCCCCAAGTCGGTCGCCGATGTGTGGAGAACGTCATCCAAATGTGATACGACGCATCCACCTCGGGTTCTCTCTACTTGCCTCGTTATACTCCTCAATGAAGTCTTCATGGGTCAACCCTTCCTCTGTGCCATGGCTGCAGCAATTCTGCCTAGGGAACACTCGAACACGCCTTCTACTTCACTGTATCTTGACCGTCGTCGTCTTTTGCATGACCCTAACCCTAGTGCTGCCCGATCGGGCCACATCATCACGCGTCTAAATCTGATCATCCCCCGTTCAGTCCTCCAGCGTTGGAAACCGTCATGCTCTAAGGCAACTGCGCTCATCTCGATAATGCTTTCTTTTTTTCTCAGCAACCATCGCTTTGACAAGTCACTTCATTTGGTGTACGATTGCATCTGGTGCCCTGGATGGTCCGATCTGCTGTTGTGTTTTCTCAGTGCGAGGACTATGCATTATGTCTCCCTCAAAAAAATTCTCCACCCCCTCCAACACATGTATTTCTGAGCATCTGAGTGCTCGTTGCTGTCGCTTCCGCAGTCCACCGTTGCATGGGCAATGCTACTCAGACAAAGCTCCGATTGACAATCTATAGTCACTCAGATTCTTATCGGTTAAATTTGGTGGTGCAGGGTTTTTTGAACGACTTCTGTGTATCTCAGCGTTGAGGTTTTTGCTTCTAGGAGTTGATTGGGTTCTACAGCGCGACGGGTGACCGGGTGCGTGAGCTCGGCTCGAGAAACTCTTAGAGGTGAGGGACAATGGTGCACATAAATAGCCTGGAGTGCACCGGGATACTTCCTCAAACCGGCGTTCCTGAGCGGGACCGTGCCGTGTAATTCTACCTACCTACCTACCTACCAACACCTCCAACATCTCCCTCCGCTGATTTGGGTGCTCGAGACGAATTTCAATGCATCATGATTTCCCAGGCTGGCCTTCTGACACTCGAGCGAGTAAGAACGCGCGACGTTGCATCGATTGCATCAACCGCAATTGCGTAGGATTCCGGGTTCACTAGGCTGAGGCAATGACACTAGCACTGCGGTGGTAGCTCGAAAGATCGCTCGTCACGGTCGAGCAGGATAGATGATATGGTCTAAGCGAAGAGTTGATTGATCTACATATATACATAACTGCAGCTGCAGCTATCCGCGTTGCAGCTTTTTTTGCATTCACGCCTGCTGTTTGCCGCATGCACTTGGCTCGTGTCTCTGCTCTCTTCCAGCCCTCAATATCCAAGCTCAAATGTCAGGACGGTGTGTTTTTGAATCCTCACGCTACCGTAGGTTCGCTGAAATATTTCAGCGCAGACTGACGCACCGCGAAATGCTCTCGTACGGCCTCAAACCTGGTGAACCATGGGCTGAGCAGCGGCGCGAGCTGGAGCGCGCATTTGATCGTGCCGACCGCTCAGACCGCGGCGGAGTGTCGAGGCGTTCCATGTCGACGGGAGGCTTGCCCTCCGGCCACCAGACCCAGGCCGTCCAACGCCAATATAGCGTCAATTCCACCGGACATGACTATGCGAGACACTCTGGGTACGGAAGCGGACATCAATTACAGTATGCTTTCCCGCAGGGCAGGACGGGCTATCCCCAGGATAATATGCGGCTGATGCAATATCGCGAGCCTCCTGTGTCTTCGCGCATGTCGTCTCCGGCGCCTGGATACTCGTCCAGAACATATGACCGCGGGTATCCTCCCTCCACATACACATCGTCCACGTACCGATCGCACAGCGGGTCGTCGCGATACAGTGGCTACGCGACAGGATCCTCGACAGGCTACGCTCCACGGTCCTTCTACCAAACCGACGATGAAGACTATACGCAAGGAGGCGCGCTGTCGTCTGGCGGATCCGAGCGTCACCACTCCAGCGGATACGCTGAGACGACCTTCGTCGTCGAGCCCTCGGATTCGGGATCCGAAGCGTCTTACTCCGGAGAGCATAGTTCGTACGGCGACTTGGATTCCGAGCGCGGGGCTAGCGATTCAGGGTATTCGGGTTCAGAGGGCGATAGCGTCTACTCGGAGGGGGCAGACGACGAGTACGACGACTTCGACGATGACGAGGGAAGCTACTCTGACGGGGGGGATTGGGGTTCCGACGATTAACCTCGTTCTTAATTTTCTTGGTGTTTGAATACAAAGGTTGAGTGTCTGTGCGTATAGGGAACGTGCCAGTCAAAGCCAGTACACGAATGGACAGCCTGATGCGGAACCATGACTTCATCTTCCAAGAATAGAAATTTACCAGCTGGAGACAGCACGTAGATCATTTAAGGGAATGGATGCCGTGACTTTATTTATGTTTTCGGTGTTTTTCTTCTTCTTTAATGGAGGGTTGGATAGCAGTAATGCTTCCCGTCACTGTATCTGAGTCCCACCAGCCAACCAAGTCGTTCGCACCACCCGATAGTTGACAGTGACCCTACTAGACCTCGAATTGCGAGGGAGAATCAGAACGCAACCTCGTGATATTGCGCTGGGTTGAGTAGGAAAGCTGAGAATCCGAAGATCGAATAAATTTGACATCTTAGAGCGTGGACCACGGTGTAGGGACGCAAAGGCCTGAAAGTGGCGTGACACATGACCTGAGAGTCCAACCCAGATCTTCCGAAGACTGCGATACTTGCGAGGCAGTTTGACGGAGTGCATCTTGAGGACTTGATCAAAAAACTAGGTCACAACCCGGCCCTCAGGATCGATGACATCTCGAAGGTTTTCATTTTCGTGAGGTACTGAGACTCAGGGACCTTGAGCCGCCCTGAAATTCCTCCAGGTACCTTTAGGACCTCAGATTTCGTCCAAAAATACTGCCAGATCCCGTGGCACTCGTGTTTGATTGAGTGCGGTAATGGAGACACCTGGGGCGGTCGTTCCTACTCTGAGCCCAGTAAATCAGGCACGATGTAAGTGAACACTAGCCAAGTCACCGATTCATCCTTGAGTTCAAGACGCTTGCCAGTCAGAAAAATGCTAGCCTTGGAAATCGAGTCAGTGTGAGGCTTGATATTTTGCTTCAAAAGCTAAATAAAAAATAGCTTGACTTGAAGTCTGTTTGAAGTTTGTTTCAAGATCACTCCGCAGAGTAGTGGCCGCAGAGCAAACACAATCCACAGAGGTCTAGATGGTGCTATAGTAGAAAGTGGTAGAAAGACTCGGAACCGGACACTGTGGCAGTGCATATATGTTGACACATGCTGTGACCGAGTCAGACTCGTCTCTTCTCCGTTCACCACCTGTCCTCGTTGTCAGTGGTGCAAAAGCCCAATTGCTGCCTGTATCATACGGCGGCTAGCCTAATCGCGGCATCCACAAACGAGAGGTAGGCCCATGCAGGCTTTGCTGATGCCGTTTGTGCTGCACAGCGTCTTCACAGTTCCTTCTGGTTCATTTTCGACCCTCGAGGACACCTAGACGCGTCTTCTTGTATCGAATCATCTCCGCTACCCTCTCAGCAATGGCCTACTCGCAGCCTTTTCCTTTGGCCGCGCCGCAGGTGCAAAAGGTCCAAGCACCTTCGTACGGGCCCGACCTCAGTGTCCGCCTCATATGCCCCGAGTGCAGGGACCCGAACCCCGAAATTGCTGAAGAGTTTGGTAGCGGAGATCTCGTTTGTAGAAACTGTGGCTTAGTGCTGGGCGACCGTATCGTTGATACGCGTAGCGAATGGCGGGTGCGTTATACGTGGCAAGTTCTTTGTCCCGTCCTGACATCACTCGATCCTAGACGTTTGCCAATGACGAGGGCGACGACCCGTCTCGTGTTGGTGCGGCCGGCGATCCTTTAATGGAGGGGCGTGAACAGCTAGACACCGTAGTCAGCTTTCGTGATGGCGGGTCAGGCATGGCTCGAGAATTGCAACGCGCCGCATCGCGTGCTCAGAGCTCCCGCGCAGAGCGCAATCTTCTGACCGCGTTCCGCGATATATCCAGCTGGTGTGATCAGTTCTCCCTCCCAAAAACCATTAGCGACATCGCGAAGCAGCTGTACAAGCGCTCCGACGAAGAGAAGCTACTGCGAGGCAAACCCCTCGACGCGGTCATTGCGGCCTGTATCTTCATTGCATGCCGGCAGGCGCACGTCCCCCGGACGTTTCGAGAGATATGCAACTTGACCCACGTGTCGAAGAAAATTCTTGGGCAATGTTACAAGGCCCTCGAGCAGGCTTTCAATCTCACTCCCGGTGCTTCTGCGACCACTTCCACCCCCTCCCCGTCATCTGGCCCTGAAAACCTGCTGGTCAGATACTGCAATCATCTCGATCTCCCTGCAAACGTCCAGTCCATATGTTCCGACATTATTGTCGAGGCGCGGAAACACGGAATCGCAGATGGCAGGAGTCCGGTGTCTATCGCCGGCGGTGCGATATTCTTCACTTGCAACCTTCTGGGAAAAACCAAATCTTTGCGGGATATCAGTGCCGTGGCGGGTGTCAGCGAAGGTACAATCAAGCTAGTCTACCGATTGTATTTCCAGGAAAAGGAGAAGCTGGTGAAGAAGGAATGGATTGAGGATGGCAAGGCCGATCTCTCCCGTCTTCCCTTGGAGGCACCACGGTGATCGCGTGAGGAAGGGACGGTATGACTCGGTCGTATGCTTATGTTACTTGTAAAAATATGTGGATTTCTAAATAAAAATGTAATACAGTACGCTACAGTACGCCGGTCGTCACCGATCTTCAGGAACCGGGAATTAACGGAATTAAGACGAAAATATCTCATCAATCTGCTCCTTGTAAAGGTCCTCCACCGCCTTCCGCCGGATGTTCCCCTTGGTGGCAGTTCGTGGCAATGATCCGCGAGGTACGACGACGACCATCTTCGCGGATGGTATGCGCTCGTGGATGTACCGTCGGGAATGAAACAGCCTCGTCTTGCGAATGATCTCCACTTTCAGTTTCTCCGGAGCCAAATCTGTGCCAGGCTCGACGAATAACAACGGATTTGGCCGCCCGTTGCCGACAACGACGCATTCGGAGATGAGCGTCCCACACATGGCGCGAGCGTTGTCCTCGATAGCTCTAGGATCGTGTTCTGTTAATGGACGAGATATTACAGAGAGGGAGAGCACATACTTTGTATTGCACCTCAGGCTGCTTTCGGATTTAATCCAGTCGTCGTCTCTGCCGTGGGAGGTATAACATCCTGGCGCGGCTTCCTGAAAAAGATCGCCGGTGTGGAAGTTCCCGTCCGCATGCCGAAGAGATACATCTGGACAGTCATCCGATTCGGCGAGGACGATCAGCTCGAGGAGTCGCGCAGTCGAGACGTGGGTGCCGGGGGATTGAGGAGATTCGATAGGCACGAACTTGTACGCCGAGCCTTCGGTGGGGCGCAGAAGGCCTGCGTTTGGGCCAGAGCCTCCGATCGATACTAGAAGCGCCCCGACTTCTGTGCTGCCAAAAACGTTCTGGCACAAGATTAGATTAACGAATGAGGGAGCACTCCGAAGGGGTACTGACGCGCAATTTGACTCCCTGGCTGTAGGCCCAGTGTTCTTCTTCCCCTGGAAGCGGCAATCCGCAATATAGTACTTCATCGAGGCTCATGAGCATCGCCAATAGTTTGGGATCGCTGTGGGAATTTCGAAGGTGCATCGCAAGGAACGAGCCAAAAATGTTTAGGCGATTGAGTCCGCAATCATGAACCGTCTCGATGAGCTGCTCAGCTGTCAACGGGTTCGTTGCGAGTTGTACAATGCACGCGTTATGCTGAAGATTGCCGATTAACACTGGAACTTGAGGTCAGCAAGGGAAGTTCCGCAAAGGTGGCGTCGACTTACGGAAATTCTGGAAGATGTGACACATGCTGCCCCTGTAAATGAATTAGCGTGTGTATGCATCATGAAGAAGCTGGTGCATACCCCCAAGTTGTGACATCCCTGCGATCAGGTTCTTGAGGTAAGTATATTGAATGTGATTTGCGAATAGTCATTTCGAGCCATTTATAACTGCAGGGGACGAGCTTGGGGCTACCCGACGTACTACCACTCGTGTGGAAGAAGAAGGCGATCTCGCTGCTATGGGCGGTGGGAAGGGGAGGTAGTTCGAGGTTGCTAGATGCAGCAGAAAGCTCCAGAGGCTCCACCCGGTAGATAGGTAGAGGCCATGCTTGCAACGCAGACTCGAAAAGGTCTTCATAAATAAGGGCCTTCGCTCCAGTCTTCGTCAGCAGCTCTAATATTACATCGGCATTGGGAAGTCGCAAGCTGAAGAGCTGCGGGATAAAGCCTGCTCTTGATACACCATATACGGACAATATGTCCTGGTAGGTGTAGCCGCCGATCCTAACAAGGCTTGTTAAAGCTAGTGCACTGACGATAAGAAGCTAGCCTACCAAAGTCCGACGACCGATCTTTCAGGAATTCTCGCTTGACGAAAGATGCGCGACCAATGGCTGGCGGTCGACTCGACATCTCTGAGGAATTGTTGATAGGTAATATCGCGCCAAATAGGTTTTGATTGCGATCCATCAGACTGAGGAATTTTGAAAGCGACTGAGGAGGGCGAGCGACGAGCGCTCTCTTCGACGACGGTGAGGTGTGTCCTGGATATGAGCATGACGAGCTAAGTTGCGACGTTTTGGAGAGATGGTAGACAACTGTTTATATGCTGTTCAAAATTGAATCTGCGGTCCATTACCCCGGGAGCGGCATTGCATTGCCTAGGCTCTTGATCTCCGAGTGAAACGTACATTCTCAGGTACGCTCCGCTCAGATGATTGCCTTTTCCAGTCTTGGTCAGTCGATAGAAAAGTGAGAGGCCAGTCATCATGTCAGACTGGCGGATAGCGGCAATCGGCCGTCAACCAAGAGTGCTTAGTGACTCGCAATGCGATGCGATACGTTTGAGATGATGAGACCATCCAATGAAAAGATCGCACAAGGCTGCCAGGCTAACGTCATAACCGCGACGCGCACGGAGTTGGGTGATTGTAGCCCGTCCAGAGAGATTCGAGTAGAGAGCTGTTGAGGACTTGCAGTTGCGTCCCTGGGGATTGACACGGGATTGTTGTGGGATCTGCAAGGCCCCGGAGTGATTTGCGGCCGATCTGGGGAAGAAGAGCCTAATTTCCAGCATCCGGGGGGCTTGGGACCGTGGATACAAGGCCGGTCGACTCACCGCTCCTTCCCGCAAACCAATACACCGAAACAAAGTTCTTGATTATCGTTGATTCGTGTCAGGACCTGCGGCTGAGAGCGTCGAGTCAAAGAGCAACATCCGTCGGTCACGCCCGTGTCGTCACGCGGTTCCGGTGTAACACTCCGCGACTGTGATTCGTTTCGCACTGGTTCCGCATTGGTTTCGGATTACCGCCCGAGCAAGGTGCAACTTGAGTGCCCAATCCGTGGCACAAGCTGTCGAATACTCCTTCTGGCCGGAGACTCGAGCGCCGCCCTCCAGGAAAATCTTTCTGGCACCAACGAGTTACGACTCTTACGAGTCCCATCGAGATCGACGAATAGTATGTATCGGTCTATCCGACAATACGTTGTGCCAGAATGATTTCTGAAATCATCGGGAAAAGCCGGGCCGAAGCTAGTAAGGCCAAGGGGATGGACAAGCAATGGAGGATTGCAAGCATATCCTGTGTCAAGAGCTTCAAGTTGCATCACAAAGATTGTGGCTTGAATTTGTCAGGCCGGTGGTCTGACAAAAATCCCTCAAAGAGCCACTGTCAAGGGTTAGCCATTAGGTTGCCGCACTGACTCGAGTTTGGCCAAATACCTCTGGCAACTCGACTTTTTGCCTGCACCTCCGCCTGTATTCACATTCAGTCAAGATTTTCCCCATCTTTTGAACAAGGATTCACAACCCATTTTGGCCCACCTTTCTGGATCGTCCTTTGGTGGCCCTGTTTCTCCTTACCACACAACTGTTTCCTAGACATTTGGTTCACATCTCCACACTGGCCTCAGATTGGCCTGGGCCTCCGGCACTTTCCGGATCCGCTCTCGGGAGGACGATGAACGAAGCAAGAACGTAACATGATCGATAAACTTGATCGGCGTCTTCACGGTCAACAAAAATGCAAACAATTCTCGTTGTTGGCGGCGCTGGATTTCTGGGCAGTCACATCGTGGAGCAGTTGCTGAAAGATGGCGGCTATGCTATCACCGTCTTCGACGTTCAAGAGCCGTCCAACGAAACCCGCCTCGATGGTGTTTCATACATCCACGGAAGCATCGTCGACGCAACCCACATCGCGAATGCGATGATGGAGGTGCGTCTACCCGTCTGAGGTATCTCTGGTCCTACATTATTCTTCAGATCAAACCGCTCGTTGTCCTCCATACCGCGTCTCCGGTCCACGGCTTACCTTCAAAGATCTACTACGATGTCAACGAGACAGGAACGCGCAACGTCGTAGCCGCCTGCCATGCGGCCGGCGTCAAGAAGCTGATATACACTTCGTCGACCGGCGTCGTGTGGACGGGTGCGGACTTCAATGGAGTCACCGAAAGCGAGGTGGCCCTTCCAGGCACGGGATACGACGCCTATCACCATACGAAAGGTCTGGGGGAGCGTATCGTTCTCGCAGCCGAGGGGATGGACGGAATGCAGACCGTCATTCTCCGCCCCTGTGGAATGACAGGGTGCGCAGCCCCTCTTTGCTGCGGACAGGTGTTAATCTCCCCGCGTAGCGAGCGCGACAGGCAGCTCATGTGGCGCTTGGCGGAAGTGTACGAGAAACGGCAGCACAATGTGCAGATTGGGGACAATACCAATCTCGTGGACTACGCCTACGCGGGAAATGTGGCTCACGCGCACGTCCTCGCGACTGCCAAGCTCATCTCCGAGCCAGAGCGCGTCGCCGGGCACACCTTCTTCATCACCAACGGCGATCCGCGCCCGCAATGGGATTTTTCGCGCCTCGTCTGGCGCGAGCTCGGGGACGACGGCCAGGGCCGAATCACCCAGATCCCCCGACTCGTTGGGCTCGTCATGGCCGTGCTTGCGGAGCTGTTCTGCCGGATCACCGGCTCGTCGACGCAGTTCACGACGTTCAACGTTCGCTTTCTGACAGGTGTGCAGTGGTACAACATCGACAAGGCAAGGACAATCCTTGGATACAACCCCAGTGTTTCGCTCGAAGAAGGAATCCAGCACACGGTTAAGGTGAGTCCTCGACGTGTGGGCTCACCATGTTCTGACCAGATCAGTGGTGGAAAAAGACCGGCGCCGCGCAGCACAAGCTGCGAGCATTGACAGGCAAGGACTGAGAGGGTGAAATCGTACATTAGCCGAGGGAAATTACCAGACTGTAAGGTAGCTCTAATAATATCCAGTAATGCTATGGCTCAACGGCAACCGAGTTGACCATCGGACTGCCACTATCCCATGCAGACAACACACCCTTCTTTTCCTCCATCCTGCGGCCGGTCCACTCCTCCTCGCCCACCTTGTTGGCCCAGTCGTCCGAGTCGTCCCAGGACTCGCCCCAGACCTCTTCTACTGGGGGTATAGGTGCGGGAACAGCCGCGCGGACGGGCAGGGGCGAAGGGACAACCGGCACCGGCGCAGTCTTGGGGGTTTGCCGCGGCGAGTTGACCGCGGGGCGGTTCACGGTGCGGATGTGGATGGGCGACGGCGCCGCTCGCCGCTTCGGCTTGAGCTTCGTCGCCTCGCGGAGGGGAGCGGCCTGCTGCGGGGACGCCGAGGATGCGGAGGACGGGAGGCTCGGGGGGTACGCGTGGATGTCCATGGGCTGGCTCGGGCTGTATGAACCGGAGGATTTCTGCTCCGAGGGCGTGCCAAGCTTGTCGGACGAACGGGAACGGCTGCTAGTGGGAGAGAGCGAGCGAGTATGAGGGCGGGGGTAGCTCTCGATGTCCCGGGGCGGCGCGTGAGCATCGACTGCGGTGGTTCCCTCCTCCTCGTAGTCGTCGTCATCGTCCGGCGCCCCGAAGAGTGGTTCGCGGTCTAGGGGGTCCGGCGCGTCGAGGTCGAGCGCCACACCCGAGGCTTTGACAATGGAGTCGATAAGCCAGAACTGCAGGATGTTCATGATGATGGGGAATATTCCCATTGTACTGCCAGGCTGGTAAGATGACGAGCAACGGATGACGAAAACGGTACGGCACACACAAGATCACTTGAAACGCGTCTCCGTCGCCAGTCCATGTCCAGCTCAGCAGCCAGGCACCCAGAGTGAATATTCCGGGAAGCAGGGCCAGCAACCCGATGACCATAAACTTCATCGTGGTCAGGGCCAGAACATAGATAGCTGCCTGACGCAACCAATACTTGATCGAGGGTGGCGTGCCGTATATTCCCGACTCGAAGCCTTTGAGGTGAAAGCGTTCAGACATGACATATGTCAGCACTCGGAGGACGACGTATATGAGTCCGACGCCTAACGAACAGACAATCAGTGTTGTCCGAAGAAATTGACAATGATAAGGTACCGAGTGTTGTGTCAATCAGAATATTGAGGAAGTAGAACACACAGGCATTGTTCGAGGAGTGGTGCGATACCAAGTCGGATATCAAGACGTTGACGAAGTGTACGAAGATCTGGCCAGCAAGCTGTTTGGATATGTCGAACAGCCTCGGAGAGGGTCAACAAGCTGGGTGAAAGAAAGACACGAGCCACACCATATCCTCCACGGACGCATGGGTTTTTCTCGATGCCGTTTGTACACCAGGGAAAGGATAACAAGGACACCCATGAGCCCTTGCACAGTCTAGGATAGTAAGGTCACGGAAACCGAAATGCACCGACGACGCTCACCAGCGCGATAGGGCCAAGTAGACGACATGAATTTTTGTCGACATCGGGCGCCTCGCCATATACACGGGTCGGGGACGCGTCTGTCTGGTTGACGCCGTCCATGATGAGTCGGAGTCACAGATGAGCGCAACCAGGAGACAGATTACATACGCAGGCCAAGGTCACTGATCACCTCCCGCTTGACCACCGCTTGACACGACTACTACACGACTACTATCCAACGACTACTATGTCTTACTCGCGAGGTCAAGGAGGCGGAGGATACAACTCTCTGCCAAGCGGTCCCCGCGCTGGGGCACGTCCACAACCACAGCCGCAATCGATGCAATATAATGCACCGCCGACTCAGTACAACGATCCTCCAAGCGCCAATTTTGAGAAGCGGGCGTACGACCGTAAACAGCCACTGCAATCGGGGGGCAGGTAGATGGCTGCCTGCGGTAATCATATTCAGCTATTGACATCCGCGGTACTAGCTTCAATGTAGAGGGTGCTACTTCTAACCCTCTTGCACTTTCCAACCGGCTTGTGGTTCATCCCTCAGACTTTCAACAGGGCGAGCATGTCCTTTGCAAAGGCCAGTTCCCTGTAACCGTCATGTGAGCCTGCCGACAGCGCCGTGTCGTCCCCCTGCTCAATATATCGAAGTCATGACAATACCGGGAAGCTGAGGCCTGGCTGCATCGGCGCATCCGCCATGCACCGGCAATGGATTGGGCTTGCCGTCGCGGGAGATACGATTCCGATAGAATCCTGTCCGACGCCCAATTACCTTCAATCGCTAGACTTGGACGTCGGATTCTTACGGAAAACCGACAGCAAGGAGACATATTCTGCGGATGAGTTGGCGCGGAATTTCCTCAAAGCTTTCAGTGGCATCGTTATGGCCGTTGGCGAGCTGCTGATCTTTGACTACCACGGCCAGAACCTCAAGCTCACCGTCAAGAGTCTGTCGGTTTTGGAGCTCGCCGATCAGCAGCGTGGGGGCGGACGGCAGCGCTCGGACCACGGACCCGACCCACGCAGCTTCGGAATCCTGATGGACAAGACCGATATAACTATGATGAAGGCTGCGGACGGCAACGGAATCAACATCAAATCAAGTGCAAAAAAGTGAGTAGAAGAAACTTGGTGTATGTCTCTTGACAGTTCCCTTCAGAGCTCCCCCAAATGCGATTCTTGCGCCTAATTTCAAGTTCGAGGACATGGGTATTGGAGGTCTGGACACGGAATTCAGCGAAATCTTCCGTCGTGCCTTCGCCTCGCGTGTTTTCCCTCCCGGTCTTGTTGAGAAGCTTGGGATCGATCACGTTAAAGGTAGACTCTTCCCTTTGCGTTTCATAATATCGTTGTTGAACCATTTATGCAGGTCTTCTGCTCCATGGACCTCCGGGAACCGGAAAGACGCTCATTGCTCGTCAAATCGGAAAGATGCTCAATGCTCATGAACCTAAGATCGTTAACGGTCCGGAAATTCTGAGTAAATTCGTTGGTGCCTCGGAAGAAAACATCCGGAAATTGTTCGAGGACGCTGAGAAAGAGGTTATTAGCATCGCTCTTCTCACTTCCGCCTCAGTTTGACAGCAATCTTAGTACAAAGAGAAGGGAGATGAGAGCGAGCTCCACATCATTATCTTCGATGAGCTCGACGCCATTTTCAAGCAGCGTGGATCGACAAACAGCGGCACTGGAGTCGGCGACACCGTTGTTAACCAGCTTCTATCCAAGGTTCGTCCCCTGATGTACGACATGGTGCTCGTATCCATTAAAAATGTAGATGGACGGTGTTGACTCGCTGAACAACATCCTCATTATTGGAATGACCAACCGGCTCGACATGATCGACGAGGCGCTCTTGCGTCCCGGTCGTCTCGAGGTGCACATGGAGATCTCCCTGCCTGACGAAAAGGGTCGGCTCCAGATTCTCAACATCCACACGTCTAAGATGCGCACGAACCGCGTCATGGACCCGGACGTCGACCTCGAAGAGCTGGCAGCAGCGACAAAGAACTTTTCCGGTGCTGAGATCAATGGGCTCATCAAGAGTGCGACCAGTTTCGCGTTCAACCGACACGTTAAAGTAAACTATCCCTGTGTGTGTTTCAGGGAAGGACTGACGGCACGAGTAGGTTGGCACTATGGCTGGTATCAGCGACGACGTGGAAAACCTCCGGGTTAATCGAGGCGACTTCTTGCATGCTCTCGACGAGGTGCACCCGGCGTTTGGTGTCTCAGAGGAGGAGCTGCAGTCCGTCATCCAAAACGGCATCATTCGCTTCGACAGTATCGTCGACGTGTGTTGTCTCCTACTCTCATAGCAGCCGCCCCTATTGACATCTCTGCGCAGGAGCTTCTGCGTTCCGGCGAGCTCATTGTTGAGCAGGTTCGGACATCTAAGCGCGCGCCGGTCGTCAATGTCCTTCTTCATGGGCCTCCCGGTTCAGGGAAGACAGCGCTTGCAGCGGCGATCGCGCAGGCGTCAGCTTTCCCTTTCATCAAGCTTATATCACCGGACAATATGGTGGGAATGGGTGAGACCCAGAAGATCTCAGCTATCAACAAGGTGTTCTCGGACAGCTACAAGAGTCCCTTGAGTGTCGTTGTTGTAGACAATATAGAGCGACTGATAGGTTTGTCGTTCCGCCACAATTTCAACATAGGTCTTATATCGGCGCGTAGACTGGTCGCCTATGGGCGCGCGCTTCTCGAATCCTGTTCTGCAAGCGCTTTTGGTGCTGATTAGTCGCCGGCCACCAAAGGTATGCTCCTTTTAAATGTCCGAGAGCATTAGTAACAAATTACAAAGGACCGTCGGCTCCTGGTCATCGCCACCACCTCGAATCGCCCCATATTAACAGATCTGGGCTTCATGGACTTCAACGCGGTGATGCGTGTCCCGCCCATTACCTCCCTCTCTGCGCTCGAATACGTCGTCCGGGAGGTAGACCTCTTCCCCGCCGACGAGGACCGCCGCGACGCGATCCGCATGCTGCGTGACGCGGGCTTCGACAAGAAGTCCCGTGACGATCCTAGCTCGCGCCTCCAGATAGGGATCAAGAAGTTGCTGAGCATTATCGAGATGGCACGACAGGAGCCCGACAGCGTCGCGGAGCGCCTCACCACCGCGCTCATGGAATTAGATCTCTAAGCCCAAAGGCTAACCGCTGGGGGCAAGCTGGGGATTGTATCATATTAGAAACAAGCAAGCTCATATGGACTGGGTGTTCATAATATCAAGGAAGATAGATAATCGGGGAGATCACAGTAAACGGTCCACCAAAAATATTTTTTTCAAAAAAGTGAAAGCGCAAGACACTTGAAACCCCCGGCGGGACTCGAACCCGCAACCTCCAGATACGCTCAAGGAGTAGAAGTCTGACGTCATAACCATTAGACAACGGGGGCAGTAAGTGATGTCTCAAACGACGCAATAAGATCGGCGGAACGATGGCATCCTACATAAGAGTATTATGTAATTATACGGACTTTCGTAGCTATCGAGGGGATAGCGTTATTTCTATACCCTTGTTAAGAAAATCTCCCTTCAATCAGGGTGGATGATCAGAATCCAGACTTGAGACTCAAATGGGACCCATCCCAAGCATCAAAACCTCATTCGAAAGGTGGGTTTTAAGAAATTTGGAAGCTTTCATCTGATCAGTCTATATAACCATTCCAATATGCTCTCACTGGGCCCATAATATTGAGCCATCTATATCATCTGCCTGCAGCATTGGATGTAGCAGATCAACCAAAAACAGTACATGATATCAAACCCATGTGTTGACCACTCCGGCAAATAAGCCATTGTGCAACGGTCATGCTCACTCCGACTAGAATTCGAGGTTTCGAGCAAGACAGAGCAATCAACACAACTTGGTCACATAATGGGAGCCCGATATCTGGGGAAAATACATAAAGAGGGTCCTGGTCACATAGATATCTATTTCCCTTTTTGAGCTGTGAGGATGACTGTTGAGTTTGGTGTTAGCACGTGACATCCAAGAGCCGGGTCGGACGACATGCCGTGATTGTACAGTTATAGGTGCACAAGAAGTTAGAACACCCAGCTTTCCATTCCACTGATTCATAATACACATACCATGATGCAGTCAAGTCTTGGCATCGTCCCGTTTTTTCCTTGCCAACTTTCTCTCGACAAAGGCCACATATTGGGCCATACCTTTCTCCATAAGCTTCAACTTCCCACCACCTACGCGGTACGTCGTTCCGGGCGCAGCAGCGGCGTCGTATTCTTCGTCGGAAGAGTCATCTGACGCCTCATCGTCTTGCGCAGCGTGCCGAAGTGATTCACCCTCGATTACAACGCGACTGAACCAGCTGGCACATCGGTAAGAAAGAGGCAACAGAGAGCGATAAAAAGCCAACCGATCGTGCGTGATAACGATTATAGCACCGGTGAACGTCTTGAGTGCCAAGGCCAACGCCTGGATGGTAGGCAAGTCGACGTGCGTGGTGACTTCGTCGAGCAACAGGAGCGGCGGGGGTATGTACACGATCAGCGCTATCGCAAGCCGCACCTATTGTCAAAGTTAAGTTGCGTCCAATTGCATAACATTGAAGGTCGACCTTCTGGCCACCGCTCAACTGGGAAAGTGGAGCGTCGCTCGCAATTTTACCCTGCAGTCCGAAGGATCCCAAGCACTTCCGAGCGTCCTGCTCGACGACGGTCTCGCCCTTAGCCGCGAAGTATTCCATGAAATATGACAGCGCCGTCACCGGATCATCGGACTCCGCGCGCGTCAGAGGGCCGGAAAGTTCTTCCACTGAGTGCTGGGAGAAGTAGCCAATTTTGAGCAGCGGATGCCGGACGATGTTGCCTTTGGTAGGCTTGAGTGTGCCCATTATCAGCTTCGCAATCGTCGATTTTCCCTGGCCGTTCTGCGGGGGAAAGTGTGAATCAGTCATACGGAGGAGATATATTCGAAAACACCCACGGCGCCGACAAACGCACATCGCCCACCTTGATTTATGGTAAATGTCATATCCTCCAAGAACGCCGTCTTCGCCTTCGGGAACCTGTATTCCACTGCGTCGAAGTGGATCAAGTCTCCCAGAGTTCGTAACTTCTCAGGGCTGTCGATGTTGATTTTGACCCTGGGCTCTCCGGCGGCCGTCTCGATCTCGGCACGATTCGTGAGGTGGTATCCTGCCATGTCGCGATTAAGCTTGAAGCGCGTCCCCTTCGCACTCGTTTCTGCTCCCCAGCGTTCGTCCAGCCTGACGCAACCTCAGTGGAGCTCGGGGTGGAAAGGATGTTGGGATGACCCACTTTTTCTGCCGTGATTTCACCATCCGCTGCCTGTAACACTCGTTCAAAATAGTAACGGCATCGAGATATATAGTTACCTGTTGTCGTCCCCAGTCTTCTTGGCGCTGGCGATACCTTGTTGAATTGATTTTTCAATCTACGGGGGACGTTAAGAGAAGCAGACCGCCTGAGAAATATGTAACAGCCGTACATGTTCTCGTTTCTTATCTAAAACCTCCTGAGCGCCGGTGATTCGTTTGCGCTCTTTCCGCTCGTTTGCCTCGAAGGCAGCAGGGGTGCCTTCGAAATATTCGAGTTTTTTATTCCGCAGAATGATCGTCTCCTCGACAACGTTGTTCAAGAAGTCTTGGTCGTGAGAGATGAGCAAAAGCGTCCTCGACTCGGAGCTCAGGAAGCCCTCGAGCCAGATAATGGCTTCGAGATCCTAGTGTTCAAGATCAGAAACGTAGTGAAATATATTCGGGAACGCACCAGAAAATTCGACGGCTCGTCGAGAAGCAGGACATCGCTCTGAACAAGAAGGGAAGTTGCAAGAGAGCACCGGGACCTCCATCCCCCAGAAAGCGAGGTGTAGGGACCGTCCATCATTTCTTTGGTGAAACCCAGACCAGACAGAATAGTCGCAGCTCGGGCTTCAGTAGACGAGGTTTCGAGCTTTGAAAAACTCAACATCTGAAAAGACTGGGTGTTACATAGACAAGGAGCTTACCAGTTCCAATGTAACTTGAACGTCCTGAAGCATCTCCAACGCCTGGTTCATAATTTCTGGCTCGATTTCGGCTGTGTCAACCTCATCGAGTCTTTTGTAGCGGTTCAGCACTGCCGTCAGTAGAGCGTGGTATTCCTCACAGAGCCTCGGCTTTCTTGAGATTCTCTTCTGCCTTAATCTCTTCGAGTCGCGCTTCTTTTCCTCGCGCGCCTGATCGTCGGCTTGCGACTTTCTTAGCCTCCCGGAGCTCGTGGCGTCGCTTCTCAAGGCGTAGGCCGTAAACGATACGCTGGGTTTCGCGCAGCGACGTGCTTTCGACCGCCTTCGTAAGGACTATTCGGGAACGCTCGATAAATGGACCGCATTGAAATTATGCGAACAATGAGCTGGCCTTGGAACTCTTCCACCGCAGCTTGTCGTTGCTTATCGCCTTTGACGACATGCTCAAGCACATTGACCGACTCGCCGTCCCCGAGATTCTCGGTGGCCCGGGCACTGTCCTCCACCTGCGAAAGCAACAGAATCCGGATCGAGGGACTCAGCCCAGGGATGAGCTTGTCCGCAATCGCCGTCAGAAGCGTCGACTTCCCCGACCCGTTCCTGCCAACGAGCCCGTATCGGATGCCGTCCTTGAGGCGCAGGTGGCTCGCCACGATGAGCTCGCGCTCACCAATGGAAATGGTGACGCCCTTCAAATCGATCTCGAGACTCGTGTCGAGCGTTTCTGCATGGAAGCGCGACTGCTGCGAGGTGGCGCTAATAGTGTTCGGGACTGCCTTTGCTTTGGGTGCCATGGTAGATGGTGGTGCAGAGGTGAGTTGGTTCGTACAGTGACATCGGGAGGACGGGACCGAGCGCCTCTAGATCTGGTACAGTACTCAAGATAAGATAATGGTTTGCCGATCTACAACACAGCCATTCGCTTCCGCTGTGCTTCGGTCCGGGAGAACGAACGATGAGTAGAGGATTATGATGGCGGATTCGGCGGATCCGCCGGATCCGCCGGACCAAATCCTTAAGGTCCTCAAGGTACCTGAAGGACCTGTAGGAGGATTGTGGTCTTGCACGATATAATGGGCCCTTCACGAAAAACTTGGGTCCTTCACGAGAGATGACCACGTTCAGGAGATTAAAATTTGTCCTGCAAGACATGGAAAATCCTGAAGGGTGCGATCACATCCTTCAAGACTGTGTATTTACCTTCAAGCTGCTTGCTTCATTCAAGTCCTTCACGACCTTGCGCGACCTTCACCACCCGTCGCACTCCTTCAGGTTGCCCATCCGAATCGCGCCGCCGTTGGCGCCGTGACCACGTGGTCGCCAAGTTCCGGTTGATTTACACATTCACTGTCAGTGACCTCGGTCCTCACAGGCCTCACCACCCCCACGCCGCTCGCCATCCTCAATGTCGGGCGGCGCGAATCGAACAGTGTTCGGCCCTACCGGTACTACACCGAGAGCGAATGCCATTCGTGATAAACGAGTGGGGTAGAGCACGGCAAAAGCAGAGAACGTTAAATGTGCTGCTTCCGAGGTGCGTTCTCACCGCTACCAGCTTTTCTGTACTCAGTACTCATCTGCCATCTATTAGTTGGATGCTTCGAATCCTGAATACCTCGGGTCGGGTCGGGTTGACAGTTGCCTTTCCTTTACGCTAAGTCCTGCACAACGCCCGCCTGCCCGCCCTGCCCCGCCGCCGCTTCCGCCCGGTTCCGCCCACCGTCGCGCCACGATACCACGACGCCCGCCTCGCTCCATTCGTGCTCTGCTCTCGGGTCCGCCCGTGAATCGGTAGCTAGATTCCTAGCTTGCTTATCGAGGGCTTCTTATTGCCCTCACTCAGCGACAAGTCGCTGTTCCGTCCAAGTACGCGGGGACCACATCACTGCCTCCAACGAGCCCACGGCGTCCGCCCTACTCCTCCCCGCACGCTACTCTGCACGCCCGCGCGATGCCCGAGTGTTACAGCACTCACCCACAGGTCGTGCGGACCGTGCCGCGCACGCAGAGCCGCCCGCAAATCCGCGGCCCGATTTGCGTGCGCGGCACAGACACTGCCGCGTCACCGGTCGCGTGCTTCATCGCCGCCATTCTGCGCCAGCAGGCTACTGAGCTCGAACTTAAAGCAAGTGTCGGTGCCGAAGTCTGTGGCAAAGTAAGCCCAGCCAAATCGCCTCCAGACCATGCAATGCTTACCCGAGGAACGAGACTTCAGCAACCACGCCATACGCGCAGCCCAGACCATTGCACCTCTGTGCCAGCGCGCAGTCGCCTCGACCTCAAATTTCAAATACGCTCTCTGTTCTCCGGACCTGCCGCTCCTGTACCTCGCGCCCACAATTCGATATACTTACACCTGCGCCCGCACAGCCCGGCGCCGCCCACCCGTTTAAGTTCGCAGCTGGGCGAAGTCGGATTGCAGCGGGCACGTCCGACGGTGTGCGCGCCTTCGCTCCAAGTCGGCCGTATATGTTCCGTGCCCGATGCGCGGGCTCGCAGTACGCGCGGCCCGTAATCGCGCCAACTCGGCCGGCGGCGTTCCATGCCCAGGTGCACATTCACCCTCGAGTCCACTCGGGGCCACGGCTGTGCGGGTACACAGTCCGACTTGCGTTCGGGCGCGGGCACCGTTTAGCGGCAAGCCGTGCGGGTGGTCTCGTGCATGGGACGCCACCACCAAGTCCGAGCCCGCGCATTCCATGCCCGTGGACGCGCAGCTCGTCGAGCTCGAAGCGAAAATAAAGCTGTAGATAGAATAAGTAATCATGCCTGTACATTTGCGAATATAAGCTGCTTCTCCCACCAAAGAGTCGCCTCTCCAGGGTCTGACTAGATCACGAAGCGTTCAAGATTTCTGGCAGTGCTCAACTTTGAGAAGGTAATTACCATGAATCCAAGGTACATTCAAGTTGCATTTAAGTGGGTGCACAAAGGCTTTGTGATTCCAGGAGGCATTGCAATCAATTCGAAAGGTCGTGAAGGTGAGAAATAAATTCTGCAGGGACAGCAGGCCCGTGAAGGTTCGAGTAAGGCTTTTACGGAAGGTCTTAACCTTGAAGGGGGTGGTGTACCCTCCAGGATCGAGGGTATCGTGAAGGACCAGATGCTATCCTGAAAGATCAAAAAAAATCCTTGAAGGATTGAGTACGTTCGTGCAAGATCGGAAAAATCCTGTAGGCCCATGGGACTCATGAAGGTCGTGAACAAACCCTGAAGGACAGGTTATTATCCTGAAGGCTCAAAATTTGTGCCTGAAGGATTGGATTATCCGTGAAGGATCACATTCCCAATGAAATCTTGCAGGTCCATGGTACTCGTGAAGGTCATGTATAAGTCCTGAACGATGTAGTCCGGCGGATACGGCGGATCCGCCGGATCCGCCATCAGAATTCTCTATCCATCCATCGTTCATCGGTCCGGATACATACCAACGAAATTTTCGTGGGCAGTCAGTGCAAGGTCAATACCCATCCTGGATCTGAATATGACGGGCGTAGCCAAAATCGAGAGAGCAATGTATCGCGGGTGGACTACAGGAAGAATGTTTTTCTCGTGGTCTCCAATTCCGGCTACAGCATTTTATCAGTCTCACGTTTGCGCCAGGAAATCCGGAAAACGCACCTTCCACGCCCACAGGTATTCGTCCGTCTGTGGTGGCATCACAGTCTTGGGCGGATCAGGTTCCGCGGGCGCCGCCGCCTCTTCCTGGACCGCGGGCTGAGCGTCCTCGTCCCCAAGCGTCCCCTCCTCCGCCTCTTCCTTATTATCGACCTCGAACACCAGCGGCTTGGGGTCATCTCCGAAGCGCTGCACTGCCGGTATGCCCTTCCTCAGCGACCTTAGTTTCAGCGTAAAGCGCGGGCCGATCTCCTGCAGCGCGACCTTCTCCGGCGACCGAAACGCGTATCTGCATCATGTCGAATTATGGGCCTCTTCAATGAATAGAGAGAAATAGAGCGTACCGATGCCGCCTGAAGAACAAAAAATCGCGCTGGTTATGGAGCGTCACGACCTGCCGTCCCTGGAACTCGGGCAGCGGGGGGAAGAGCGTCTGGAACATGCGGCCCACCGCGTGCCCCAGACGCGTGACGAAGTTGTTGAGCACAAGCTCTGGGTCGTGTGGCGTCGCTCGCGCGTGGCCCTGGATAGTTGTCGTAGTTAAGCCCATCGCCGAGAGTGGTAAGGAGACGCGGCACACACATAGATCTCCTTCGTCAGCTGAACAGAGGTCAGCTTGAAATACGCCGTGGGCCCGTCAGGGAGATGTATAAGCGTGACAGCATCTGCACACCGACCCCCGTTAGCACCAAACAATCCAGCAGAGCAGCACAACGCACTCGGCTTCTTCGAGTCCTCATTCACGACACACATATGCTTGTAGCCCCTGCCCGCCGCCCACCCCGCGATGCGTCCCACCTCGAAGCCCTTCCCCTTCTTCCGGCGGATGAATTCGGCGCCAGGGAACACCCCCACGAGCTCGTCGCAGAAGTCGTACGTCGCCTTCGTCGCCTTGGGCCCCGTCGTCACAAGGATCTTGGGCGGGACGCTCGGGTCGTCCGCGGACGAGAAGTACGACGCAAACGGGTCCGACGCGAGGTCCGCTGCGCTCTCCTGCGCGGAGGTGGATGCCGAAGCCGACGGGTCGGCGGTGAGGAACGACGGGTCGAACTCGCGCATGTTGTCGAGCGTCCGCGGTACATTTTCCGCCAGCCGTTTCTGCGCCGCAGATAAGCAGAGCTCGCGCACAACTCATCCCACAAACTTTTTTAGCAGCAGGGTCGCTCGCCTCAGCCTTGGCCTGCGCCAACCGCTTCTGCAGCTTCTGCTGCCCCTTGGCCTTTTTTGTCTTCCTCGATACCTCCTCGCGCTTGATTTTGTTCTTGATGGACGAGGCCTCGAATCGTGCAGGCATGGTGGTGAACGAAAAAGGTATGTTGTGGCTGTGCTCTAGGATCGCTGCCGAAATGGGCAAAGATGTGGAACTAAGTACACGGGATCTACAGTATGGAGAAATGGTCTAGTAATGCAGATATGCGAAGGAGATAGTCTGTTCGTCTAGATGTGTAGATGTGTGGCCAGGAACTATGCAGGCGCGCTTGCGCTCACCGTCGTTTAACGACAGCGCGCCGCTCCGCCTCGACCAGCACCGACTTGGGCCCGCGCTTCGCCATCGCCCAGAGGAACACCAGGATGATGATCGCGAACTGCAGCCAGAGCCACACCTCCAGCACGAGTCTCACCAGCGTCTGCTTCTGCTTCTTTGGCGCATTCTCGTCCACCACGGAGGTGTCCGCGAGAGCCGTAGAGCTCGGGCTCGGGGTGGGCGTGGGGCTCGCGGAGCGGTCCACATCCACGTCCAGATGCGCGGTGGGCCTGCCGAAATTCTCCATGACGACGTCCAGCGCGGTCGACAGGCGTTGCGGCAGCGAGATCGTCGAGGGGCGCGGCGTTGACTCCATGAAGGGCGAAGGAGCTCTCACGGGAGCAGCAGAGAACCGCCCGCCCACCCACCGGTTCGAGCGCAGTGAAAGCGTCTCCGACATGCGGCGAACCCGATCCTGGTTCCTCTGGCGCACGGACCCGGCCTCCGAGCCGTCGGCGTCGGAGGGCGACGGCGGCTCGACACTGAGCTGCAGCGCATTTGTGATGGGTGTGCTGCAGTCAGTGTCACGCGAGGCTCGCGCGTCGGAGACCCTGCCCCTGAGCGAACGGAGAGCAGTCAACGAAGGCGAGGGGGAGGGCGACGGCGACGGTGAGATCGAGAACGACAGGTCGTACAGGCTGCTGCGCTGCAGGAACGGGTCCATACCTCCCTCAAGGACGTCATCCCCGAGCTCCGCCTGGAGGCTCGGGCGCCCCGCGAAAGATGAAACAGTCGAATAGTCCGACTGAGAGCTTATCGAGTCGAACCGGAGCGGGGACAGCTCCGTCGAGGGTTCCCGCGAGGGGACAGCAAGGTTAGACGACCCGGCGTCGTTGGCCGCAGCGAATAGATCGAGCACGGACTTGCGCGGCTTGCGGGGCATCGCACTGAGAAAGGTTTCAGCGTTATATTCAGCGTCATGTTCAGCGTCATGTTCAGCCTCGAGCGACCGCCGGAAGCTCTTGAACCGGATGGTTCCCTCATGCGGTGACTTGAGACCGTCGTCGTCAACAACCTCCCATTCGACACCGTTCTCCGCGCTGAAACACTCGTACACCCTGCTGATGCTCTCCGTCTCGCGTTGGACGGCCTGGAGCTTGTCAGTGGTTTCGGACTGCTGGCGAATGATGTTCACGTTGGTTTCCTCGAGCTCCTGGATTTTGGCAAGCAACTGGGCAACGATCTCGTGCTGCTGCGGGTGCTCGAAGCCGGGCTCGGAGCCGTAGGACGCGTCCTCGGAATTCAATTCAGAGCTGGATGAGGGCGACAAGGCAGACTTGGAAAAGAAGCCAGCTGGCGCGAAGTCGCGAACTTGGGAGTCCGCCGCAGAGGTTCGCGCGGCCTTCCTCATCGCGAGAACTTGGGCTTCGTGCTCCCTCTTCTTTTTGAATATCTCCTCGATCATGTGCTCGGCGCCGACCTCGACCTTCTTCTCGAGCTGCTCGCTCATGGCCCGGGTCCTGTCAAGTTCGTCGTGCAGGCCCTGGATCTCTCTCTCGAGCTGGCGCAGCGCGCGCCGGCTGGAGCTCTCGTTGGTCATCGCCTCGGCCTGGAGGGTCTCAAGCTTGAGGCGGAGCTCAGCGTTCTGGTCCGAGAGGAGAGAGATGTCGGCGGGGGAGACAGAGATGCGACGAGAGCGGCGCTTGATATACACACGGGCCGAATCGTCGCTGGCCTCAGTACTGTGTAAACCCTCTGGGAACGAGATATGCGACTGCGGGGGCGAGCCGCGCGGGGTTGAGGGGATGCGCGCGACCAGGGCGTCGTGCTTGTTCTTCAGGGTCACATTTCTGTCATGCAGAGTTTGGTATACAGCAGAAGTAAGCCCAAGCTCTGTCGACAGCATATGAGCAACGAGCCCCAAAACGAATTGAGCGATACTTACCGCTCTCCCGCTCCTTTATAAGGTCATCCGCCTTGAGCAGTAATTCCGCAAGTTCCTCTCGCGACCTTTCGTTGAGCCAATCGTGATTCTCAATAGAAGTGTCCTCTTGTGCAGGTGAAGTCGGCTCCGAGTGCAACCCAACCATCTGCAGAGTCGCGGGCAGCGGAGAGCCTAGATAATTCGGAAACGGCACTTTCCCATTCTCCGAGAGAATTCCTGCAGCATAGGGTGGGGGCGGGGACGCGCCTAGCGCCAACCGTGTGCTTGAACGTCGAATCTGTGCAGGCGGGCGAGGGCGGGGGGTTATGGTGTCATTAGCAAGCATAGTGTCTGGTCATGAAATGTACAAGGTAGGGAGGAGGTGGTGGCGGTTATAAAAGGAGACGACTCCAAGTCGGGAGCAACGCTGATCGTTGGTCTGACACGAGTATTTTCTGATTTCGGGTACTTTACCCCACACAAAATCAAAGCTATTTACTGACTTACGGCAGCCAAGACGGCGCTAGATGCTAGATAGCTTTCAATTGATTTTCTCCCCTTCTTCGCCATCCTAGCTATTGTGTGCACAGTGCTTTGCTCACGATATCGATAGGTAGTCCCACATTCAGAGGTGGAAAAGGCAAGAAAAACGGCCTTGCGGCAAGCCTCACAGTCCATACATATGATATTCGGCGACAGGACGGATTGGCATTGGAATTAAATAGAATTTTAGAGGGGCATGTCTCCTGTAAGTCCTGTGCATGTTTCCACTGTGCCTGCAATAGATCAGGAAAGCAACAGGAATTCTAGATTTTTCCCACTTGCCCCTCAAGAAACTCATTTGAATATGGTTTCAACAGGAAATGCTGTGATATTCGGTTGGTGCACCGGTGAGCATTCAGCAAGTCGTCCTTGGAAGCTTGAAAGCTTGAACGTTTGAACGTTTGCCTTATCGAAAATCCTGGAACCATATTGAAACGTCGTATCCAGAACAAAACCAATGCTTTGTCGAGACACTATTGTAGTACAGGTGCAGTAGATTCATACAGATCAAGGGCGAAGCGAGGAATAACTAACAGGTCCTTCTATACGCACTCATTTTGGTTGCCCAAATCCAAACGCACTGGGAGTCGACCCCGAAGCAGCGCTAGAGGTCCCGAACGGCGAAGATGCAGCAGCTGCAGGCGCTCCGAATGCCGAGCCCGCCGCAGGCTTGCCGAATGCGGACGTCGCCGCAGCTGCGCCGAACGGAGACCCCTGCGGTGTCGTCGATGCCTCAGCGGGCTTCCCGAAAATGGAAGATCCACCAAACGCAGAAGCTTTCACGCCGAACGGATTGGGCGGAGTCGAGGAGGCTGCAGATGTAGAGGATGTATCATTGTTTGCTCCGAACGCTGAAGGCTTCGCGCCGAACGGGTTAGGCGTTGCCGAGGAGGTTGCAGGCGTAGAAGAAGTATTGTTGGCTCCTCCAAACGCAAAGCTGAACGCGGGTGCCGATGCAGGAGTGGATGCGGGCGCGCCAGAATTGGACGCCGGCGCACCTGTCCCAAACGCCGAAGCAGGCGCCGTCTTAGTCGTGTCCTCCGCAGGCTTAGACCCAAACGCGCCCCCACCTCCAAACGCACTCTTCGTCGCACCCGCGCCAAACCCGCCGAAACCCGAGCTGCTCCCAAACACACTGGGCTTTTGCTCGGTTGCACCCGCCGCTGGAGTGGGCGACGCGAACGCCGACTGCCCAGTCTTGGCTGCGCCGAAGCCAAAATTCGGTGTCCCTGCCGGCGTCGTGCTTGCTTGCTCAGCCGGCTTCGGAGGCGCGAACGAAAAGGTCGGCGGGGTCGATGATACCGGCTTCGGATCAGTCGAACCCAGCGCGCCAGTCAGCGAGGAAGGTGTCACGGGCGATGGCGCGGCGGGCTTGCCCCCGAACGCAAAACTGAACTTCGGAGCATCGGTAGGCGCAGGCGCTTGTTGTGGCTGCTTTTGCTGTTGTTGTGGTTGCTGCTGCTGCTGCTGTTGCTGAGCCGGGGCGAACACTGAAGCAGTCTTAGAGCCAGCCTGATCAGCAGGCTTGAATGAGAACGCCGACTGTGCCGGCTGGGCGGGCGCGGCGAACGCCGATTTCTGCTCTGCCGGCTTGAACGAGAATGTGGGTGGTGCTGGAGCCGCAGCCGGGGCTGCCGTCTCTGCAGGCTTGGCCACCCCACCCATCCGCGACAAAAGCGACTGCCCGCCCTCACTCTGCCCCGAAGCCGGTGCCTGGTTCTGCGTCTGCGCAGGCGGCGCAAAAGAGAAAGTAGGCCCAGTACTGGAGCCGGGCGGCGCCTGTGACGGTTTACGACCCGCAATTTGCCGAGTGTTGGTAGCAGCAGGCGCGGAGCCACCTGCGGATGATGCTTGAGGAGCGAAGGAGAAGGTTGGCGTGCTCGAAGCCCCGGCCGGTGTCGACGCGTTGACGGGTGTGGAGGAAGGCGGCGCGAAAGGATTCGGAGTAGCGGAAGCCGGAGCGGGAGCGGGAGTCGGGTTCGATGATGAGGTCTTGGCAAAGGGGTTGGAGGGAGGAGCCGCAGCCGGGGCAGAAGACGCGAAAGGGTTGGGAGTAGGAGCAGTGGATGTCGATGGCGCGAAAAGGTTCGGAGTAGGAGCAGTAGATGTTGGTGGCGCGAAGGGATTTGGATTCTGAGCGGACTGCGGCGGTTTGTCTGATGTGGGTGGCGGGCCGAATGAGAGTTTCGGGGGACCAGCGGCGGGAGGAGCGGCAGGAGTAGGGACAGCGGCAGCTGCGGCTGCAGGAGCGAGACTATTACCGCTAGATGGAGCGGCGCTGGGAGTTGGCGGGGCGAACGAGAGAGGTGACTTCGCAGGTTCCGCAGGCTTCGTGATGGAGAAGGTGGGAATCGGGGCGGCGGCAGCGGCAGCAGCAGCTGCCTCTCTATCCTTCTTGTCCCGCTCCAACTTCTCCTTCAACTCCTTCTCCTTGACCTTGGCCTGGTTCGCCTCACGCATCTTCATCATCGCCTTCGCCTCCAGGTCCTGCTTCTCCCACTTAGAAAACGTCCGCCGGATAAGAGGCGCCTGTGCGGCAATACTGTTCGTGCTATCCGCGAGTCCGGGAGCCGCCAACGTCTCCCGCACTGCAACGACTCGCCTTCCGTTCGACCGCACGCCACCCTTCACGAGTTCAGCACCAAAGTGGAGTGGGTTCACCTTCTCGAAGGGATTTACGCGCACACCACCGAGATCCGATGCAATGGACTGGCGGAAATGGGCTTTGGGTCGGAACTGTTCCTTCTCGGCAGGACTGGGAGCAAACACGGGGAACGGCGACGCAGGCGAGTCCCACAAAAGGTTCTTCCCTTTTGCAACGGTTGGTGTGGGAGTTGCAGGCTACGGGCGGATAAACAAGATGTAAGAAACGCAAATAAAACGGGCGCACAGGTTCAGGTGCATCCGCTGGGACCCCGGCCACGCTTTCGGGTTCTTGAGTGCCTTTCGGCGAGTCCTGCCAGGCCAAGAGGTGTCGGGCCTTGAAGTCGTTGTACTCGTCTTCCGTCAACCAGGTCTCGATGCAAACTTCCAGGTTGGCATTCTTGTCAGGATGTTGAGAGTCAAGGGGCTACAAAGGATGTTAGGTCTGTTTAAACGTCCTGCCGTGTTACAATCCGTACTCACCATGTTGAACCTTCGGGCAGCCTTCTTGACTAGGGCTTGCCTCAGTCGTTGACCGTTGGCGCCCATCTTGTATAGTACACCGTTGCTTTCCCACTGTTCGCCTATCGGTCGCCCTTTGCCTTTGGAAGCTGAGCCTTCGTCGACCGACCGCTCCTCCTCCTCATCCTCTCGGACCTCCTTGCTCTTCTTGCCCCTCTTCTTGGTTTTGCGCGAGCCGCGTACTGGCGTAGCAGATGCACCTCCTTCTCCCTCGCTGCCCTCCTCATCTGCATCGCGGTCGCGTTTCTGCCCGCGGGAGGGCTGAGCAGCAGCGTCCGACTTTCTTTTCCCTACAGTCCGGCGCTTCCGCCGTGCCTTCTGCGCACTATCACCGCCTTCTTGCTCCTCCTCCTCGTCTTTGAAGGTCGACCCAGCATCGCGCTTCTTGCCTCGGGTAGTAGGGCGGTTGTCTCTCCGCTGTCCTTCGTCGTCGACATCCATATCATCCGCGTTATCATCGCTAGCCATGAAGACGTCCGGCTTCTCAAGGCTGACCTTACGCGCCCTTTTGCCACGGGTTGGCCGGCCGGGAGGACCAACATCCGCCTCCTCGTCCAAGTCGTCTTCCCGCATTACCCGCTTCTCTCCGCGGTTTTGTTTTTGTCGGGGCAACCATTCGGCATCCTCGTCACCATCAATGAATTCCTCACCCTCGACGCGTGTCTTTTTAGGAATCTCCCCATCCGACTCGATTTCGTGATCTTCAAGTGCACGCTTCTGATGCTTTGGCGGACTGCTGTTCAAGTTGAATAGACTGCTGCGTCTCGGGAGACTGGTGTCCTCTATTTCATCGGCAAAGCGGACTACAGGGGGTACGGGAGCAGGATGTGGGTTATACCGGTCCGCAAAGTTGGGCACATGCGAAGAGGACCTATTTCGGCATAAGCCTATTACTGTGACGAAAGGAGGGGTCGAAACGTACGAGGGAAGACCGCTTGCTGTCGTATACCTTGTGTCGGCAGCCAATGGATTGAACCTTCCTGGGAGGCTACTTGTGGAACTCGGCCATGCGGGCTCACCGTTCCGGTATTGATCTGGAAGTCAGAGATAAGATTGCAGTCGGTTGAGACTAGAAAGAGACTGTGCATACTTCGCTGCCGAAAGTTTGACTCAACCGATGCGGCATGTTGATCGGCTTCCGCATACAGCTGGTCAACGTCAACCCTGTGGACCCTATTGTTGGCCACCTCCTCCTCGCGGCGCGCCCTGAGAACCGCAGCATATGCCACATTGAATGGACGGTGGTCATTGTCGGGGATGCCGTGTCGTCTCCGCATTGAGCTAGACGCGCGTCAGGAAGGCTCATCCACGTGTGGTGGGAGCTCACAGTCGGTATGACTTTTCCCGCCATTTGAGCAGCACTGCCCAAGCGCGCACCGCGCCCACATACGCCGCCAAAAGCAAGGAGAGGAAGAATGCAGTTTTTGAGAAGCCAGGCCATTTCGCAGCTGCGGGGTCACGGATAGGGAGGTAGCTTGAGCCTAGGATGTCGCTCGACTCGTAGTCCATGGCGGCGGAGGGAAGGAATGAACGACGCGCCGGCCTGCGAAAAGGTGATGATGGTAGAAGGGAAGAACGAAGTTTAGGCTTGTTGTTGTCCGATCAGCTTATCAAACGCGGTCCGCGTAGATCATGCTGAGGTCATTCTTCCTCGACTTTTTTGCCCGGTCCCTCTTATTTCTTACTAGTATCCCTCTGAGTAGAAAGTGCGACGTTAAGAAACGGAAAGGCGATTGAATATATACTGTACAAATTCGCTCGTTCGGAACATTATGTGACCGACTGCTGCCACGTATGAATACTATGGTCCAGTTCCTTGTTACGCTCATGCTGCACAGGCGAATGCTGCCCAGGCGAATGCTCCCACAGACGGGAGACCAAATCAAAGGCGACGTCCATGTAATTTTCCGGAGTGCCAGCACCACCTTTCGACCCTGCACCCCCAAAGCTGCTCCCCTCTCCCGCTGCTTCGCGCACTCTCTCCTGCACACCTCTGTGATCAACCGGGGGGTCAGTTGACCAGTGTGCTCGGGCTTCCTCTGCACGGACTTTGTCCACGTCTGAAGCCAGCCCTTGTCTGCCCACGCCGATACTGCCTTGCACCCATACACATAGTGCAAAAGAGACTCGTGGGGGAGATTGGAATTTTCGGCGAAGGCTGCATCGGAGACTAACGGCTGGAACCCAGGGCTGGTTGGGAAGCCGATAACTGTGGCGTCGCGAGTGAGCCAGTGCGCCGTGCGCCGGTCCTTGGGAAAAGTCAGGCCATTAGCTGCCGCTGTGGCGGCATCCAATGGTACTCTGTTAATCTGGATGTCATTGGTGCCAAGTGCGAAGTTCGGCGTCTAGAGAAACCAGAATGCCATCAGAGGTAGGCAAGCAAAGATTAGGCAGAGGACCCACCTTGATTACTGCCCACTCTTTTTCCTGGGTGTGCAAGTTTGATGAGATGAACATCCCGTTCCGAGGGTCATCGATGTCGTCCAGTGTGTCGTCCTCGCCGCCGGCCTGGTTCACGCCGACTTGGAGGCGGCCAACGGAGGTCTTGGACATACATTCCTCTTCAGCGTGCCCTATGATACGGGCCGCCTGGCCAACAGGAACTCGTGTGAAGAGGCAGATTTTGTCGCGAGCTTTGACGTCGTCCCGGAACCGCAGAACTCGTGGACTCGGAGTGGTCACTTCGCTCGACGTTTCGGCCACGAACTGGGCCTTGACAGGCATAATCTGACCTGCAAGCGTAGATGAGCGAGTCGAAATCCCGATCATGATGAATAGCACGCACTGATGGAAGCACTAAAGCGAAATAGGCAGTCATCTGGCCCTATGGGCCTCGAGAGATCCACCGGTTGTCCATCCTTGTCGATGAGTCCGCCAGGGGCCCCGAGGATACAACCACCGACGAAGGCGAGGTACTTCAGTGCTGCTGTCGGGACCGCCACATCGACTATCACCGCAAGTGGGATCTTCAGAGTGACAGCCTGGGTGGTTCGCTCTGCTGCGTCTTCGCCCTCCCCGGTGGGCATGCAGATTTCCAATTGGATAAAGCGCTTAGGCGGCTCAGCCGAGAATCGGCTCATTTTCGAGAGTTTTGCTTCAAAAAATGGAGGGGCGCTGCGAGGTCGTTGGGGGGAACAAACAGTAGTGGTTGTGGGAAGGTCTAGAAGAAAGAGGGGGTTGAGGCAACGTTGAGGTGTGGGATAGGCGGTGGATCAAGAAAGAGATCTTCACCATTTTCACAAGCCGCGCTTAGACCTGGTCTGGATCCTTGTCAAAAGTTGGTGCCAAGGAACTACCGAAAGCTGGACTGTTATCTCGTAGGTGCTGGACGCTTCCGCGAATTTCCACATTGGCGGAAGGACTTCAAGGCGGCCTTGAGCAAAGCTCTAGATCTGAAAACTCCAATTACACCCCGACCGGGGAGCTCGCGGCGCAATGGGCGAACGTCCTTTCCGTGGTCTCGTGCGTCCTCTTCCTTCCAGGTACAATACTCGGCCGGACAAGCAGTGGTTATCGATTATCTCCCCACGAGTCGATTTCTCATCTGCAAGCACCTCGTCCAGGGGTTTGTCCCCCTTTTCGTCATAGCGCTAACACGAATTCGGACATCACCAATCTGGGTTGTTGCTTCAGAGGCTTTAGAGGTCGCCCCCAGCGCCGACGCCGCTCCGCTGCAAACACACGACGTCCCACCCACCAAGAGGTCTGCACATGCGCTGTTCTTACAAGGTCATACTAGTGGCGCTTGACGTTGGCAACGAATTTCCATTCAGGTGTTTCAACAATCAGACGTTAGGCCTTTAGGACTAGGTCATGCGATATCACGAGCACATACCTTCCTGAACGTTGACCCTCATGTCCGGCCAATATCCATACAACGCGCAGGCGCCCCAGGGACCTCCCCAACAGAACCCATCGTGGCCGCCCCATGGTGCTCCCCAGGGATCGTACGGCGCGCCACAAACCTACGGACAGTATCCGCCCCCCGCATTACCCGGACACCAAGCGCCTGCGTACGGCTCGCAGCCGCCGAACTATCCGCCGTCCGATGCAAAGTACGCCCAGGAGAAACCCTCCCACCAGCCCCCGCAGGCGCAGCAGTCCGCTTTAAACGACCCCCGCTTCATCTCCTTCACGTTTTCGGGCACGACGAAGACCATCCGGGACTCGCGCGTCACCGACCCCTGGGGCCGCACGGTGCTCACGATCACGAGCACGAAGAAGGAGAGCACCCTGCAGAACATGAGCGGGCAGGTCCTCGCGGCCGTCGAGTGGAAGCACTCTCTCCCGCGCATACACTACCGCGGCGCGCTCGTGAAAAGCAAGGAGTTGTTTCCTCTGGACCGAAAGCAGATGTGCGTCGGGCCCCGCGCTTCCACACCAAACTAACCGTAATACGCGCTTCAGGATCAGAAGCATGACGCACGAAGGCCACACTTACGGCTGGCGGGGGTTGGGAGACGCGGTCGGGGTATGCCATCCCGGCTCAATTTTTTTTCTCCCAAAGCTAACCATGCCGCAGCTATACCCCGCCTCCTCCCCCGACAAATGCATCGCGCACTGGCATGACGAAAACGACATCGTCGTCCTCAAGGCCTCCCCGGAAGTCTTCGAAACAGGGATGCTGGACATCTGCCTGCTCGCAGTCTTCATGATGGCCTGCGGCGTCGAGCTGGAGGACGGCGGCGGCGGCGGCCCGAACATCCCTCTCATAACTGCCATCTCTGCACTGATCACCGCAGCTTGAAATATGGACCATTATATTACAGACATGTACAGTAATGCATTATCGAGAAACATATGTGCTCTCTATATGTGACCGACCGACCACTCAAGGTCGCAGAGCGGGAGACCAGGAGGCGCGGCCCCAGTATCGCGGACCGACGCGGATTAGGACGACCAACCCAACAGTGACCTTGGCGACATCGAACACGAAGTACGCCTTCCGCGAGCCGAGGAGGAAAGCAGCGGCTGCAAGGGCTGCAAACGCCCACCGTACAGAAATCCTGCTCTCAAAGCTGAAGCCCGGCGTCAGCACAGGTGTAGAAAAAAACTCGAGAAGGTGCATACCTCTGCATCTCAAAGAGCGGCCCATTCGTCCACGAGCCAAAGTCGACTAGGACAAGGAACGGCGCGACGCCGAGGAAGAAGTGGTCGCCGTCAAACGGCGTCGTCAGGCCCGCGACGGCGAGCGTGCGTACCCAGACCACCAACACGGGCGCGGCGAGCGGGAGCAGCCACGTCATGAGCAGCAGCACATGCATGCCGTGGTTGTGGTTGCCCGCAACATACGGCGGGGACGCGGGCCTCCGGGGCTCCTCCGCGACCATCCAGCCCTCCGGGCGCCGAAGAAGGGGGACCGCGACGGTCTCGGGCACCGCGGCGAGCTGCGCGACGTGGGCCTGCGCCAGGGCGCAATTGTACAGGTGGATCAGCCAGCAGCCGAGGAACGCGACTTGCCACGGCACGACGAGGAAGATGAGGAGGAAGATGAGGCCCATCGAGACTGCGGTGCTCCGGTGGACGCTTATTTCTTCGCGGCGCCTGCATTCAAAATGAGTTGGGTGCAAATGGCGCTATGAAGGGACGCACCTTCTGAATCCACCGAGTGTCCGGAGTTTCCCGAGGGGCCAGATGAGAATCTGGAGCAACCACCAGCTCACGCAGACGAAGCCGCTTGCGATGAGCAGCATCAGAGGCGCAATCAGAGACAATAGCGGTTCTCCTGCGTTCCCAAGGTAGAACGACTCCGGCAAAGGCACCATGGAGAGAGCGATGGAGCACAGCAACAATCTCTGCAACGGCTTCCCCAGGAACGTCGTAAGGGACGTTGCGACCGTGGGCATAGGCGCTATAAGCTCATCAGCGAATCTCTGTTCGAGCTTCTCCTTGACGAGGCTTACCGGCATTGTCGCTCACCCCCCAGGCCTGGAACAAGATTACGGCCACCACGCCGGTCGCCCAGCTCGGCAGCGCCGTGAAGTACCGCGACGCCCAACGGCCAAGCGTGGCAGGCCAGTCTATACTCAGATCCAGACCTACTAGGTCCGAGTTGCAGCCGAGGGAACCAGAGGAGTACACGGTGAAGCGCAGCCCGGGCTGAAAGGCGGGGTCGGCGCGTATATGGGGGGCGGCGCCATGCGTGTGGAGCAAGATGCGATGCGAGGGCATGACGGTCAGCGGGAAGTAGTGGGTTTCGGATGAGTGGGAGGTGTACATCAGCAGCGGCGCGAGGAGGGGGTCTGTATCGAGTTAGAATTCGGGTATGAGCGCGGGGGAAATCGGCGTAGCGTACCAGGGCACGGTTTATCGGAGACTCTTTGTCTGGGCGTAACGCGGTATACGACCAGGGCATTTGAGAGCAGATTCGGGAACTCGAAGCGCGCCCGTAATCCACCCATGTCTGGCATAGAGACCGAGACGGGGCTAAAAAGTAACGCTATAGAGATATGGTCTGTAACTCGAGCACACGAAGGGAAAGGCTTCTTACCGAGAGTGCCAATGTCACTCACGCGGGGTTCGTCGTTGACGATCCCGCCCGTAATCCACCCTTCCCCCTGCCCGTGCTCCATCCGGACACCGACCCACCTCGGCGTGCTCCCCGACGGGACCTTCGCCTCATACAGAACGACCCCCTCCGACTCATCCGCCCCCTCCTTCGCGATCGGGAACGGCCTCCCAGGGATCGTGCTCGGGAGCAGCTTGAGAACCGACGGCAGAAACGGGCTGCACCGCACCTCCCCGTCCGCCTTGTCGTCGCAGAGGAAAACCGCTGCCGTGAGCGCAAGCGGCTTCTGCGGCGCCACCGGCGCGATGCTCCCCTGCGACACGAAGAGCACCATCGTCGCCGAGCGCGCCGCGGGGATGGGCAGCAGGTACGTGCGCGCGCCGCGCGGATGCTTGAGCACGAGGGGCATCTCCGCCGGGAGCACCTCCGCACCCACCGCCAGGCCCGCCGGGACGCCCGCGTCGCGAAGCGGCGGCAGCGCGTGCCCATCGCGCAGCCAGCGGTCGAGGATCGCGCCGCGCGCAGCGGGGGACGCGCCGGCGCCGAGCTCGAGCGCCGCGCGCGCGACGCGCCAGCGCACCTGGTGGCACCACACCATCTCCTGGTGCCCCACGCCCGTCCACGCGCCCTCCAGCGCAGACGAGAAGACCGTGCGCCGGAACGGTGCGGCGGGCCCCGCGCGGGGCGCGGGCAGGACGCACCCCTCCGACGGGATCATCATGTCCGTCGCGCCGCCGCAGAGGGACAGGATGGGCATGGGGTCCGCGGCGAGGGTGCGCTGGGCGCGGTCGTATACCGTGTCGATGCGCGCGTCGAAGCGCGCGGGCGGGAGCGTGTGCGGGGTGGACATGGTGATGATGGCGGAGATGTTGGGCGAGGGGAGGAGCGCCGTCGCGACGATCCCGCCCATCGAGTGGCCCATGACGATTATGGAGGTCCCCGGCGGGTACAGCGACAGAATGTACGCGATTGCGTGCGAGGCGTACGCGGTTTGCGCTTCCACAGTCGGCCCATGGAACGCAGACAGGTCCTCGTTGAATTCAACTGCGTTCCGCGTCGTCAGCAACCCGCTGGAAGAACGCACGCTGCATGCTGCGCACCAGCGAAGAAGTCCAGCGGCTTCAGCGAACGCGCCTTGAACTCGGGCGCGACCGAATACGGTGCATCGTAGTACTGCGTTGTCGCGGACGACGCAATAGAGCGCACCTGCCGCGAGGAGCCCGCATTTCCTGGTATAAAGAGGACCGGCGCGCCGTTTTTGACCTAGCCCCAGTTCAGTAACTTCTTTCAACATCGCGCGGCGAGACATACATGGGTGGGCTCCCATCCATTACCGTGCCCATCGACTTCGCGGTAGAGCCATAGGGAGTACCTCTTCGCCAGCGGGGTCCATGCCACGTCAAAGTCGGCCTGGAGGACATAGGACGGCCACATGTACGACATACGACATCCTTGCGGTGAGAGCTCGCTGGCCGTGTCTAACGTCGCAAAGTACAAGAACGTCGTGGAGAGAACAGAGAAAAGCGCGATGAATCCAGCCACAAAGCGCATAACGGCGTCGAGGTCGAGAAGTGTATCATCAAAGTGGCCAATATTGCTCACCGCAGTCGATACATAGTTAGTTTTCTTTCGCCGACACTGTCTCAGTCTAACCCACAGCGAACAAGCTTCACACAATCAGAGAGCAAGGAAAACATTATTTTCATTGAGTCACGGTCCGGGTAATCTTAGCGCAAAATAAACATTGGATTGTGGAGTGTATGACGAGGGGTGAATGGCGAGTAGCATGGCAAGAAATGAACACGACGTCTAATCATCTGCGGGTGCCTCCGACGCCTCCTCCTTTGCGTCAGCGGGCTTGTCAGCTGCGGAAGAGTTAGGGGAGTCGGAGTACGCGATAAGGTCAAATGAACGTACCAGAATCTTGCATGTCCGAAGTCCAGAGCGTCAGGTTGTCCCGGAGCAGTTGCATAATCAGGGTCGAGTCTTTGTAGCTCTCTTCTGATAACGTGTCGAGCTCAGCGATTGCGTCGTCGAATGCTTGCTTGGCGAGGTGGCATGCGCGGTCGGGGGAGTTGAGGATCTCGTAGTAGAAGACAGAGAAGTTGAGTGCGAGGCCGAGGCGGATAGGGTGCGTCGGGGGCAGCTCGGTGACGGCGACATCGGAGGCGGCCTTGTAGGCCTCGAGCGACTTGTCAGCGCTGTCCTTCCGCTTGTCGCCAGTGGCGAACTCGGCAAGGTAGCGGTGGTAGTCACCCATCCTGGGAACAATTAAGGCGGTTAGCAACGAAGCGCGCGCTTAGTTATGGGCGCTTACATCTTGTGGTAGAAGACCTTCGACTCGCCAGAGGCGGCCGAGGGGATGAGGTGCTTGTCCAGAACGTCGAGGATGTCCTCGCAGATTTTGGCGAGCTCAGCCTCGATCTTCTCCCTGTAGCCCTTGATCATAGAGACCTGGGCCTCGTTCCCCTTGGACTCCTCCTTCTGTTCGATGGAGGAGACTATTCTCCAGGACGCGCGACGAGCACCGATGACGTTCTTGTATGCGACGGAGAGGAGATTGCGCTCCTCCACGGTCAGCTCCTGGTCGGATGAGGCGACACGCTTCATGTTCTCGACCATCTCTGTGGCACGATGAGCTAGGGGAGACGTATTCAGAGAAGGTACGTACCCTCGTAGCGCTCAGCCTGCTCTGCGAGCTTGGCGAGGTAGACAGAGTCTTCACGGGATTCAGGCATCTATGAGAGACGTGTCAGTCGCGACAAGACGCGTACGGCGCGTAGAGGACATACGGTTGGCGGTAGGGAGGGTGAGCTGCAAGGAGGAAGGGATGAGCTCGCTGTGGACGACGACGAAGGCGCGGGAGGACTCACGGGGGGTGTAGGGGGGTGGTTGATGATGGTTGTGGAGAGAGAGATGAAAGCCGCGAGATAAAGCGATTTGGGCAAGGGTTTGTTTGGGCCGCCGACCGGCCCTGAACTTGACGTGTTCGGCGACCCGGATCAGGGTCAAGGGTTTGCCAACCCAGCGGCGGCAACGACTTGTAATGGTATTGTATCCCCCACTACTACATGATTCAGTGCTCTGCTTTCCTGCGTTTCGTTTCATCCTCTATCATGATTTGTTCGATGTGTGAATGGGATAGGTATAGACCGTGTACAGTCTTCACCCAGCCCACATCAGTGTTACTGTGACACTGATCTTTCCAGATAATAATACTCGTGACGACACCTCCGAGTATCGCCACTTTGCGGCACAGCACCAGTGCTAAGTACAGTCTGCACTGGTCCAAGCCGCATTCCTCGTATCGAGTCCAAAAACGCCACGTAAAACGCCCGAGAACACCAGCCTGGCGCACTCTTTTTACCCTCAGAACGTTCCCACAGAAGGGCGGTTTTGGCACCACGTTCTCGACCTGCATATCGGATTACTCTTTTGACCATGGCACGCTTTGACGATCACTGGCTTTTTGCCTGCCCTGGATTATTGCCGCGAAGGTGAGGCTTACCCTGGGCAGAGGAAGTTGTGGGTGAAACACTGATTTCGAATGTCGACTTGAACACTGCAGATTCGGATTTTATGCAGTGCTTTGTGTGTGCAGGCGCCACTTGATATATTGATATCTGATTCGATTTGATTCACAACACACCTCTCCCTCCCAGGCTTTCGCCTTTATCTTACCTCGGCCTCGTCCGCCTTGATCTCCCAGAAATTTCCCCACCGTCCTCGGCAGTCATCGTCCACGCTCAGCACCCCTCAGCCAGAATTTACTTACGCTTTCGCTTTCGAGCGGCCAACTCAAGGCCAACTCGAACATGCAATTATGAAATACCTCCGGGGTCTTATCTTGTTTCCCGTCTGCATCTGCGGTGTTCTTAGATATGAACGTGGGTGTATCGTTCTCGTGCAGTTCCGCGACGCGTTCAAGTTGTGTGGCAGCGGGCACGGCACGCGACAGGATTAGGCACAGGCACGCGACCTGAGGTACAAGACTGATTGCTTTGGCTGGATGGATCGAGACGTTGACGGCTCAAGCCTAAGGCAACTTCCTGCAGGCTACTTTATATGAAAAACCATAAAACGAAATGAACACAGGCCGAGGAGATAGGTACCTGTGGCAATTAAAAGGATGCTATTACAGGAATAAAGCACCGAAGACGGACAGTCTCCTCGCCACACACGACATGCGCGGTTCGAGCTTCTTCAAGGCGGCGAATCTGCGGGATGAAACTTGTTCTGAAGCCCCACGCATTGATTCAGACCTTGTTGGGAAATCCAAACTGAAGCCCCTGCAGTTGTCCCTGAGACGAAGAGATTCTGTTCACTTGCCGGGTATGTGATCTACTGGTACTGCGCGGATGCATCTGCCGCAGTGCTGCATCCGCGCAGTGCTGTGGTCCAGCTGGCACGAGCTTGGAATGTTGAGCTAATATATCGACCAGAAAATCCGTGCAACCACGCCGATGAAGGTCGCATCCATACAAGTTAAAAGCCCCCAGTTCCCCAAGTCTCGAGGGCCGAGTCAAGTCAGAATCTTATAGCTGAACGATCCGAGACTTAGGATGAACTAGAACAACCACGCCGATGGAGGTCGGCCATCCGTACAAGGCTGAAACGATCCGGTTCACCAAGTCTCGGGGGCCGAGTTGAGTCAAACAATTATAGCTGAGTGGTCCAAAACTTACATAGGTGAGCTAGAAGCGCCGCTCGATCGTTAAGACAGATTCGTCGGCTCAGAAGCGGCTCAAGGTTGGATTATCTGTGCGACCAAGGATTGGTTCGAGCTCACTACCTTGTCAGCTGGTTTGTGGCTACGCGTGGCGAATCGACAGTCAAGCTGCCGACGAGTCAATTGGGTTGAAGCGATAGCTTATTGCTGGCTCACCAAGCGGAGCGCCACCAGGTCAGCCCTAAAGGATACTGTAATTTTGGTGCATGGTCAGTCTTCCTCGAAGCGAAATAAGCCCATCCAAAAGTTGAAATATAGCAATTCATCAGGACTGTAGGTCCCAGGCCTACATTTTTTTTTTTGGCTTCCAGTAAGGTCAGCAAGGCGAGCCGTACAGCTCAACTTCCCCCGAAGTCTCAAAGCTCTTGCGGGCCGAGGCCCAGCTATCTTGAAACGATTTTTTCTCTCAATTTCAATGCGGAATCGAAGAAGTCTATTTTCTCCACAGTAGAACTGCAGACTCGGCGGAACTTGCGATCATGGGAATTCACAATTCGAGAACCACCGGGCGTGCGACTAATCCTTTTTCTTAGGAAGGCCTTCTTACCATCTCTTCCGAGGTATTCAATTCAATTCAATTCAAATTCAATTAGAGTGCGCGCGGGCCCCTTGGGGCCCATGTAGCACTATACGTGGGACATGGATGTAATCTAGCTGGCATGTAGGGGGGCCTGGGCGGGAGAGGTACAGGTGTGGTAACACAACGACGTGGCTATGATGACGGGGCGAGTTGGTAGTAGACTTGGCAGGATGTCAATGCAGTAAAGTAAGAGATAAGAGATGAGAGAACGAGGAAAAAAAGAGAAAGGAGTACAGTGCACACACTACAGCGCGTAGCGCGGGAGGCGACCTGTGTCACGCACGAACGTGAGAACGGGCTTGTGGTCTGACTTCGCGGACAGCAGCCGGCGAAGGGAGAGGCGTGCAGTGCCCAGCTCGACGACTAGTCGGAGCCGCTGCTGGCGGTATGCGGTGCATGCAAGGAGGAAGTGGGTAACCGTCTCAGGGACGAAGCAGAGTGGGCAGTCGGGGGAAGGGGCGAGGTGGAAGCGAAAGAGGTAGGAGTTGAGGCCGATGTGCGCTGTACGCAGCTGCGTCAGGACGCTGCACTGCGCGCGGCTCAGGTCGGAGTACATCCTCGCCACCGCGTTCGACGGTTTGGAGCTGTCGAATAGCGCGAGGCGGCGAGAGCGCGGGGAGGCACGCCACTCCTCGAGCCACCGTGCGTGGAAGCACTTTGTTGCCGCTTGGAGCGCTGCCGCCTTGCTCGTTGGGAGGGGGGACTCGAGGGCAATGACGCGCGCAGAGAGGGCGGAGGAGGCGCCGAGGGCAGCCTCCTTCGCGCGCGCGTCGACAGCCTCGTTCCCAGGGATGCCGACGTGAGCCGGGACCCAGTGGAGGCGCACACGGAGGGTGGGGCGGGCACGGAGGAGGCGGCGGAGGAGGGTATGGAACGCGGCAAGGAGGTACTGCCCGGGCTGGGCTTTGGGGTCTGCGAGGGCAATGATGGCGGGCTGGCAGTCGGTGAAGATGTCGACACTGGTGAGCCGTGGGGTGCTCTTGACGATGTCGAGGGCGAGAATCGCGCCCACAACCTCCGACTCGAAGACCGTGTGCTCGGTCTCGGCGCCGAGATGTTTCATCCTCACTGCGCCCTCCGCCTCACCGTTCCATGCAATCGCCGCCGCGCCCACTCCCTTCTCAAACCCGGACCCGTCCGTATACACACAGAAGCGACCTACCTGTTGTGGCGCAGAGACAAATTGATTTGTCGGACACAGCTCAAGGGTCCAGGAAAAACAGGGAACTGTCTTGTTCGGGTGTCTCATCATACGAACAGCTTTATTTATTGCTGCGCGTCGTTGATCAGCCGTCCGGCTGTGTCCGGACCCACACTCGGATCTCCGTTGTGCTCATCAAGCCATAGTAGGACAATCTCAAATTTCGCGAGCCTCGACTTGACCACGATGATGGACAAAGTCGTTTGAGGAGACCTAGAGGCGCTGATATATACTGCTCTCGACATCGGTTTTGACTTAGATAAGTAGGGATCTGAGCACCAAGTCGGGATCTCCTTCTGTTACCCCATTAGTACAAGGCACCGGTCGAGACCGTGTCCTTCGTCAAGTCTGAGACATGTCCCCAAAAAATAAGACATCGAACCCAAGGGAAGAAAAGCCTGTGATGTATATAGAGAAACAAAAGAAAATGCCCCCAATTGTCTAGGAGGAGCTGTTTCATTCGTTCCGAAGAACGAAACCAAATGCGGACGAAGGCGGTTTCCACGTGGAAGCGAGCGGAGTTTGTAATTGTGTGGAATCTAGCTTGGTCTCTTTCCGCAACCAGGTTGGCTGCTGGCTGCTGTGGGCAATTCCCCTCACAAAAAAAAACAGCAACCCGCCGCGATGAGTGCAGAGCCCCGTCCTTTTACTCCCCGCGGCACCCCCTCTCGTCGTGGCAAATCTCCCCGTTTCGCCACGCCCGGTCCTTCGCAGGTCGATTCAAAGACACCGCTCGTCCCACATGATAGTCCTTCTACCGCCACCCCCCGGGGCACGCCCTCTCGCCGGGGGAAGTCTCCCCACATTACTACCACGGCTACTTCGAAACTCACCTCCCAGGCGAATAAACCACCCTCCGCATTCTACTCGTGCATTAGCATCCCCGTCGAAGGCGCAATCCCCGTAAATCCACCAACCGACGGCGAACCGCAGGTGCAGGAGCCGCGTGCAGTTGCGGTCGAATCGGGCCGCGCACCGCGCAAGTCCAAAACAGAGGCGCTCATGGCGCTCAAGACTCGCTCCCGGTCGGCGTCGATCGGCGAGGACGACAGCTCGGAGGATATTCTCGCGGAAAAATACCGCGACGTCCCCGCAATAGTTCCCTCGCCCATTTTGGATTTGTCGACAGTCAAGACGCGGAGCCCGCGCCCCGACTCTCTCCCGCGGAAAGAGCCTCGTCCGTTCGGCCTGCAGGACTGCCCCGCATTTTATCCCACTGCCGAAGAGTTCAAGGATCCTATGGCCTATATCCGCACAATTTCTGACCGCGCCAACGCATATGGCATCTGCAAGGTCGTTCCCCCTGAGGGGTGGAAGATGCCGTTTGTTACAGATACCGCTGTTAGTGGCCTTTTCTGCTTTAGCTTCATGGCTCACCCGCTGCGCAGAATTTCCGCTTCAAGACCCGGCTCCAACGCCTTAATTCAGTCGAGGCGTCGTCCCGCGCAAAGATAAACTTCTTGGAGCAGCTTTATGTCTGGCACCAGCAGCAGGGCAACCCGCGCGTCTCCGTTCCCACGATCAACAACAAGCCCCTGGACCTCTATCTCCTGAGGAAAGAGGTCCGCAAGCTTGGTGGCTTCTACGTGGTATGTCGTTTGCTACCTCCGGTGGCGCTCTGAGATTAATTGCTCCGCAGGTGACGAAGAAGAAGCTGTGGTCGGATCTGGGCCGCATTCTCGGCTACCATGGAATTCCGGGCCTCTCCACGCAGCTGAAGAACTCTTACACCCGCGTCATTCTCCCGTTCGAAGAGTACGAGGCGAGAAATGCGTCGAAACCGCCTCCTACGCAGAAGCCCATGAACGGGAGCGCCAACGGCGAGGAGAAGCCCCGTCCCCGCTCCACTGTATCTGGACGATCGATGGACCGCAGCCCTCCCGGAAGCCCACTGACGTCAACTTCAAGTCCGCTTTCGGAGCCTCCCGAAGACGCCGAACACAGAGCAAACGGCGCAAAGCCAATATCTAGGCCACGCAGGAGCACGAGGATGGGATCTTATGACCAAAGTCGGGTTTTCTTCTGCATCGATTTCTTGCCACCCTGACATCATGCAGACTCTAAAACTCCCGGTCCGAGCAGCCTTCTTAGTTCGACTTTGCCTCCCCCCGTCTTCCATGACTCGAAAGAGGTACTGGGAACTCCTGAGGTGTGTCCCCGAATATTACAACATTTTCGTTGCTCAAGCTAAGTCCAGCAAAATTGTGAGATCTGCCACAAGAAGAATCGGGGAGAGGAGATGCTGCTCTGCGACGGGTGCGACTGTGGTACGTTATCTCGCTCGTCCGCTCATCGGAGACTTGTGTTTATACTCCGGCAGGTTTCCACATGTTCTGCCTCGACCCGCCCCTAGACACCATCCCGAAGGAACAGTGGTTCTGCTATACGTGTTTATCTGGCACCGGTGGCGACTACGGCTTCGACGACGGTGACGAGCACAGTCTGTCCAGCTTCCAAGCACGAGACGCGGAGTTCCGTCGGGTGTGGTTCGAGTCTCATCCACCAGCTCGAGATCCCGATTCCCTCGAGATTGACGACCCGACCTCTAATCGGATCGGAAATGTCACCGTTTCCGAATACGACCTCGAGACAGAGTTTTGGCGGCTCGTTAATACTCAGGACGAAACAGTAGAAGTAGAATACGGCGCCGACGTACATTCGACTACTCACGGCAGGTGCGTTCTTCCAGTTGCTCTGATCTTTGGAAACACTGACCGATCTGTTTAGCGCCATGCCCACGATGGAAACTCACCCGTTGAACGCTTACTCTAAGGACCCGTGGAATCTGAACAACATACCCATTGTTTCCGATTCCCTTCTCCGATTTATCAAGTCCGATATTTCGGGAATGACCGTGCCGTGGACATATGTCGGGATGACCTTTTCCACGTTTTGTTGGCATAATGAGGTATATAGTTTCCGCCTGATGAAGGGTATACGCTCATCTAGGCCAACTAGGACCACTACACGTACAGTATCAACTTTAGTAAGCCACCTTCGTCCTCCGACTGAGCCACAGTGGCTGATAATATGTGCAGTGCACTGGGGTGAAACCAAGACGTGGTACGGAGTCCCGGGGTCGGACGCTGAGAAGTTTGAGGCTGCCATCAAATGCGAGGCTCCCGATCTCTTCCAGGCGCAGCCAGACTTGTTGTTCCAGCTTGTCACCCTGATGAACCCCAAGCGCGTCAGTGATGCTGGAGTCCGCGTGTACTCTTGCAATCAGCGGGCGGGCGAGTTTGTCATAACGTGTCCCAAGTCATATCATGCAGGATTCAACCACGGAGTCAGTGTAATTACTAGGAACAGTAATTTCTTGGCGCTGATCTTTCCCGGCAGTTCAACTTCAACGAGGCGGTCAACTTTGCGTTGCCTGATTGGCTTGGTTTCGGCCGAGAATGCGTGCAGCGATACCGCGAGCACAGGAAACCTCCGGTGTTCTCGCACGATGAGCTGCTCATCACAATCACCCAGCAATCTCAGTCGATCAAGACAGCGATATGGTACGTCGATCCTCTGCACATCTGCGCCGACAGCTCATCTGGTACACAGGTTAATTGACAGCCTGCAAGAGATGACGGACCGCGAGCTCAGTGATCGTCAGACTGCACGCGGGATGGGCATGCCCGAGGTTCTTCAAGAGGAAGATCGCTCGGAGGACCAGTACCAGTGCACGATCTGCAAGGCCTTTTGCTATCTTTCCCAGGTCACGTGCGGGTGCAAGACTGTCGTTGCCTGCGTAGAGCACGCGCATTTGCTCTGCGAGCGCCCCCCAGGGCATCTCGTCTTGCGCAAGCGCTTCTCCGATGAGGAGCTGCTCGATACACTGAGTCAGGTTTTCACACGCGCCGCGATCCCGTCGGGCTGGCGGGCGAAGCTAACGAAGGTGCTGCTGGAGAGCCCCCGTCCGCCGTTGCGCTCGCTTCGCGCGCTACATTCCGAGGGTGAGCGCATCAACTTCCCGCTTCCAGAGCTCGCATCGCTGCGGAAGTGCGTCGGGCGGGCGAACGAGTGGGTCGATTCGGCGAACTCGTTCCTTATCCGCAAGCAGAGCAGGAAGCGCTCGCGACGCTCCCGTGGGCGGCCCCCGCTGCACGAGCCGGCGCCGTCTGATGACCCTGGTGATCGCCCTGATAAGGGCCTGGACGAGCTGTATGCGCTGCTGCGGGACGTCGAGACGCTTGGATTTGACTCGCCGGAGATCGGGGCATTGAGGAACTTGGCGCAGAGGGCGGAAGAAGCGAAGCGACAAGCCATCGAGCTGCTCAATTCGAAGCACGCGGCCTCCGACCGCGACCATTTCATCGAGGAGTGTAAGCGCTTGCTCGTCGATGGATCATCGCTCAATGTTCTGCTCGACGAGCTCTTGAATGTCGAGAAGATCGTCGACAGGGAACAGCTCATCAAAGAGCTTGAGAACAAGGTGGACGAAGCTGAGGCTCCAATACTACTCGATGAAGTCCGTGAGCTGTTGACGCGAGCGCGAACTTGCGACTTGCCGGCGGATAATCCCCAGGTAAAGGAGCTGGAGGCTCGGCAGCGTGCTGGGACCAGCTGGGAGGATCGCGCTCGCGGGATTTTGAATCAACCCGTCAAGACAATCGAGGAGCTGGACGAGTTCGCCAGGATGGACCAGGACATTCCGATCGACGCCACCGTTTACGACCGTCTCATGCTTGCACTGATGAAGGCTAAGGACTTCGAGAAAACGGCAACCTCCTGGATGCGACCTGAGGCCGATGCGCCTCGTCCCAAGGTCCATGAGGTGCTTAGGCTGGTCACTCGGGCTGAGCGGGACTATAAGATCGGTGCCATTCGAGACATCCACAAGACTGCTCTTATCGCTCAGGACCTAGAAACCCGCTGTGATCAAGTGCTCAAGAACAGGTATCGCGGAGACGAGGACATGTTCGAGACCATGCGACTGTGGAAGGTCTACGCTCAAACTCATCTGAGAATGTTCACGCTTCCTTATTTCGAAAAGCTCAACAGCCAGCTCAGCGCGCATTACCAGTGGGTGCAGGGGCTGCCTTGGTATTGTCCAGAACACGAGGTCGCCGAAGGTAAATCCGTCGTGGACGACGTGATCGAATGCACTCGGCCCGACGACGACCTGCCTCCTACTGATGAGTATTTCACCTGCATCTGCAACGTTGCCGTCCGTCCTCCTCCGCCTGGCATCCAGTCTGACGCGGTCCAATGCGACCACTGCTATGCCCGCTTCCATGGCGATTGTGCGAATAACGGTGGTTCTTGCCCATTTTGCGATCATCATCATTGGAATGGTTCCATTCACAAAGAGCGCAGCTGGCATTTCTGTTACCTCCCTTCTATCTTGCTTGCAGCGCCGGATATCTCGAAGAACTACTCAGATGAGTGGCGACAGCTCGAGATTGTCGTTCATCGAATAGACCGACTTTCCACTGTGGTCGGACAGTTCTTGACTTTCACATCCTCGCCGGAAAACCAGCGACCGGAATATCTTCAGCAGGTGCGCCATTATATGCGCAAACTATACAAGATCCAGTTCGCTGTGGCACCTACTCCCGACGTCTCCTTTGGATTGGATCTGGCCGGCTTGCATCGCATCCTTGCGCTACGCAAAGGACCGGTGAACGAGAGGCACGCTCAAAAGATGGCGGCACGGCGCAAAGAGAAGGAGCTGCTCATCGCAAAGAAGAGGCGTAAGCTTCGCTTCACCTTTGGCCAGGATATCGATCCAGATTGGAAGGATGGGACTCGTTGCATCTGCCGTGGTCGTACCCCCTATCTCTTCAACTACCCCCCGGTCACTTGCGAAATATGCAACCATAAATACCACGCAGGCTGCGTGTTTTTCCCGAACGAACCTGAAGACAAGAATGCTACATTTCAGTGCCCGTTGTGTGTCACTCGGAGGAACAATACATATCCGTATGCCGAAGTTCGTGTCAGGGCTCCACGTTCGTATCTTCTCCTTTCGATCTTTATAGCCTCATTCAATGTCTTTCTTCAGCTGATCTACGAAAATCGCAAGATACGTATGTCGATGTGAGGCTGATGATGGACAAGGGCACAAAAGAACTGATCTACAAGTCCATGGGACCTCCCTTCACCAAGACGCTGTTCGTCGAGATTGTCAAAGTTTCTACGTCAGAGAGCAGTTCCTCTTCTAGTAACCGTCCTGGCCCAACGCCAGACCGCCCATCACGCTCCGTCTTCCGACCCCAACCCTATCGTCATCCCCACACACGATCGGGGCCCATTGATGCTCAGATGGGCTCAGCGCCGCAGCGTGTCCCTTCCGCCTCTTCCTCCACTTCTTCTTCCGCCGTTGCTCCCCCGCCACCCCCGCCTTGGTCCCGCTGGGGCCCGGAGGAGGGTTCCCAGGGCTCGCCTCCAAGCGCGACGTCGAAGAAACGCAAGCTGGAGGAGCTACACACGTTCCAGGAACCTGTCCCTATCTACCCGAAGAGGCGCGCCCCGGCGGAGCCTGCCTCTTCGGCTCCGCTTCCTCCAGAACCGAACCGTCAAAACTCATCCTCACAAGCTTCGCCGCAGCGACTGTCGCCCTCGCTCGCGAAGATCGTGATCCCCACTTCCCCACAGACTTATCCTCGCTCTAGTGACTCTTTTCTGATGCGGCCCCGCCCGCAGAACGGGGCATGAGATGAAGGTGGTACCGCTGTTTCATGACCTTTTCGTTCCCTTGGTGCATGCTCTGTATTTATTTTGTCGTATTATGTTTTCAGTCTGTCGTGTCTCGTTAAAGCGCTTGTACAACCTAGATCCATTATGCTATCCGGAGTAATGAATGACAAACTTTACCATGTCTATCTTCTATTGAGCATGAACTTATAAGTAGAATATCCTCCGATGAGAGCGAATGCTACGAGTCCTGCGATAATAGAAACAAACCAGGCGTAGCCCTGTGGAGCGCGTGCATGAGCTAGGAAGTAATGCCACACAGAAGGCTACGTACCGGGACATCTTGTCCGGGTACATGCACATTCATACCCCACAAACCTTGCCCATGATCAGTTTTGCAATCGACGCAGGAAAATAGAGCCCTACCGGTGACGAGATTCATCGGGATGAGCACGGTTCCCAAGGCGGTGAGTTTAGAGAGCACGTCGTTGATCTGGTTATTCGCGTCCGTCATCTCGATAGAAATCTGTGCTAGGTAGTTCGAATGCGAGCGCGACAGAATCTTCTCATAATGGTTCAGGTTCTGCGTCATCGTGATAAGATGGTCCTGGGGTCGGGTTAGCAGGCTGCCTGCACAGATCGACTGGTGCTGTTTACCTGGATATCCGAGAGATACAAACCCTACGAATGTTTGTGTTAGACTTCGCGCTCGTGTCGATCGACGGAGGGACTCACGATATCCGACGTAGGTGCGACACGCCAGTGCTCGTTGCACCGCTTCGCGAGACCCTTGACGACGTCCGCCTTGTTCCCCATGAGCCGGAGAAGCCCCATCACCTTCTTGCGGCAGGTGCCGATGCGCCGCAGCATGTCGCTCTGCTCCGCCTCTTTGAGGATCAGCACGAGCTCGTCGATGCTGTCGACCTCGTACTCGATCCCCTGGATGAGCGGCCCGAACGCGTCAGTGATGTCGTCAATGAGCGCGTACGAGATCCAGTCGGAGGTGACGCTGATGTAGTCCTTGAGCTGCTTGATGCGCCGGCGGACGTTCTGCGGGTGCGGGGTCGGGCGGAAGTGAAACGAAAGCGTGCCCTCGCGGAAGACGATGATGTACATGTTGAGCGGCTCGAGGTGCGTCGGGCTGTACGGGTCCTGGTCGAAGGACCGGAAACATACAAGGTAGTAGTTGCGGAACAGCTCGATCTTCTCGCGCGTCTCCTCCATCTGGATGTCCTCGGTCGTCAACGGGTGGATGGAGAACACCTGCGGGCACGTTAACAAGCGCGCGGGGCGACGAGGAGAGCAGGCATGCCTTGCTCAGCATCTTCATCTCATCGTCCGTCGGGCACTGCACGTCCAGCCACCACGTGCTCGATTCCGCGTCCATCACGCTGTGTCGCGGGTGGTTGGTGTGGGTGGAGTGTCTCGGCGTCTTTTCTCCCGTCACCGGCGAGGGCCCAGGGCGCGTTGGCCGGTCCCGCGCGGCGCCCTGATCGCGTGACGGAGGTATACCGGCGAAAAGGTCGGTGAAGGACTGGCCCTCGGCGGGGAGTTCGCTCAGGCTGCGCGCATGTATCGTTGCCGACAACGCGTTGGAGTAAAATGAGAAGCGGTAGGGCCGGTCGTGGCCGGTGTGTAAGATACCCGGAATGCCGGTCGTTGATTGCGTCGCGTCGATGCCAAACGTCGGCGGGGGGTCGCCGGTGTTCCCCTCGAATAGCGCCATCTTGCCTTTGCGGTGGTGCCGCGGGCGGGGATTGCTGTGACTGAGCTTGCGACGCGGTGGCCCGCGGCGCTCGAGGTCCGAGGGGCCCGCTTCGACGTCATCGGTATCGGGTGCAACCGTACGTGCACGAAAAGCACTCAGCGAAAATTTTGGGGTGGCGAGATCAAGGACGGTTCTTTCGGTTTTGGCATACTCGTCCATGGGCGTGAAATCGAATTCTGACGTAGAGGGATTGGGCTGATAGGTGGGAAGGGCGCCGAAGGTCGACGAGGGTGCAGAGCGGAGATTTGATTCGTGGACCAGCATCGTCGGGTCGTGTGCGGAGACGTGGTTCATTTCCACAAACGGCGGTGTTGGGGCCACGCTTTCTGGGGGTTCCTCTGGTTCTCCGAGCGCGATATCGATTTGATGCTGTTCGTGAGTGGAAAGTGAGGGAAAGAGGGTTTCGCCCGACTCGGAGACGGGGGATGTCTCTGTCTCTCTGCGGGCACGGGAAAGCTGCATGGCCATATCGACGTCCATGGTGCGCTGACGCTCTCTGAACTGAGGATCGTTGGGATCAAGCGTGCGGCTGAGGGTAGGTGAGTGCCGAGAGCGCGAAATGTCGCTTTCGCTGCGGCTAATGCTTGCTCTCCGACGAGCTGGGGAGCCGCCGCGGATCGAGATGGGCGAGCTGGAGAGGACTTCTTCATCTCGAGGCGGAGAACTCATTGTTTGAGATGTTGTGCCGAAAGCTGCCTAGATGAATGTGGGTAACTATAGCGGTTATGTTGGGCTGGGAAGACCTCACGTTTTCGGACTATGGTTGATTCGGCGCGCAGAGAATCTGAAGATGCGCGCACTGTGGAGTACGGCGATTGTGCTGGCTCAGGAGGTGGCCGGCAATGCGGACTTTTCGGGAGACTGGGTTTGACAAGAAAGTTTTCTGAAAGGTGCTGTGACTGTATTTTCTGCTACAGAGTAGCAAAGCTTGCTGCTTGCTTTGAATGTTTTCAAAAGCAACGACTTTAAAAACGGGGCCAGGGAAAGTAAGTGATGGAGTCACTGAAGAGCAAGCAGCGGCTATTGGCAGTCGATGCAGCAGTCGAAGGTGGTAGACGCACTCTGGCTCTGTGCTGCGGACGTGGAATGGTGAAAAGCTGGCCGTGGAGTGATCAACTTTACCCGGTCATCGGCCCGTCATCCGGTTCAACGCCTCAGCCCAAAAAAGGAGCGCCGTCTGCACCCGTTCCGCATATCTGCCACTTGCAACCATACAAAACCCTACTCGCCATCCCATGGAGCCCTATGAGCTCTCCAACAGCCTCAATCAACAAGTGCACTCAGCCGAGTCCCAATTTATCCGTCCGACTCGCACCTAAGTGACCACCGTAATGCTTACGTAATGGACCTGTTAGGTCGGTCCACCTGTAGTAGCTGGACGTACCTAAGAGGTCTCCTGGAGGCGGAGGCTGGAGGCCCTGATTATATTATGTAATATAGGGTTCCTTTCGGTCCGCGTGAATTTCCGGCATTTCCCAGCTTCTTCCCACCCTTGCAACCATTGCTGGTGTGCCGCCTGTGCAGTGGCCTCCGTCAGACAGCTGAGCTCATTGTCAGCTTACCTGCTGTCTCCGTACATTGGTCAATACAACTCAAATGATTTTCAACTGTGCATGTTGCATATCTGATGTGCATTTCAGGATTTAGGGAGAAACTCAAGCTGAGCCGGAGGCCTCCTCCACATTCTATGCCTCACTCCAATCTGGGTGCGGTTGATGTGATACTACTCGGGGTATAGTGTACACTAATATATCACATATCGAGCTTGATTCTTGCTGATTTGAACATGCTATTGCCTCAACCAAGCCATGTCGGTGGCCTCCGGTGTCATCCATCTCCGGAACCAAATTGGGTTTTAGCATTGCGCCTTTGCAAAGGTATATTATAAAATGAGTTGTTGGCATTTGTGACTTGGACCTAGCCAGTTTCAACCTGCCATTGCTATAATTGACCTGGGTAGAGGCCTCCATCATACCACCTCAAATATTGAATTGGGTTCTGAATTGATGGGAGCGAGTCCAAGTTCAATTGCTTGCATGCATGGTTCTAGAATACAATGATTTTGTGCAACAATTATCCCGAACAAGCTATGCTGGAGGCCTCCACCACTGCCTCCGGAACTCATATTGGGCGCACATTTACTCATTCCGTCCTCTGTGACCTTGTGGCAAAATCTGTGTGCAACCACACTGAACAGAGTCCATACTGTCTGCTCAAGCCTCACTCATACTGCAGGCCTCCGATCTTATTAATCTCCCATTCAACTGAATGGGAGCCTCAGATGTCACCTGTTATCAAAGAGTGTCCTAGAAGGTGGTTTTGGTCTCTGATCATATGATCCTTGAACATTAGCCAGATGCAGCAGAAGATATATTCAAGTCAGAGGCCTCCTTTTGCAAGTTGATCATTACATGGAAAGACATGTACAAGTATCAACCAATCCAGATGCCAGGAATGAAATGTTCTATCTCTGAAGCCTGTTTAAAGGGACAAAGCTCCACATGTGGGTAGATATGAAGTCAGATAGATGTGCCGGAGGCCTCCAGTAGCCCTCAATCTAATTAAAATTCAATCAAGACTGTGTACTATTCTCACATAACTTTCTTACCAAGTCAATGATGCTCAACCAATGTTGACAACCCTATGGAGGTGGCCGAATGCAAATGTTCAACCCTGGGAAAGTGGCTCCGCCGGAGTTGGAATATTGATAAGCCAATCAGATCAATTATAACCATGAGTGGAATGTAAAACATTTATTATGAGCTCAAAACAACATGAGATACCATGGCCCTAGGCTCAAATGAAAGCCAGAATATGCCCGGACAACATGCTATCCTCAGAATTTGTGCTACATCAACTTAAATTTCAGTGCACAAAGATGACCAAAAGTCAACCAAGTTGCACAATTGAATATTGACCAGGTAGTTGGATCCAAATTTTAAGACCCTTTTAATCTTCCTTGGCCAGCTCTTCCCTTGTTCCTGTTTCATGAAGCACATTTAAGGCTATCCAGCTACTCCATGGCACAGAGGTCAAGGGTCAGGCCATAGTTTGTTGCCCCTTTTCCAAGGAGAAACTTCAACATTTGACATTTCAGACTACCCCTTGACATGAAGCTCTTTACTGTGGTATATACTATATGACACAAGTTTTCAGAATAAATCACTACATCTGGTGTCTTGAGTTTAAACACTCATTGTGCTTATAGAGGCATGACAGTGGCCTCTGATTTCCCTGATACATGATGAGTGGTCTAGAGGATTGAGGTTGGCAACCTGATAGATGGAGAGATCCTGAATCAAGGCTCTAGAAGTCAATAGTCTGATTATTAAATGCCGCAGACAGGAGCAGAATGGTAGTGGTGGAGGCCTCTGTTGCATATCCAGGAGAATTTAGAGCTGCTACAGATTGTAAGTTGGAAGATCTGCCTCGGGATTAATAGCCTCAAAAGCTTCCATTTAACAAACAAAGGACAGGTAAAAGATATATGAGAGGACATCACAGCTCCTAGTATCCATGGAGGCCCCAGTACCCAACAAAGGGATTGCTAATATCATGTTCAAATGCTGATTTCAAGCCAAGCAAGTGGTCAAATCATTCTGGTGCCTAGCACCCATCACTCAAGCAAATGTGCGCCCAATATGAGTTCCGGAGGCAGTGGTGGAGGCCTCCAGCATAGCTTGTTCGGGATAATTGTTGCACAAAATCATTGTATTCTAGAACCATGCATGCAAGCAATTGAACTTGGACTCGCTCCCATCAATTCAGAACCCAATTCAATATTTGAGGTGGTATGATGGAGGCCTCTACCCAGGTCAATTATAGCAATGGCAGGTTGAAACTGGCTAGGTCCAAGTCACAAATGCCAACAACTCATTTTATAATATACCTTTGCAAAGGCGCAATGCTAAAACCCAATTTGGTTCCGGAGATGGATGACACCGGAGGCCACCGACATGGCTTGGTTGAGGCAATAGTGTCAGGGGAGCCCCCGCTCCGGCCCCCGCTCCGGCCCCCGTTCCGGTTCCGGTTCCGGTTCCGGCTCCGGTCTCCGCTCCGGCCCCCGACCCCGCCTCCGCTCCGACCTCCGCCCCAGTCCCCGTTCCCTCCGTCGCTCCCCCCGTCGCTCCCTCCGCCCCCGCTCGCCCGCTCCCGCGACCCCGCCGGAACTCCGGTTCCGGATACCACGTGGCCTGTGACCGCGCACGGGACCTATGCGCGTCACTCCGGTTGCTCCGATCACCCCGCGCACGTGCTACTAGTCAGTAGGTATTTTAGGCGGCTCCGGGCGTGGGAATCCTCAGACGTTCTTCTCTTCGGATTCCCCACGCCAGGTGCGCTATACTTGTACTCAGTAGCACGGCCTGTCAATTAACCTTCGGATTCCCCACGCCAGGACCCTTGACTTCTCGGGCCGCGTGGTTGCCCTTACAGCAGAAGAACGTCTTCTAGGGATTAACCGGTCAAGATTGCGAAGTTCGGCGTCGACGGCTCGGACAGCTCAGATAGCGCCCCCGCCTCACCCCATTCGAATCTTGCCCCCTCCTCCCCCCGCATCGTCGCCGACATGCCCGGCAGTACCCCCGTCGGAGCTTCCGGAGCTCCGGTTCCGGACCCGACCGCGGACGCCCGGATGTCCGCTATCGAGGCGAGCCTCGCGCGCTTGACCGCCCTGGTCACCAACCTACAACCCGCACCTGCTCCGGCCCCTGCGGCACCCGCTCCGGCCGCGAGTCCAGGCTTATTCCCGGAGTCCACCTCCTCGAACAAAACGGTCCTCCGACCGAACCCCCCGTTCGTCTTCGACGGCGACCGGACCCAAGGCCGCGCGTTCCTGCACGCGGTCCGGACGTACATCCGGTTGGTTCCGGAAGGCTTCCGGGACGCCTACGGGGATCCCTCCGAAGACAAGGCCATCCGCTTCGCCATGTCCTTTATGGCGAAGGATGCGGCGCAGCGCTGGGCCGAACGCCAGAGCGCCAAGGAGCCCTTCCCCTTCCTTCTCTGGGAGGACTTCGAGCGGGAGTTCCGCCTCCGGTTCATCGAGGAGAACGAGCAGGACCACGCCCTGCACAAGCTCGAGTCCCGCGCGTACCACATGGGCAACCGGGACATCTACCGGTACACCGACGACTTCGAGGACCTCGTCGACCTCGCCGGCTTCGAAGACCAGCTCATCAAGGTCACGAAGTACAGGACCGGACTCGACCCGGCGATCAACCTCGCTATCACCGGCTCGAGCGACCCTCCGCACCTCGAGGACTACCCCGGCTGGCGTCTCCGGGCGTACCGCCAGTACGAGTCGATCCAGCGCTCGAAGATCGGCTCGACCGGAACGTCCGGAAGGACCGCGCACGCCCCGAACCGTGCCCGGATGATCCCGGTTTCCGTCCCGGCCGCTCCCTCCGCCCCTCCGAGGTTCGCAGCGCCCCCGGTCTCCGCTCCGGTTCCGATGGACGTCGACCGGACCCGCGCGCGCGCTGCCCCCCGTCGCGGTTGCTTCCGCTGCGGCGACCCGAACCACTTCGCCCGGGACTGCACCGTTCCGGTCGACATCCGCGCGGTCGACGTGCTGGATGAGGTGATCCGGCAGCTAGACGGCGAGCTGCTGGAGGAGCTGCTGGCTCGCGTTGCGTCGTCCGAGGCCGCCGCGCAGCATTCCGCTGCCGCGGCTGCTCCTGGTCCGGAGGATTTTCCCCTCCGCGACGAGTGAGCAGTGCGCCCTCGTTCGCGTCCCCCAATCGTTTCGCCGTCCTGTGTAATGAGTCTGACAATATATCTCTTGCACCTTCCGAAACGATAGACGCACCCCCCAGCCCGAGCGCTCCTCCGGTTGCTCCGGTAGCTCCGGTTCCGGCCCCTCCGGTTCCGGTTGCTCCGGACTCCGGAACCGCTCCGGTCCCCCCGGCAATCCCGCGTGCACCACGGAAGCCCTCCTGGGAGCGAAGGCTCCCGAAGCGCTACACCGTCGCGGCAATCCCGGCTCCCAACTCGCTGCACCTCCCGCTCGAGTTCACGTCCACCGATAGTGCTGCGAAGCTCTCGACCAACGGGCTCGTGGACTGTGGCGCGACTTCCGAATTCATCGACTCGGAGTACGTCGCTGCCAATCAGTTCCCGGTCCGACGGCTTTCGCAGCCGATCCCGGTCTTCAATGTAGACGGCAGCCCCAATGAGGCCGGCTACATCCGGGACATCGCGGACGTGGTTCTCACGTACAAGGGCCACAGCGAGCGCGTCCAACTCGCGGTCACGCGCCTCGGCAAGGAGAAGCTCATCCTTGGGTATTCCTGGCTCCGGAAGCACAACCCGGAGATCAACTGGGAAACCCGGGAGGTCAAGATGAGCCGCTGCCCCGCCGGTTGCGCTACGTGCACCACCGAGGCTCGTTCCGAGCGCCGTGCGGCTCGCTCCGCCGCGCAGTTGCTCAAGCGGCTACGCTCCGGTCCGGTTCCGGCGATCTGCGTCGTAGACGTGGAGGACCGATCGGACGAGGACGAGGATGACTCCGAAGACCCTCCGGGGCCTCCGGAGAATGACTCCGAAGACTCCGGTACCGAGGACGACGACTACCAGATCGAGGAAGGGGACCGGATATTCTATACCCGGTTCACCCCTTCCGAAGACATCCGGGCCACCGGAACCGTTTCACAGCGGTTAGCGGAGGCGTTCGCCCGGAACTCCGCGCCCCCTCCGGACACCATTCCGGAATGGGCCCGGGAGTTCGAGGACGTCTTCAACCGGGAGTCGTTCGACTCGTTACCGGAGCGCCGGACATGGGACCACGCTATCGAACTCGTCCCGGATTCGAAGCCCGCGAACTGTAAGGTCTACCCGATCTCTCCCCTCGAGCAGCGCGAGCTCGACGCGTTTATCGAGGAGGGATTGGCGACCGGACGGATCCGGCCTTCCAAATCCCCGATGGCGTCCCCCGTCTTCTTCGTGAAAAAGAAGGACGGAGGCCTCCGGTTCGTCCAGGACTATCGCGCGCTCAATGCGATGACCGTGAAAAACCGGTACCCGCTCCCTTTGATCAACGATCTTATTAATCGATTGAAAGGAGCTCGGTACTTCACGAAGCTGGACGTCCGGTGGGGTTTCAACAACGTCCGGATCCGCGAAGGCGACGAGTGGAAAGCCGCGTTCCGGACTAACCGGGGACTCTTCGAGCCCTTGGTGATGTACTTCGGCCTGACCAACTCCCCCGCGACCTTCCAGACAATGATGAACGACATCTTCCAAGATCTCATCTTGTCCGGGGACGTCATGATATACCTCGACGACATCCTCATCGCCCATTCCGACCTCACGCGCCACCGGGAGATCGTCCGGGAGGTCCTCCGGCGGCTCCGGGAGCACAAGCTCTACTTGCGCCCGGAGAAGTGTGAGTTCGAGAAGTCGTCGATCGAATATCTCGGGGTGATCGTCTCTCACGACCACGTGGAGATGGATCCGGTCAAGGTCGCCGGAGTCGCCGCTTGGCCGGTCCCGGAGAACAAGACGGACGTGCTCCAGTTCGTCGGGTTCACGAACTTCTACCGGAGGTTCATCCGGGACTTCTCCGACATCGCCCGGCCCCTGTTCGACTTGTCGAAAAAGGGCACCGCGTGGCGTTGGAGCGAACCGGAGGCCACCGCTTTCCAGGCGCTGAAGGACGCGGTGACCACGGACCCCGTCCTGATCCTTCCGGACGAGGCCCGGCCGTACCGGCTCGAAGCGGACAGCTCCGATCGGGCTTCCGGCGCGGTTCTCTCTCAGGAGGGTCCGGACGGGAAGTGGCATCCGGTAGCGTTCTACTCCAAGAGCTTGAGTCCGGTCCAGCGCAACTACGAGATCCACGACAAGGAGATGCTCGCGATCGTCCGCGCGCTCGAGGAGTGGCGACACTTCCTCGAGGGCTCGCAGCATCCGGTGGAGATCTGGACCGATCACAAGAACCTGGAGTACTTCCGGAAGTCGCAGAACCTCAACCGGAGGCAGGCGCGGTGGTCGCTGTACCTGTCCCGGTTCGACTTCACGCTGCACCACAAGCCCGGGCGCCTGATGGGGCGACCGGACGCGCTGTCGCGTCGCCCGGACCACGGAGCGGCTCCGGACAACCAGGACGTCACCCTCCTGTCTCCGGAGCTCTTCCATGTCCGCGCGATCGAAGGTGTAGTGGTGACCGGACCGGAACGTCCGGTGCTCCGGGACATCCGGGACGCGCTTGCGCGTGGTCCGGACCTCGAGGACCCCCTCGCTATCGCCGCGCGAGAGGCCCTCAACGTCCGGGGCTCCCGGTCGCTCCGGTCCGCGGAGTGGCGTGTGGACGACGGGCTGCTCTACTTCCGCGGCAAGATCGTGGTCCCCCGGGATCACGACCTCCGACGCCGGATCTTGGAGCAGCACCACGATACCCGTGTGGCGGGGCATGCCGGCCGCTTCAAGACGTTGGAGCTCGTCTCCCGGAACTACTGGTGGCCCCAGTTGTCCCGACACGTCGGCCGGTATGTCGCGACGTGCGACTTGTGTTGTCGCACGAAGGCGCTCCGGAAGCTTCCGGTCGGTGAGTTGCACCCGACGGAGGTTCCGGAAGAGCGCTGGAGCACGGTTTCGGTGGACTTCGTCGTCGAGCTTCCGGAAGCTCACGGGTACGACGCGGTGATGGTCGTCGTCGACGCGCTCGGGAAGCGTGCGCACTTTAACGAGTGCCACACGACCCTGGACGCCGTCGGAGCTGCGCGGTTGTACTACCGGAACGTGTGGAAGCTCCACGGGACCCCGGAGAAGTACATCTCCGACCGGGGTCCGCAGTTCATCGCGGAGTTCACCCGGGAGCTGTGGCGCCTCATCGGAGTCGCTCCGGCGACCTCCACGTCGTACCACCCGCAGACCGACGGTCAGACCGAGCGCGTTAACCAGGAGATGGAGCAGTTCATCCGGCTTTTCACTAACTACAAGCAGGATGACTGGGACGAGCTCCTTCCGGCCGCCGAATTCGCCTACAACAACCACATCCACTCGTCGACGCAGCAGGTCCCGTTCATGACCGACACCGGACGGCTCCCCCGGATGGGGTTCGAGCCGAACGGGCTGCGCTCAAAGGTGGAAGCGGTTAACGAATTCCGCGACCGGATCGCCTCCGGAGTTTCCGAAGCCCGGGCGGCGCTCGTCAAGGCTAAGGAGGAGTATAAGCGGTACTACGATCGCCGGCGCACTCCGGCGCCGGAGATTAAGGTAGGCGACCGGGTCTGGCTGGACGCCTCCGACATCCAGACCACTCGCCCTTCCGCTAAGTTCGCGCACCGCCGCTTGGGGCCCTTCCGGGTGCTCCAGGTCATCGGCCGGGGCGCGTACAAGCTCGAGCTCCCTCCCCGGCTTTCGCAGCTCCATCCGGTCTTTCCGGTCGTCAAGCTTGAATTGGCTCAGGACGACCCCTTCGAGGGTCGGACTGGCTATGACGAGCCTCCGCCGGTCCTCCGCGGTGCTCCGGACGCTCCGGACGCTCCGGGCGCCGCTCCGGACGAACCACCCGAGTGGGAAGTCGAGGCGATCGTGGACGCGAAGTACCGGTGGGGCTCGCTCTGGTATTTCGTGCAGTGGAAAGGTTATAATTCCTCTCATGATTCGTGGGTTAAACACTCCGACGTTTTCGCTCCGGAACTCGTCGCAGATTTCTACCGGAAGTACCCCGCCGCACCACGCGCCATCACGACCGCCACCTTCGACTCCCTCCCCTTCCGGGACCCCGACGTCCATGTCCGGACGATGCGTCGAGTCGCCGCATTCCAAGGGGGGGATGGTGTCAGGGGAGCCCCCGCTCCGGCCCCCGCTCCGGCCCCCGTTCCGGTTCCGGTTCCGGTTCCGGCTCCGGTCTCCGCTCCGGCCCCCGACCCCGCCTCCGCTCCGACCTCCGCCCCAGTCCCCGTTCCCTCCGTCGCTCCCCCCGTCGCTCCCTCCGCCCCCGCTCGCCCGCTCCCGCGACCCCGCCGGAACTCCGGTTCCGGATACCACGTGGCCTGTGACCGCGCACGGGACCTATGCGCGTCACTCCGGTTGCTCCGATCACCCCGCGCACGTGCTACTAGTCAGTAGGTATTTTAGGCGGCTCCGGGCGTGGGAATCCTCAGACGTTCTTCTCTTCGGATTCCCCACGCCAGGTGCGCTATACTTGTACTCAGTAGCACGGCCTGTCAATTAACCTTCGGATTCCCCACGCCAGGACCCTTGACTTCTCGGGCCGCGTGGTTGCCCTTACAAATAGCATGTTCAAATCAGCAAGAATCAAGCTCGATATGTGATATATTAGTGTACACTATACCCCGAGTAGTATCACATCAACCGCACCCAGATTGGAGTGAGGCATAGAATGTGGAGGAGGCCTCCGGCTCAGCTTGAGTTTCTCCCTAAATCCTGAAATGCACATCAGATATGCAACATGCACAGTTGAAAATCATTTGAGTTGTATTGACCAATGTACGGAGACAGCAGGTAAGCTGACAATGAGCTCAGCTGTCTGACGGAGGCCACTGCACAGGCGGCACACCAGCAATGGTTGCAAGGGTGGGAAGAAGCTGGGAAATGCCGGAAATTCACGCGGACCGAAAGGAACCCTATATTACATAATATAATCAGGGCCTCCAGCCTCCGCCTCCAGGAGACCTCTTAGGTACGTCCAGCTACTACAGGTGGACCGACCTAACAGGTCCATTACGTAAGCATTACGGTGGTCACTTAGGTGCCGACTCGTGGAATATTATACCCTGGTCCCTGATTGGCAGTGATGGATCATGGCTTGGGGCCGAATGAGATACCTGGTATGCCTCAGCTCAGAGCCTGAGAAGGTCACCTACTCAGATATATGCCTTCGACGTCCCCATTGCTGCAGATTGCTGTAAGAGGGAGATCTTCCTTCAAGCTCGCATAAGTTGGGGCCCGGTTGACCCTCAGCTTCGCTCGTCACTCGTGTCTAAAACCTCCCCTTATCACTCCAATCTTCCTATCACTCCAATCTTCCTCTCAACAATTCTTTCCCGTGGCCTCTGCGGATTTGTCCGGGTTGGTGGACTTCATCTACACCTTCAAGTTTGACTGGAAATTAAAAGAAAGCCTGGCTGCCGTCACTCTGATTGTCGTCGCTCCCATCGGCTACTCCGTCCTTCTCAGAATCAACTCCTTCGGATGCCGCGAAACAGAAAGAAGAAATAAACGCTTCCTGGGCCCGACGAGCTGAGCTCCATGCAAAACCTGACAAAACCCGAGCCTTTACAACCTTCGCAGTAGGGCGAACAACCTTCGCCTTCCAGGTTGAAGCTCATCCGCAGCGCGCGCAACTACTGCGACTCGTCCAGGCTCACGCATGCCAATCAACTGAAATGAGGCTGGTAATCGGCGGTGTATCTTCATATCCTTTGTAGCTGCGGGCGTGACTCCGAGTCCCCACTCGCTAGTCGCATTGTTGTCGTCGTCCGGGAAGCTGCAGGACTGTCCGGATACACATGTGGAGCTCATCGATATGAAGAGTTGGCAGCTTCTAGATGTCTCAAACTTCTATTCAGTGAGCAGTGAGGAAGGCATAACATAAGTCCCGAACCGATTAATTCGAGCAGAATAGTACACAGCAAGCTGGCAGCGGGCTCTCAGAGACAGGGTTTCCCAAGAATATATCAGGGCTCCACCCGCCCCATAAAATGGTTCTGAAAAAATCGGGCCCGTTTTAGTTCGAGAAAATGGACATTTATTCGAGACGGATCTCAATGCACTCTACTCCATTGACCGTCTCCTCAGGAATCTTGTGGGCCGATGCGCGAGCGATACCCGAGCTGCCACTCAGGGCCTTGAAGATGCCCGCTCAGGGCTCTGACGATGCCCTTTCAGGGATATGATTCAAGAATCAAGAAACATTCCATCGACTACTTCCTCCTTCGAGACGCGTGTGTTTCTTGAATTTTGATTTATAACATACTAATAGTGTGGTCCAGGGTATCCTGATGTGCAGCTCATCAGCGCTCACGCATATGCATCAGCACACACACGGCTCAGCGCTCAGGCTCGAAGCCTCACAAATATCACGCACCCACGTCAAGATAAGGTCCTGGAAACCGGCGTCAAACCAGTTCATGATCATCGGAAGAAGCAGTAGTATCATGAAGTAGTCATGGAGAGCTCACTGAATTCGTATCCATAATGCAAGATAATCATATCCGAGTTCTGGCAGTTCCAGAAAGAAATGAACGGCATTCACGTTGGAACTTGAGAGCTCTTGAGAGGCTCTGGCTCTTTATCCTGCGAACTGAAGAGACAAGGCTCGGTTTGCGCTGAGCTCGGTTTGTGGCTGAACAGACTTTCGTGAACCATTTTGTATTTTGAGGTGGTGGACCCAAGGTGGACGGGACAAGTCAAAAGTGGCTGGCCGACGGTTGGCCGACGGATCAAAATGCCGATGAATCGCATTCAAAATGTCGACGCCCACTTCGCGCCCACTACATCTGTGTTCTCAATCTTCCACCGGTCAATGAACTATGAATACACTCCGTGTGAGCCCATGCGAGCGCTCGGGGAAGACGCTCGCTCCGATCATAGCCTATCACCGCGTATGAAAGAGTTGAAGTATATGAAGCTCGCTATCCAGTGTCCCCTCCAAGCTGAGCCTGTTCCCCGCGATGTGGGTCTCTCTAGCTTCCGCTCTCCCTCTGCTCGTAGCTGTCGCCGCTTTTCCATCGAAAAATCGCGAGCACAAGGTCAAAGAACTGGTCACCCCACCGCCGGGGTGGACGATACATGCGCCTGCTCCGTCCGACCATGTCCTGAAGCTTCGAATTGGCTTGCCGCAGTCCAATTTCGCAGCTCTAGAGGCTCACCTATACGAGATCAGCGACCCCTACCACGAGCGGTACGGTGCCCATCTTTCCAAAGAAGACGTGGAGGAACTGGTCGCTCCCCGCCCAGAGAGCACGGGGGCGGTGACCGAATGGCTCGCCTCGCATGGGATCCGAGAGGACGATATCGGCCGGTCTCCCGCGGGTGATTGGCTCACCCTTAGAATTCCCGTGGCTCTGGTGGAAAAAATGCTCGATACGGCAAGTCCTCTTTCTGCGGGACCTAGGTACCGAAATCGCATAACATGTCATCCAGAAATACCACGTCTGGACGCACATGGGGCGCGGCGAGTCAATTGTCCGGACGACCAGCTACAGTCTTCCGCAAAGTCTGCACGAACACATTGAGCTGATTCAGCCGACCACGTTGTTTGGGACATTCAAGAAACTCAAGTCAACGATCCATTCGATCAATGAAGTGGACGCCATTGTTCAGCCGCAGGATTTCTCTCCACCAGGCCTTGAATCGGCGGGGGTCACGGTCGACGCTAGTTGCAATTCCACTATTACAATAACATGTCTGAAGGAGATCTACAATGCCGTCGGATACACACCCACTGCGAAAGGGAACTCGATTGGAATCACTGGATATCTGGGAGAGAACGCAAACAGAGCGGATCTGCAGACCTTCTATGAAGACCAAGTCCCAGCTGCCGCTGCAGTCAACTCGACGTTCGAATTCATTTCTGTCGCAGGCACGTATTCTTCATCCCACCGGGCCTAATTCCAATCCTTCTCAGGGGGCCTTGATTCCCAAAACGCGTCGGAGGCCGGCGGCGAGGCCAATCTCGATGTGCAGTTCGCCTTCGGTCTGAGTTTCCCCGTCCCGTCCACGTTCTTTTCCACGGCAGGCAGCCCGCCTTTCGTTCCTGACATCGGAACCCCCGAAGACACGAATGAGCCGTACACAGACGTCAGTGCACTGCCCGTCTCTAAATTGCGCGTTAACATATTCTGCGCAGTGGCTTGATTTCATGCTATCTCACCCGAGTCCACCGTTGGCGATCTCCACCTCGTACGGGGACGATGAGCAGACTGGTAAATGCGACCTCCGCTTTTTGTAGCTCCGCTCACTCCGATGCAGTCCCGGAAAGCTTCGCAAGGCGGGCTTGCGCGGGTTTTGCACAGCTGGGTAATATTCTTGGCTTTCGTCCGTCAGCACGAGCTGATACCGCTGCAGGTGCCCGAGGGGTCAGCTTGATGGTCTCTTCCGGAGGTACATTGGCGTCTCTTACGCTGGAAGAAGCACAGACTCACCAGTCTACGACAGACGGCGGCGTCGGGGATGGCAACCCAGATCCAGCAACTCAGCAATGCATAACCAACGATGGCCGTAACCGAGTCAGTCCTATCAAATCACAGACTGCGCGCGTATTGACCTCTGCTTTTTGTCAGACACGGTTTATTCCAGGTCGACACATCTCTATATCTACGCTTTTTTGTGCATACTGAGTTTTACCGTCTACAGGATTCCCAGCCTCATGTCCCTTGTAAGTCTGTTTGAAAGGACCATGCTAACCACTGATCGCCCACAGCGTCACCGCCGTCGGCGGGACCGTCTTTTTCCCGGAGTATACCGTCTTCCTGCGACGTTTGAGCCAGCTAACGATAAACTAGACAAGCTATCGATTTTAGCGGTGGAGGTTTCAGCAACTTCTTCGATCGGCCACGGTCTGTATACATCGATGAAGCCTTCCATCTTAATGCTAACCCAACACCATCAAGCTATCAAGATGACGCCGTCGAGGATTTCCTTGAGAAGCTTCCCAAAGGGACCTACAGAGGACTCTTCAACCGGAAAGGACGCGTGCGTAGTACCCCAGAACCCTTCTGCCACTTTCGCTTTAGCCGCCCATCACAGGCGATCCCGGACGTCGCGGCGCAGTCCAACTTCTTCCGCGTCTTCGTTGGCGGCAGAGCCTTCCATATCGGGGGCACCTCCGCATCCTCGCCCGCCTTCACAGGTGCGTGGACGTTCAACAGAGGCACCCGTCGGCCGCCGTCCTAAGATCGCAATGTGCAGGGTTCGTCGCCCTCCTCAACGACGGCCGGCTCAGCAAGGGGCTGCCCCCGCTTGGATTCTTGAACCCCCTCCTGTACTCGAAGGCGAAGAGCGGCTTCAACGATATCACCGTCGGGAACAACCCCGGGTGCGTTAGCATTTTCTTCCTCTGACAGAGAGCTCGAAACTGACTCGGAGGGCGTGATCATCAAGCTGCGGCACCCCGGGATTCAATGTAAGTCTTTACCTGCGTCTCCGTGGCCGCTTGCTCACGTCCATATCACACAACCCAGGCAACGAAGGGCTGGGACGCCGGTAAGCATGAGCATGCTCTGGATCTTCGCGCACTAGGATTAATCGTTGTGATATCCAGTCACTGGTCTGGGCACGTAAGTCTGGTCCGAGCCCTGTCCATGAAATTTGCTGACGCCACTTGCTGGGCGGGCAGACCGGATTTCGGCAAGTTGCTCGAGTTGGTTACTTAGACTTCTGGATGTGTTGTACCACAAACGAAACAAAGCTGTATATTTCGATGAGACGAAAGAGCAACGAGAGAGTGATTTGCGCCGCGGCTTATCACAGTTTGCAGATAGTTGAGAAGTACATATGTGTGGCCAAATCGGCAACTCTATTCAGCGTTGATTAAACAGTGGCTATTCAGATATTTTACAGTTACAGATGTGGTTCAAATGATAAGGTTAGTCGTTGAATAGGTACATCTTCCCTTGCTGTTTTCTGCATGCAAATCAGACATCGGAAAGGAATGTAAAACGCAAAGGCATACCTCACTCAGGCTGGCTAATGTGGGTTAAACAAGATGCGGTGGGTTCCTCCGCCGTTCTTCTTCTTGTATGCGCCTTTCCTCCTCTCTCAGCGCGCGGTGCTCCGCCATTTTCTTTTGAAAGGAAACACGTTCAGCGTCGAGAGAAGAAACAGTGAGGATCATCAGAGTCGACACGTACCGCTTTCAATGCCTCGGTCGCCTGGATGATGGTGCTCAGAGTGGCTTCCGACAGTTCTGCGATCTGAGTCCAAAGCAATGAGAGCCAGACTTGACGAGAGAAGCTAAAGAGGTCGTACGGCGTCGCCTGTACTCTCGGCGGATTGTTTGACGCGCTCTCGCTCCTGCTCAAAGTCGCTGGTATAGCGACTCGTCGCTTGCCACATTCGCGTCTCCCTCATAGGTAGTTCAGTGGTGTTGGTCTGCATAGACGGGTCCCCAGACACAGGGGGTGCGAAAGTGCGCTCGACGCGCCAGTCGACTTTGACCCGCGCTCTGGAGGCTACCCAGGCGCCTACACCGGCACCGAAGACGAACCAGAGGAGGCGGGATGGTCCCATGCGAGGCCGGGCGATGATATGGGGGTCGGAGTTCGAGTAACTGGGTGGCAAGCCCCACGAGCGGAAGCTGCGGAACACTGTAACAGGACGCCGGAACATTGCAAGATCTTAAGAGCAACGCCACTTATATGGACGAGCGGTGGATGATGAGGCCTCTCGGCCGCAGGAGCTCGCGGTGAAACGTTCCCGTATTGCGCGTCCCTCGGCAGAGTCGTGGAGAGTGGTCTCGGCTCAAGCGCTCAAGGCTCGCCGAGGGTCGGAAGCAAGATGCCGTTTATTAGGATTTCGTACACGGTCTTACCGAATGTCAGCCGGATGTTGTATTCAGCGCAGCATGCTCCGAGCTCGACAGATATTTTTCAAAGCATCGCTAGAATACAGGTACTACTACAATAAAACACCCATGCAATCTACTTTCGCATCCGCTTCTTGAATCGCTCCATGACCTGGGCATACAAAAAATCAGAAATGCATGCGAGGTGAGACTGGGAATAGAGGGACTTGCCAGTTCATCGGTGGCCATTTGCGCGCCTTCGTGGTGCGTCCTGCGGGGTTGGTCTTCCTGGACGGGCATCCCCATCGCCTCGAGCTTCGCATCTCTAAGGATATCTGCGTCGGACTTGGTTTTGAGGTTCGGCCGGTAGACTGCATGGACGTTAGACGCGGGCACGTTCAGCGTGCGTGGAATAGATGAACGTACAGCGGGACGCTGCGAGGTGCTCTTCGTCGGTATTGGTTTTCTTGCGCGGCTCCTGCCGGCCTTCCGCCACGACGCGCTTCGCCTTCTCGGTATCCTCGATGTTCTTGAGGCGCGTGCTAGCAAGGGGTCAGGACCACCACCTACACCGGGCACAGAAGGACACGCACTCCATGCCGAGGTCGACCTCGGGAATGGCGGTGAGCATGGTCATGCTGTTGGTGACGCTGCCGTCGTCCGGCGTGGGCTTCTGCTTCTCCACCTTCCAGCGGTCCGCGATGCGGTAGAGCGCCTCCTGCGGATCGATGGGGCCCGTGTTCGCCTCGTCTTCGTCGCGCGGTCGCCCGCGGACCTTGAGGTTCTCCTCTATGTACGCCATCCTGCACAATGGTCGGCCAAACACGCATTACGAGCCGCGGCTACGCACATATGCTTGTCGACGTCGAGCGCGTTCGTCTGCAGCGTGAAGTTGTTATTCCGGACCACGCGCCGGGCGCGCGCGTCGCGCTCCTCGTCGTCTCTACTGCGGTTAGATTGAGTCGAGAGGGGCGAAACGGGGAGCCTACTCCTCGTCCTCCGGAATGGGCGCAGCCTTGCGCAACCCGCCCTGCTCCGCCTCCTCCTCCTCTCTTGGCCGCTTCTTCTTCTTCCGTGCGTCCCCCTTGTTCAGCTTGGCCGCATCGATGCCTTGACGCGCCCTGCGAAGCCTGCGCAGCTCTATCAAGTCGTTCAGGTCCAAGCTGCCAGTGCTGCATAAGCGCCTGATGCGAAGAAGATTCTGAGGACGCACCCGTCCTCTCCGGCGTCCTCGTCATCCTCGACGGGCGCGGCCTCCTCTGGAGACTTTTCGCGAACGCGAGGTTGTGGCCGAGTTCGTTTCTTGATCATTTCGGTCCGTCACGTTACCCTCAAGCTTTCTCATTTGGGCTTCCTTCACCCAACTCCGAGTCGGTGTTTCTCGCAATTGCAGCGCCGGGGCAGCGCAAATGGACAGCGCCGAATTCCACGCAGCGGTGTACGACACCGTCCGCCTCATCCCCGCGCAGAAAGTCACCAGCTACGGTAGGCCGGCCACCGGCACCCCAACACGCGAACCCCGCTCATGAGTTCGCGCCAACGAAGGACACATAGCCAAGCTCCTCGGGATGCCCAACCACTCGCGGCACGTAGGGCAGGGTAAGGGCTCCTCCTCCGCATCTTTTGGGGGCTGCAACCCACGGGCTATGTACTGTGCAGCGCTCAAGTTTCTGACGCCGGGGGCGACTCCGCCCGTCCCGTGGCACCGCGTCGTCTCGTCCTCGGGCGCAATCTCGTCCCGTGGGCCTGGCACTAATGGGGCGCGAAATCAGAGCGACGCTCTCGAAGCGGAGGGCGTCGAGGTCACAGAGGGCCGGACGGGCGACCTGCGCGTGAATTTCGCGGTCTACGGGTGGTTTCCTGAACCTGGAACAGTCTGAGTGGTGTCAATGCCTGCACATGTATCTCATTGTATCATAGCTGAACATACTTTCTTCAAGACGAAGTCTGTCTCCTCGTAATGCTAGAACAAAAAGTCTGTATCATATCAAGGGACAACCGCATCTCCGAGAATAGGGCATATGCATGTTGTCATACGGAGGGGAGGTCTACAAAACCAAAAGAAAATATATATGCCTACAACACAACACGATCCGCCATCCAGCTGCTACTATACACGAGTCCGGGCTCTCAGGTTTAATTTTGATTTTCGCCACCAAGCTCGTTGTTGTCGTGCACAGGCGAGCCGGGCGTCGGATATGCCGCAGCCTCGGCGGGGGGCACATATGCACTGGCACTGGCAGCAGCAGACGGGGCCGCGCCGCCAGTGGGGTCTGCCGCGGCGTCCGGCTCGCTGACGGGCGAATGCGGGGCGGCGGCGGTGTCGAAGGCGGGCGAGACGCGGCGCAGGAGCAGCGACTCGGGCGGCCGCACGCCCCCGCGGCGCAGGCGCGGCAGCGCCGTCGCGCGCTCCTCGCTCGTCTCGGCGGCGTGCCCGTCGCTCGACGACGCGGTGGACGACGCGGGCGTGGGGAACGAGTAGAACGCGGTCGCGCTCGACGGCGTCGGCTCCATGGCGTACGCGAGCGGCTCGTCCGAGAGCTCGACGCTGCCCGGCTCGCCCGTGGCCTCGCCCCAGTGGAGGTCGCGGCGCCGCGCCTGCGAGCTGAACGGGAAGAAGCGGCGCGTCGACGCGGCGCGCGCCCAGGAGAGCTGCTCCTCGCCGGGGTCGGCGGCGCGCAGGTCGCGCGTGCTCGAGCGGCGCCGCGACGTGAACTCGTTGAAGTCCACGGTGCGCGAGCGGGCGGGGCGGCGGATGGAGGGCTGGCGGTTGAGCGAGAGGGAGCCCGAGGCGGCGGGCGGGAGCGACCAGATGTTGCTGCGGGGGTTTGGGGGCGGGGAGAGTCCCGGCGGCGGCGGGGACTCGGACAGGGCGGGCGTGGGCGGGCTCGCGGCGGGGAGCGACCGGCGGGCCGTGCCCGTGGTGCCAGCCGTCCAGATCGGAGGCGCGTATGCGTCGTACAGCTCCGAGTTGACGCGGACGCCTTCGACCGGCATGGTCGCGCGGTCGAGCATCGTCTCGAACTCGTCGTCGTCGTCGTCCATGTCCATCTCGTCCGGCGGCGGGGCAAGGTATTCTGGCAGGCCGGTGCGACGGTGCGCGGTCCCCCGCTCGTTGTATATCCGAATCGGAGTCGCCAACAGCCGCAGGCTTTTGGCGGTGCGGTCCGCGATGAGTCGCCGGTCGCCGGGGCTGCTGCGTAGACGGCGCTCGGCGAGTTCCTTCCACGTTCGAGTCAGCAACAAGACGGGGACAGCTGATGCGGGACATTCACCTGTACCAAAATCTCAATGACCGCCGTGGTAAACGAGTCCCCGGCATCCAGGTCTTCCACAAAGTTTTTGTAGCTGTAGAGATGCGAGGAGAGGACGCGACGGGGGGTGGGGCATGTCAGCAAGACAAGAACGAACGCGTTCGACGAGATTGACTTGCCTTATGGTAGGCTCCGTCTTCTCCAATTTCGAGCGCTTGATCGCGCCGGACCTGGCCGCGGGCGTGTCAGCATCCTCCAGCATATCTTATTCCTGAGGCACAGGACATACACGAGCCCTTTTAGTTTCGAGCTAAGCACGTCGTCGGTATATTCGGAGGTCCTGAGTAGCGACATAAGTTATCCGCCCGCCTGGGCGGAACCGGGTAGAGCGCACCATCGGCCCATGTTTGAAATGCGATATATACGAAGGGGGCGGTTTTGGAGGGGACGGCGGGCAACTGAGGGCGGCCTGGAGGAGCGGGGGAAGAGGTCCGGGAAGGCGGTGGTGTTTGGTTCTGCTTGCCCTGCACAGCTTTCCAGATTCCTTGTCCGACCACAGGAATATTACTGTAATTCCGACTCATCTGACTGCGCATGCATGCTCCGAATCAAGCGAATCAGAGCGAATCCCCAATCGTTGTTACTTTATAATTACAAACGAAAGATGTACGGAATTGACCTGACCTGTCTGGAACGGCTCCTCTGCCCTGTCCTCAATTGTTTCCTGAATTAAGTAGCTTACAAAGTGATGTCGCAAGTGGCACTGAGGAGCTCGCGCACATATAATCAGCGGGAGGACTCTGGAGCTGCGATCTCAACTCCAGGCAAGGCACCTTCCCCGTGCAAGGATATAACTCAGGATAAGAGAGCCCAAAGATCATGAGACCTCAATTCATTATTTCTATCGACTTTAATTGTATGATTAACAGCTTTTCGTCGTGAGAACTTTTCAAAATGGAAAAACGATCTGCAAGTCCTGTCAGGGAATGTTCGATGCCGCACAAAGGGGGGAGAGACTTACGGTGGAATCCCCCTTTACGGGTTCTTCGCCTCGAAGGCAGCGACCGCACCGGCGAACTGGCCGGTGGCCTTGGCCGCGTTCGCGTTGGGCTTCGCGTTACCGAACCCGCAGCCTCCGTCGCGCTCGAGGGCGATGACGTTGCCGGCGCAGGTTCCCTTGCGGAAAGCGCAGCAGCCCGACGCGCAGTCACCGTCCGACTTGCAGGGGCCGGTGATGAACTGGGTGCCTAGCGTAACAGATCCAGTCAGACAAGCGCCCTGATCTGCGAAAGGGGGGTCGACTAACCTTTGGGTGCGGCAGCGGGCGCGGCGCCAGCGTTGTTCTGGACGGGGGCGGCGGCGCCACCCTGCTTGGCCTCGAATGCCGCGACGGCGCCGGCGAACTGGCCGGTGGCCTTGGCGGCGTTGGCGTTGGGGGTGGGGTTCCCGAAGCCGCAGCCACCATCGCGCTCGAGGGCGATGACGTTGCCGGCGCAGGTTCCCTTGCGGAAAGCGCAGCAGCCGGACGCGCAGTCAGCGTCGCTCTTGCACGGGCCCGTGATGAACTGGGTGCCCGGGGCGCGGGGGATGACGGCCGCGGACGCCATGAGGGCGACTGAAAAGGGTTTGTGTTAGAAATGGGGGGGAGTCGCTTGAACGCGAGAAGCACGTACCGTTGGCGAGGATGAACATGCGGACAATGGAGAAAGTCATCGTTGTTGAAAAGATTGGGCAGAAAGATTGTTAATGAAGGCGATAAAAATTGACAAGCACACGCAGTGTGTTGTTGTGAAGAAAAGAGGCGGGTGAGTGCGAAGGGAAGAAAGGCTCTGACGAACGGCGTGCCAGGAGCCAGGCTTTATACTCTAACCCGGTCATTTGCGGCGATTGGGCCAAGAAAGGAGCGACTGATCCGACGTTGATGCCCAGGAAACTTGATGTACTGCGCCAAGTCAAGCGGTGCATCACCTGCCCCTCCTGTCCGTTGCATTTGGCTAGGGTATTCGCTGGTGCAGAGAACACTGTGCTATTGTCGAAAGCTTGAAGAGTCTCCCAAGTGCAGGCAGGTAAGATAGCCAGTCCCCCAAGTTCCCCAAGGTTGTTCCACTGTTGTTCCCCGGCGGGCCGTCTCCTGCTGCCGAATGGGAAGCGCGTGCTGAGCGCCTTGGCTTGTCTTGGCCCCGTGCTGACACAGTGCAGTGAAACAAAAGTTACGAAAGATCTCAGGAGAATCACAATACCTTCACGACCCTCGTCGGCGCCAGAACAAGGGCGGTGCCGCTGGATCGCCCGGGAGGCCTAGTCGGCGTTCTTAGGGCCACCTAGGCTTTGAAGTTTACATTTGGTTTGAGCAGCGAAGATGGAAAGGACACGCACCGTTTGCGCACCACCGCCAACATCAACTAGGGAGGATTACACGACACACACAGATACCCCTGGGCGGACGCTAGCAACCACAAGCGATCCTGCATTCCAGCAGTCGAGCTGCGGCTGCGCAAATTGAAAAGTTGGTCGCTCGTTGATCGGTGTCCACTGCGAACAGTGATCATGTGATCATGCAAATGCGCTGTGTCAACTGTGCTGACTGGCCGTAAGTTAGGGGCGCGACTCTCGCTAAATCGGATTCAAGCTGTTGGACGGACCACCATGTCTGGCAAAGGAGTTTCGGCTTGCGATCTACTGGGTATATCACGCCCTGCGCGGTCCTGCGAGGAAACAGCCTGGGTCCGGTGAATGCACTACTCTAGCGAGTATGGTCCCGCTGGTCAAGATGAAAGGATCGCCCGGATGTATATCCCAGCGATGCATCACATGAAAGCGCGAGACTGCACAAGAAAGGCCATAAGACTAACTTCCATCACCCGTGGCATGGGTGGGATAGAGCAGAATCGTGAGCGTGTCAAGCAATAGTGCAGTGGAGGAAGCAAAAAAGGATGCCCATGTCGTATACTCCAAAGTCGTGTGGGTCGCAAAAAAGGGGACAGAGGATGATTTCTTGGACGCCTCTAACTACGTTTTCACATCTTTGAGATGCATGCCCTGGAGCCAGGCGACGATGGTGTCCGCACAGCGATCCCGGGCAATGTCAAGCATGAGGTGATGCGCGCTTCCAGGTAGCTCCACAAACAACACCTCCTCCTCGCCCTCACACACCGACTGATACGCGTCAAAGTTTCTCTTCGACACATCAGCCGTAATGAGGCAGTCCTTCTCTGCCGCGATGCACAGCACTTTGCGCCCAGTAGGCGGGGCGTCGCGTCCGATGGCAGCCAGCACGGGCCGCGGCTCTGCAATCGGCCAGCACATCGAAATGCTCACGCGAATGCTCTCCATGCGGCTCTTGCTATCGCGGAACCAGCTATTCACGGCGTCCTCCGAGGCTTCCGCCGAGAAAAACTTGTTGCGCACATGTTCAGGCGTGTGGATGCCGCTTTTGGGGGCGAAAGATTGAAGCCAGGGGATCCATCCTTTGATCGGTGCGGGGGGGCTTGTGGGGACGGAGGCCGGGGCCAGCGACTGCGCTTTCGCTAGGGCCGCATCCGCAGCTTGCCATTTCCGCGCTATGTCTACCGTGCCACCCCACAGCGGCCCAGACGCGAGCAACACCAACCCCGCCGTTCGGCGCCAGCTTTTTTGTTTTCGCTGTGCCTCCCACACCGTCAGCGCGTGCTGCAGCACACTGCCGCCCATCGAATGCCCCAGGAGGACGGGCGCGGCGTCCGGATGCGCCGTTTCGAGATGGGCGAGGGCGGCCTCGACGTCGGCGACGTACGCGTTGAGGCCCGTCAGCGCGTGGAAGGAAAAGGCGTTCGGCTGCCAGGATTTGCCGTGGCCGCGCAGAGATACCGCGTAGCACGCGTATCCCGCGCTTGCGATTAGCGGGAGGAAGGCGCGGAAGCAGGCGGCGGAGCAGTTGGAGCCGTGGACGAAGAGCAGCGGCGGCTGCGCTGTGGGCCGTTGAGGGATACATGTGAGTAGTTCGAGCGGGCCTGATGGGCTGGCAATAAGGACGACCCCTGAGCTTGGCATTTCTGCTGATGGCTGCATGGTGTGCTGCTCGGGACTTTGGGGGGGCAGTCGAGACAGTATTGGAATGGACGAGGCCGTTTTGAAGATGGGAGAAGGGACTAGAAGGGAGCTCCGAGAAATTAAAATTGCTGGCCGCTGTCCTCCGAGTCCGCACGTGCAAATGTGCTGTGCGTCGATAGGCGTCGGTTAAGGATGTTTGCCATATATGGACAGTCCTAGCATCTGGTCATCGCTGGGGCGAGAAAGGATTGGCACTCGCACTTGCAAGGCGTAGGAGAATGTGCATTTAGCGGGGTCGTTTGTGGCAGGAGGGTCGGCCATCCACGGGGCCTCAATCAAGTAAAGATCAATAAATAAAGTATCAGTACTTACAGTCGAGCTCGAAGCCCAAGTACACAGCGAGCCTACAGGAGCCTACACTTCAAAAGACAGGAGCCCTGAACCACCCCTGCAACGGCTTGCTCATGCGGCTAGGTCCCGGCTCCTGAGGGGGCCCCTGAACGACAGGCTCCTGGCTGGCTCCACCCGCAGTTTCACTCTTGGTTTTCGTGGGTTTCCAGGCTGCGAGCCAGCTCTTGATCGACGCGAGGGCGTGCGCCTGGACGGCGAGGACGGTGGGGTTCGCGAGGCCCTCGCGCGTCACTGTTGAGGGCGGTAGATAGATAAGTGCATCGGTCTCAGAAAACGGTAGGGGAAGGACGAACGGAGATCGGCGCAGTGGTAGCCTTCGCCCATGGCGATGGGTTGCTGGGGCGTGCTCTTGGTGGAGACGCCCGGCGCGGAGAGCGTCGCGTACCGCCAGGGATCGCCTGCCCCCGCGTCAGCGCACAAGAAGAGACATCAGGCCGGCTGCACACGCACGTTGGCCGTTCGCGAAGAACAGGTTGGAGATCGACACGTTCCAGCCATCGTAGACACGGTTCGTGCGCGCGGTTTGGACGTTGACGGTGCGGGGGAACGCGGCCGGGAACATCTGTTGACATTGGCGCTGGGAGATGCGTTGAGAACGGGGCATCGTCTGAGTTGTTTAAGCAAACGTACGAGGTCGTATGGCGGCTGGATCAGGCGAGAGACCAAGGACGGGACGCCGGGCGGGGCCGACTCCTTCGGGGTCATCAGCGAGCTGATAAGTAGGCAAAGGTATGGCGCACCTGCAGGAAACCAACTTCGTTACATCTAAATCAGAACAAGGTCAGGCATGAGAAGTAGCAGAAAACCAATAACGGACACGATCCAGAACCCTACAAGTAGAATAATCAACAAGTCTCCAAGAAGAATTCCAAGAAAGTACATACATGATCGGCCAGCATTATCGATAGACGTATCGGTCCAGTAAGGCTGAGATGTGTTGTAGCTGGTCAAGCAGGACCTACAATCCGAGATGTTAGTGAAATGTACTAGAAACCATTCAACACGAACTCGGCATCAGTAGCCCCGCAAACTAAAATAAGGCATCAGACAGAACGATGCGTCGGAGGTGATTCACTGACTTGAAGCCAGATACGTATTTGACCAATACGAAGCCCAAGCGCTGAGTGCATGATCAAGACCCCATCCAGCAGCGGGTGCGCTGACGCTGTCCTTGACCTCAAGCGCATCGCAGAAATTGAAGAACTGGGCGCCCGGACCGATGGTCAGTGATAAGCCCTGCCAGTCCCACAGGTTGTTGCGGAGAGACCCCGCGACGTCGTCCAGATGACTAACGCCGCCCATGCCAAACGAGTTCTTGATCGCCTGGATGGCTTTCTTGTCCGGCCCTCTGAACACCTACGCAATCCGTCATGACGTGCAGATTCTTCTCCCAACAGCGGAATATATATACCTGGTCGATGTGCGCCATGACCCGCACGACGTCCGCAGAGCAGTTCGCGGGCATGAAGAGACGCTCTGGCTCGAAGTATTGCCAGAAGTCGAGGATGGTTTCGACGACGGCGCTTGATGCGTAGCCGGCAGCGAAGAGCTCGGGCTTGTTCACCATGGCGTAGCTGGTCAGTGCACCCGAGTAGCTTCCCCCGACCAAGATCCAAGGAGTCGTCGCTGGGGTGAGCTTGGCTCCGTTGGGCATCGGAAGCACGACATTCTTGGTGAAGTAGTCCAGGTCATCGATGGCCTGTTAACGTTCGCCAACAGACACGACTCGGAGGTTGAGGGATCTCACCTGCTGAATCGTGTGGAGCTTCAGGCTCTTCACAGACAAATCCGGCAATGGATTGCTTCAGTTTTTGTCAACACTTACGTAGAACGAAGCTAGGGACGGCAATACACACCTCAAGCCATAAAAGCGATGCTCTAAAACGACGGCAGCACCGTTTTCTTGTTGCGCGATTTGCCCATTTATCGTTGCGTTGGTCAAGTATCCAAAATAGGCTGTACACGATTGACATTCACCACCAACCAGAGATATTGAGCCACTCACGAGCGGCGTTGGCTTCACCCGGGGTAAAAAGAACAATCGGCCCGCCTTGGGCGGTGATTAGTCGGCCGAATTCATCTCCCGTTGCCAGTCTTTATACCTGTCTCGTAAAACTCATAGGTGTGCCAGAACCTCTGGGTGAACGTTCCTAGCGAGGGCTATGGAAGTGTTAGATAAGATGCTGGCTCTCAGCGAATGAAAGAAGATCACATTGTTGTGGTCAATCAGTTGCTGGAACGTGTACGTCGTGTTGTACGGAGGCAAAGTGGTTCCGTTTCGACTCGTCACTGGACCGGTCTGCAGGACGGGGATGACCGGGATCGTCGGCTTGCGGGGAAAGTTGGCATGCGGGCGACCATCGGAAAGGGCGCTGACGAGAGAAAGGGCGGCTGCAACTAGGGAGAGCTGGAGAAGCATCTTTCCTCCCGGCACTGCTGGCATATTGCAGACGTTCTTATACTCGACCCCGCCAGCGGATCAGGGCGGCGCGCCGGCACATAAGAAGGAGCCCATGATAGCACATGTTCTGGAACCCCCGATAGCTGCAGGACACGGCTGAGGACAGATGATCAGATCTCGAGATGTGGACATAACCCGACTGCACACCATCGCGGAGCTGCCTGAGCTTGAAGTACGGACAGTAGAAGCGTGGATGTATAGCAGGGTCGAAAAGCGAGTCCGGTTTGCACGAAAGATAAGTAGCAGCCTAAAGTAGAGCTTCGTCGGAGGCACTCCACATGGGCAGGAAACAGCGCGCATCACATGAGCGCAGCGATAAGCAGTCATCAAATCTCTGGTACGGCAAGGTGGGTGTCGCACCACTTAGGATGCAGGAGGTGTATGTGAGTATATATTGGCGCGCAGCGCCAAACTCGTGCTGTGCATGGAACAAGAGGGATGTATGTGTGTGTGTGTGTGTGCGCGGGGCTTGGCCGTCCCGGGCGACGGAGGCTTCACGACGCAGCAGCAAAGGCCGGTGGGGAAAACCGAGTCGAAGGAGACGGTAGACGGCGGCGGCCGAGCCCGTACGCAAAGGGCACCGCAGGACTATGGAGGAACGAGACCAGCAGCAACCCCGAGCGTGAGCGAGACAACAAAAAGGGAAGGGAGGGTGGGCTTCAGAAAAGGCTGTAAAGCAGGAGTAAAGCGCGAAGACGTTTGCGAATGCAGAGAATCGACGAGCGGTTGGAGTGCGGAGGCAGAGTCGATGACAGGTGGCAGTGTAGATTAGATTGGAACAATCTACAACATCTACTTACAACAGTCTAAGGCGATCCTCGCTCTGCTGCCACTCACTCCGCCTCAGCTCGCAACTGCTTGGAGGGAGCGATTCGTACTATCAAGCCCAATGGGTCACGATGCGTCTGGAATTCTCCTTCTTCAAAGTTCCTCGAGCCTCCCCGGAGTTTCTCGAAATACATGGCCTTCTACAGCTCGACAAAATGAGAACGATGCGAAGTGAAAAGTACCGAGAATAAGAAAACAAAAAAGGACTTCTTGCAGGGGGGGGGGTACAATGAAGCAACTGTGAGAAGCAGGAGGGAGATATGAAGATTAAGAGTTGGGCAGATACGTAAGGACGACAAGGGTAGAAAGAGAATGCACCTTCGACACACAACCAGCACATCGCAGATGTCCCATAGTCTCTCCGCAGCGTCGAGCATCTGCGGTCCGAAAGTTCACTGTCGAGAGCCCGGGGTCAAGGTTAGAGGCGAGGGTTGATCGTGTAGCAGAGAGCAGAGAGTCAAGCGAAAAACGAGACTCAGTGTAAATTCCAGAGCGTCGAGGGCGAGATACAAGGCTCAAGTGAGTTGATAACCAACGCTGAGAGCGCGCCATGGGCTTTCATACTCACCGCGGCCACCGCCCTGAGCTTGACCTACATGATTCGAACGAAGTTCATGGAATCGTCTGAGTGACAAGTTTGAGTGTGTGGTCACTGTGGTGCGTGGGGCCACGAGGTGCGGGCGAAGAGCCGATGCGACTCAAGTACTCGGGATGCATGGAGTGTCCGCTGAAGATGGTGGCGCCTGTGGCAGGAGGGATCGTTGAATGTGTGTCGCCGCTCGCGAGTTATATGGGTCCAGTGTGGCGGTGCTGCCTTATGGGTCCAACAAGAATCGATCCCGTGATCTCCAAGTTCGTTTTCGACCTCCAACGCGACTTTGTCTCCCGACGTCCACCGGCTCGCTCTGTTCCGGCTCTAACGCCCCGTCCAAGGCCTTACGCTTCTTACGCGCTACGCACTCAACGCTCCCTCAAGACTCACCCCACGAACATCGCAGCATGATCCCTCTCATTCCTGCACTCTCTCTTGCTTTCCTGTCCTTTTTCTCCTCCGTTTTTGTCATTCTGCGTATAGTTATTCCCATTCTACCTCCCCACCCGTAAGCAATCTCTCCCATACCTCTCTTCTCATTCGCTGATCTCATTCGTTCATCTCCCATTGTTCAGGCTTAGCCGACGTGTTGCCCCCGTACGCTAGCCGCTTTTTGACTTTTAATAGAAGCACTACTAACGAGCTGTAAACAGTCTGAATTCGGGCTTCCCAACTTCAGGTCGCTTTCGCCTGCAGACAAGAGGTGTGTACACTTTACAATCGCAGGACGACACTGACTTGCATCGATCAAGCCACATCTGGTTGGCTAGTTTGGATATCCTTGCCCTCGCAATTTTCATCTGGCAGACTGTCAATGAATACACCGGTGGGCCGTCTGATGCTGCCAACGCCCTCGACCCAGCGTCGTCGCTCAGATTGTGGCTCGCAATGACCATCAGACAAACCTGTCTTCTCCTCGTCGGGGGTATTACTCTCCTGCACGTACGGATGGGTCGCTCGATTTCCTTTGGATCGAAGCACTGGATGCTCTGGACCCCCACATTACTCCTTGTCGCAACTTCGACCGGCATCGCTGTCGTCCTATCCGGCGCTCACGTACCCAGCCTGTTCATCGGCCTGGTATCATATGCGACGACCATCGCGGTGATGAGCTCCATCGCCTTCTGCTGTCTCGTCGGCACTTTGCTCGCCATCAAGCGCAATCTCGCTGTCATCCAGGACGAATCGGAGCCGTGGCCCCCGGTCAGGCAGATGGAAAAGCAGCCGCGGCCGTCGTTCGCCACGGAGGAAATCGATGCCATCCGAGACGGTGCATCGTGGATCACCTCCAACGCGTCCAACGCCAGCTCCCGCCACAACTCCGTCTCGGCGTGGTCCTTCTCGACACACGCGCCCTCGGCTCACCACGGTGGCCGCGCTCAAGGCTCGCACCCTTCCGTACCGGCCAAATCTTCCTTCTGGTTCAGCACCTCTACGCCCGCGGACGCGCCTCCCGTCCCGCCTCTTCCTTCTCCCTTCGGCCCCTTGTCGCCCACCGCTCAAAGTCTCAGCGACCCTGACCCATTCCGTCGCGATGTGCCTCCCGATACACCCCGCCAGCGCCTCGAGTCGCAGACATCGTGGTTGACCTCCACAAATGGATCACACAAAACCGTCTCGGCGTGGTCGTACCCCACCACTCACCACCGCGGGGAAGACCAAGAGAGCTCGCACAACGGCAGCTCACACAACCTGAACGCTGAGTTGCTGCCTTCTAACACCGCTGTCACCCGTCCAAGCACCCCAGCAATGGCCAGCGCCAAAGTTTTGGGAGGGTATGGTTTCGCGCCTGTGAGCCCTGACGCCGAGAAGAGTCTCGCAGCACTTGCTGCGTCGCCCGGTGCTACCATCGATATCTCCGTCTACCGCGCTATAGGTTGGTTGATTACAATTTGGGTTCCTCTTGTACGTTTTTTAACCCAGCCATTCTCATCCGATGCTGACATGTTTTCAACAGGTACTTGCACTCCCTTACCTCCTGCTTGCCCCACAGAACTCCCCTACGCCGGTACCAGCGTCTGTTTTGCTCATTTTGTCTATCACGCTTTCTTCCCCGCTTTTGGCTCTCAACCTTGTATTTCGGTCCCCTCTTCCCATCCCGCACGGCCTCTTCGATATTCGGGGCGAACTTCCGACTCACGTCGCCCACGGCCCTTCCCGCGGTGGAAGCGTGCCTACTTACAAGTGGTCCCATGAATATAAGCGCAGCACGAGCGCCAGCGTCACTGTCGTTGAGGGTCGTCGCAGCGGTGACGTCTGGCTGACCAACGGCGATGCTGTGGATGGGAAATCCAAGGTCGGCCGCGCGTTCGGTCTCATGTCGCCCATGCCCAAGCTCTCTGTTCTGCCTCCGGAGGAGGAGGAGGAGAATGGCCAGTTGACCCCGCCGCTGCCGATGCAGAACGAGGACTCTTCTATGCCCATCACAGTTCTCAACTCGACCCAGTCCGAGATGAGCGCCCAGTTCGGGCGGCTCAGAGAGGACTCGGCCAGCTCGCGCATCTCTGCTGCCGACGAAAGCTTAGCGTACGCAAGCAAGATCATGGTCGCGCAACGCCACTACTCCGCCCTCGCGCAGACTATGCACGTCTCCTCCTCGCCGGAAAAGCGGACCTCAATTGGCGGCCATCTGGTTGCCGCGAGCGGCGTCGGCCCCAGCCGCCAGCGCCAGTCTGCGCACCTCCGCACGCGCTCGGGGTCGTCCGTCCAGCACAGCCCTACCACAGAATCCTTCAGCCCCAGCCCGCCCCCGTCGTTCCCGCTCCCGCCCACGCCCCCGAATGTCAGAGCCGCCCGGCTTGCGCATCTCAAGCACAAGAAGTCGTTTTCGTCCGGGTTTTCGTTCGGCGCTGTCGACGACATGAACGAGATCGACGCGCTCACCGCGGGCGTGCTCCCGCTCCTCGTGCCCGGGCTCAAGGTCGGCAACAACATGCGGATCAAGGACGGAGACTGGACCCCGCCCACGAGCTACAGCCGCGCGAAGGGCAAACGGGCCGTAAAGCGGCTTGACGAGTTTGGCGGGGATTTCTCCTCGCCCGAGATATTTTCGACCCCTGCGAGAACTCGCGCTCGCGCGAAGAAGACTTCCATGCACAAGAGGCACCACTTCAGCCTGCCAAGGTACGTTCACTTTCTGCGCCATGTTCGGTGTATTTACATCTATGTTGCAGTCTGAGCTTGGGCAAGGACGGTATGCATTCGCTCGCGAACTGGAAAGAAGAGGTTCAGCGCGCGCTGGAAGTCAAGGTCGGGCAATACACTGCTGTCCCGAGCAACGTCGACATCGGTCGCCGCGCGACAATCTTTGGCGGCGAGATGATGGCTAACTCGCTCTCTCCGCTACAAGCCGTCTCGGAAGAAAAGGAGCAGCCCACCCGGTTGACACGGGGCCTCTCCGCGCGTCGCCTCGGCTTGCAGTCTGACGTCCCGCATGACGCCCGTGCGTCGGTTGAATCGTTCAATGCTGGAATCCCGGCCTCGGCGGCATCCACGGCGACTCTGTTCGAAGATTTCGAAGCCGGCCTCAACTCGGGCCCACAGGCGGAGAGCACCCCGCACAACACGACGTCCAACAAGCCCACGTCCAAGGCTCGCCCGCCCCCGCTGCCGCTGCCTGTCCCGGACCACGTCCGCGTCCAGCCCACGCGCCGCTCCAGCATTGTTTACATCTCGTCCGGCAACGACAATTTCTCGCCCACTGCGCCACAGGCCGAGGGTGTACCACCGACGCCTTCCGCGATGGCGTCCATCGCGCAGTGGTCGTCGCGTGTCATCGCTAAGCCCGCGAAGCTCCAACGCAAAATCTCGGACGCCGTTTACGGGACCACCCCGAAGCCGGGCTCGCCCGGACTGCGCCCGCTCGCGCTCTTGCAAGATCGCGACACCAATATGGCCGGCGGGGGCACACCACCTCTATCCCTCCGGAAGAAAAACCACAAGCTGCGCGTCGTGAATGACGAGAACGTTGCGCCTGGCGTCACCGTCTCCGGGAAACGGGGCGTCAAGCCGCTGCAGCTTTCACGGAGCGAGTCGAACAAGGCGCGCGGCATGTTCCGCCATGAACAGACAACAACCGCCTAATCAACACGATCATACCCTTAAGTTTTGTTTTCGTTCATGCTTTTTATGCTTTCGCTAGACGCTTTGCCGCTTGATGCTTTCATGCTTGACGCTTTTATATCTACGATGCTTCCACATTGCTATCTCATCCCGGCTCGATGCTCTTCCTTGTTTTGCTGCTTTACTCTTGCTCTCCTATTGCTATCGAATTTTGCTCTCTGTCGCTATCATCTATGCTCTGAAACCTATGCTTTTCTTCCTGTTCTTTGTATTCCAAGCACGCCTACGTATCATTGCCAAGTCGAGATATTATCATGCATCTACACAGTATATACACACACAAATTACTACGAAATATCCAAAATAAACTTGGAGCTCAAACATCGGTGAAAGTTAGGTAAACAGGATCACAGTCGGCGAGCGTGTAGTGCGGGTGGTTAGCTACCGGGCTGAAGACGACGTCTACCCTGCCGGCAGCCGACGAGTTCGCGCAGAGAGCGAACTGGTCGTTGTGGCCGTTGACACCGAGGGCTTGTGGGCCGGACGGTCCGAGGACGGGGTTGTCCATGATGCAGTAAGCCGGGAACGCTGTCGGCGGGAATTGTGTCGTGATAAAGGTCGGAGAGTCCCCGGACAAAACGGCAAGCGAGGACGTCCTAAACTGCGGTTGCGAAGTCGACATGGGCAACATCCCACCGTTTGTAAGGACCTCGGAAGTAAAGACGTCGCTTTTGGTCTGCAGTAAATGATATTGATGCATTTCTTCACTTGTATGAGCTTTCACGGAACGCACCGTCAATATCGAGTAGCTGACATGCGGCACGGTGTTCACAATGGCGACGTGAAGAGGCACAGACACCGGGCCCGTTGCTGCGGGAGTAATATAGACGGCTTGCAGGTTGAAGTTAGTCGCGCGGGTCGTCGACAAGCAGACCCCGTCAGCGCTGTCCCTTGTTTCGAGTTTTGTTCGCAAAGCCCCGACCTGAGTAGAAGTAGGTCCGTGTACTCCGATGAAGCCTATAGCACACTTACGTATGGGACAGAAAGGATGAGGGCTATGCAGATAGGTGAAAGTTGCATCTTCGTAGAAACAGCGAGCAATCTTCAAGTTGATACTAGGCCAGTCCTTTATACGTCGCTTCTGACGTCCATCTGCCGAACGGGGACATACACGGACTCCAAGGCCATGACAGGGTCTTCACTGCCGTGATAGTTTCACCCTGTTTCCTCGGATATTTATCAACACCAGAGAATGCTCGAGTTGTTCTCCCACTGCAAACAACGGAGATGAAAATTTCGGCGGGTAGACTTCAGAAGTCGATTATAGCTATCAAGGGTAACCGCATACACTGCTTTGCAGAGCCGAAGAGGGGTCGAGTGCAGCACTAAGAGGTGATGTCGTGCTGGAATACTTGAATTGACTGGCAGGGATCATGGAAGACAGGAACAGCGATCAGGATGGCGAACAGCGACTAGAGCATCTGGAATATTCCCGCTGAGACCTGAACCCGTTCTGGCCGGGGCCTCAGTCAGTGCGAACCAGGGTAATTAGTGCGAACGTCGGGATGCTGTCAGCCACACAAGCTAAAAGATCAAGGATGGTTAGCGGAGGGGTTAGAAGGGAGGAGCCTCAGGCACTTCAAGTGCTTCATTTTCGCCCCGAGGCTCGTCGCTCGAGCAAAGGGAGACGATTGCCGCTGGCGGTAGAAAGGTCACGGTCAAGTTAGTTCGGCTACCGCAGTCCCGAGTCCCGGGCAGGACCGAAACATACTAACTGTTAAAGGCTCAGACCCTCAAGGCCTCACCGGCACCACTGAAAGAAGAAATCCGCTCCGCAATTATCATTTATCCAATAATCTTACGCATGCCCGCAAAGCTACAACTTTGCGCGGCCGATCTTCAGATCAGCGAGCCATCGGAGGATCTCGCGCCCGACAGGGCCGCCGTCTCCCGTGCCCGCCTTCCACCACTCTCCGTCATGGTCGGATAACACACCCTCGAAGAGCGCATCGTCCGAGCCCTCCAGCATCACCCAATGCCCTGCGCCCTCGAGCGGGACCTCAGTAAGGCGCGGCGCGAAGCGGCGCTGCGTCTTGAGTGCCGCGGGCGCAATTGTGGGATCGCGCGTGCCGTAGATGAAAAGGACGGAGAGAGTCGGTGGGAGGGCGAGGGACGCCTCTGCCTCCTCGCGGTACCGCAGGTGCGTCGTGCGGTAGTAGTTCGTGGGGCCGGTCATCCCCCGCGCGCGGTAAGCCGCAAGGTACGCGGCGAGTACGGACCCCTTCAAGAGGCTCGGTGGGAGGGGGTCTGGCGCCGGCGCGTCGAGCGCGGCTTGCAGAGTGCCAGCGAGCGTTATATGCGCGGGTGCGGTAGGCGGCGTATACATCAGCGAGAGGAAGTACGCGAGCTGGCGCCCTTTTTAGTAGGTGTGTAGGTGCGCAAGGCGTCGGGGAACACAACGCACATTTGCCTCGATCGTAGGCGCGGCCGCCGGCGACGCGAGAAGGAGCTGGTAGCCAAGGTTCGGTGCGCGCTGGACCACGTCGGTGAGGACCATCGGCTTCTGCGGGGTCGGGGTGTAGGGGACGCTCATCCTGGGCCGAGTTCAGCACTCGCAAGAAGCAGTACATCATAAGACGCACACTACGAGCGCTTGGACACGATCGGGATGCCAGAGGGCGACACGGCCCGCGGCATAAGCGCCCCAGTCGTGGCCTATTAAAATGGCCCGGGCGATGCGGAGCGCGTCGAGGAGTGCGACGAGGTCGTTCGCGAGGCGTTTGCTGGTGTACTGGGCGGGGTCGACCGGGGCGTCGGAGGTGCCGTAGCCGAGCATGTCTGGCACGACGACGCGGAAGCCCGCGCGGGCCCAAGGGCCTATCTGGTGGCGGTAGCCGTATGCCAGGTCGGGGAAGCCATGCAGGCAAAGTAAGGCAGTCGGGCCTTGTGGATTGGCGTCGACATAACCCCAGGTGTGTCCGCTGGGAAGAGTTAACTTAGGCATGGCTGACAAATCACTTCCCACACCTGAAGGGAAAGAAATTCCCAAATTTTGGTGTAGGCTCTTGGCTGAACCTGTCCTTTTGCGTTCCCGTAGTTATTTGTATGCCACATTTCGGCACCCGGGGACACATCATATCCAGCAAGGCCATGTATGACTCGGAAACGGCGGCGATCTGGAGTGCGCGACGCCAACGCCAACGAGACGCCGACCAGTGCTGAGTCTCAGCTTGCTATCCTCAGATATCCCCCAAGTCTTGGGCAGTTGGGTCCTGAGGTCTGGGGCCCCTGCTGTCTGCATGTCTTCGAGCTAAACCCGAGTTGAATCATGTCTGTACTCCGCGGTGAACATCGACGTGCGCAGAAGCATTGCACTAACAAATTGCACTCACGGCGACTCATCCAAAAAGTGCTGCGCAATCCCCCCAGAGAATTAAAAGTGCCACTGAGCAGCATTGTCTGTCATCCCTGAAAAACAGTGACGATGGCCGTAAGTGCCCAAGTTCAGCAAGGCACGATATTTAAATTGAAGCACCTAGTATGAGCGACGAGCTTGACGATATAGCAGAGGGAGCTTGAGAGTCTTTGAGGTCGAGGAAGGGGAGAGAGAGCATCAGATGGTGGTGGTAGGAAGGAAAGAGCAAGGAAAGTGGCACCGCTTTCGTGCAATGTCATTAGTGGTTAGCTCATTGATCTCATCAAATCGCGATCTCCTCGTGATCGCGCCCCTGTCAAAAAATGCCTCCGCGGCTTCAAAATGTAGTGAAAGCGCAGAGTGCTAGGATTGTCTTGGAAATGCGACTTCAGACGGAAATTCAGGCCCCTCAGGCTGCATGATTCCAACTCCAATCAAGCTAATGAGCGCCCAGCTCGATGAGTAGTATCCTAATAATTAGTCGCTTGACACTTCACACGATCATGTCAATACTGTGCACAAATTTCTGTGACCGAGTCTGTCTGAGCCGCACCGTCCTAATCAACGGAGAGGTTGACAGAGCTACAAAGAGCATAATGATACTACATAGCAGTCGGCAGCTCAATGGGGATAGGTCGAATCGTTGATGATCCTGGATCCCAACCATATGTTGATCATATGTCCATATCAGATATCGGTTGATATCGAGAAGACGGTCGAGGTTTTTCGTGCCGTCAGATTCGCGCCCTCTGAAATGTTATTCAAGAGTAAATTACTCCTGGGAGGGGCTGAACTCCGAGTCAGTCCACGTCAAATCAAACTAAGTAGTAGGGGGCTAGAGATTTCCCTCCATCTTCGCTCCATCACGGAGAGAGCGCTCGGGGAGCACGCAAAGGCCGGCCTCCATTTTCGGCTTGATATGCGGGAACTCACCGCTTCGGCTTCCATTCAGTCTGCACAGAAAGGTGTTGAGGAAAGACCTGGAAGACAATTTGATACAAGGTAAATCCACGGCCCAGAGCGCAAAACTCAACGAAGAAAACGGGTTTTGGCGGAGCTCATTGTGGGTCATGGTGGTGAGCCCAGTCCAATCAAAATCTCGACCCGGAGACATCCACGGTTTCGGACAGCTTCGGACTGCCCGGAATTCAATCCAGGCATCTTCTAGATGGCTTCCGCAGGCTGCCTCCCACGCCAGTGACAATGATAGAGTGGTTACGCGAGCCCATTGGCTGCCCACGGACTTTCGGGAAATTGTTCATCTGGTAGAACTACGCCGTAGACTGTGCCCCGAGCATACATGGCTGGGGGAACTGGAAGTCTGTCGACGGATGCATAGAGCCAAGTTCGAGTCGTCCGTCATGAGCTAGGCGAGTCGCATGCGTTGCGACCCGCTTCGGAAGTCCTTCTTAAATCGCACGGTGTACCCAAGTTCGCCGCAGTTAGCACAATTCTTGGCACGTGCTGGCCGCGCCCGGTTGTTGAGAAGGGCCTTCATAACAATGCGTTGTAATCTCCGTGGTTTTCAACGAATCCGGGGGAGGGAGCACGCTCGTTTAGATTGAGGACAATGAAATCTGCTGCAAAACGCCGTCTTGTAGTGATGAATCGAGCGAGAAAAAAGATGTCGCCAAGTTGCAGCCAGAATTCCAAGGAAGTCCAGTTTAAACTGGTGTCTTATAAACAGCCTACGCTACAACAATTTGAAGCTCGTGCCTCGCTTTGTTGTAAGTTAAAACCGCGTGATAAGTCGTTTGTTTCACGAAAGGTCCGGGAGTCGAAAGCACTAAGCACAGGTCGAGATGGGGCGGTCGTATTGCAGTACAGCACCCTTGCAGAATTCATCCAGTTGCAGAGTGAGATGAACAGCCGCGGATCAAGAAACAGAAATAGGTTGAGCACTGGAACTCCCGACTCATCGGGTAGAACGGAATCTGAAGAAGTATACGTAGCCTAGCAATTTAATCAAAGCGGCCAGAAGTACTAGGCGGGAGAAGACATGAGCGAGATCACGGATTGCAGCCGCAAAAGTCCTCCCTGGTAGCCGGACGTGCCCCATGGTGGCCCGTTGTGCGCACAAATCGGTGATGGCAAAGGCAAGGACCCGGAAAGGACCAAGATTCACCGCGGTCCAAATAACTAAGCCAAATGCATGACCCAACGAACGAGGCAAGACATCCCGAAAGCGATTTGGCGAGCCAATGGCGCATACGACCTGTTCAATGCCATAAGTATGGCAACGCTACTTACATACCAGCGCGCCGCGCGCGAAGATACACTGCGCAGCGTGATAGTTGTTCCGACATATAAATATAGTGTCAAGGGATTCTGCCCGAGATGACGGGCTAGGCGGTGTTTCGCCGAAGCCTTCTTCAGTTTGTACTAGCTGACGTTGAGCTGACGTGCAGAAAATGGGATTGCAACAGATTGAAACACAGAGTGCATCGCCCGACACAGTCCGAAGTGGTGAGGAAGTCCAGACCAGACTTGGTCGAGTTGTCGACCGTTCAGCTTGTTTGAGGATCATCTGGTAGTCAAGATATACACATCGCTTCAAAACTTCTGCGAGATGGACGAGGAAGACTCTCTTGAAAAAGTGCTGCAAACAGCACCGAACGAAACCGAATGACTTGCATAGGGCAGGATGATGTAGTAAAGGGCCCACCGGCGCCCAAGTTTTGTTTTTAACGTAAACCCGGACTCCGGAGGAACCAACCACTGGCAGAATCGGCCTCATCGCTTGAAGCCCAAGCAAGCCCAGGCAAGCCCTCGCAGACATTCGCAAGCCATGTGTATGTCTTGATCGTCGTTCAAGCGTATAGTCGCCAAGCAGCTGTCCCGCCGACCCAGACTACGACGTCGACAAAGTACAGCAAAGTACACATGCCAAACTAAGTTGTCAATCATGGGATCAAACAGGGATCTAGGGTTGACTTTCTGATTGGGATCATTGTGCTATAGCCGCCGCATTGACAGGCCCATGTAGGCGCCGCGGCGGTGCCCGGGCTGGGAAGAATGCGGGAGACTGTGGGAGATGATGTTAGCGGACCTATTAGAGATGACTACGACGAAAACTGACCTCACCTTGACCCCACCTTTCTCGTTTTCCCTCGTTGCACGATGGATAGCCCGCGAGCCTCACTTTCGATCAGCTTCGTTATCATCGGCGGAAGTATCGCGGGGCTGTCTTCTGCGTATGCGCTCTGCAAGGCGGGCCACAGAGCTATTGTTGTAGAAACCAGCGACGGGATAAGCAAGGTAGCGCTTCCTTGTGTGTACCGGTAGTTCAGTAACCCATTGCGTGATCCAGGTTGGCGGCAGCCTGCGGTGTCCTCCAAATATGACGAGGATTCTGAAGCAATGGCCCGGGATGCTAGAGATGTTTCAAGCCCGCGCAACGAAGTGCTCTGGGTACGGTTTCCGCATTTGGGGTACACCGATCTAAGACGGTTTCTAGGGCAGCATTTAGACGCTGTGTGTCAATATTCATTTTTTCCATGCATGAGGGGCTTACATTTGGGTTTTCAGCGGATACGTCAGAGCGCGTGGGATACATGAAGTTCCACGAGGAGATCATGTCAGAACTTGGAGCCGATTTCCTTATGCTCCAGTACGATGACCTTCGTCGCGAGTTGACCTCGCTTTGTTTGGCTGCCGACGTCGTATTCGAATACAAGCGGAATGTGGTGGACGTCAAGTCCGAGAACGGTTCTGTAACTGTTGTGTTGGACGACGGGAAACGATTAATGGGCGATGTAGTGAGCTGTCCCTTTTTCTATCAAGAAACTGGGTTTTAACACCAGGGATTCGAGGCCGTAGGCGCCGACGGTCACAGCAGTGTTGTGCGCTCACTGGTGGAGGAGTCACCTTCGGGATCTATACATACTGTCACTGGGTAGGTTTTGAAATTCTGTCAAAACGCGCACTCACTTGCAAGGCAGGATCAATATTTCGATCCCTGCAAGATGCGTCAAGGAAGACGAGGATCTGAGATCGCTGTGCAACGAGAAAGAGGTTCGTTATCTTCTTGGATCGAATCCCGGCAGATGCTTGAGAGTTGCAGTTGACGATTTGGATGGGCGCCGGTTCAAGCCTGATCGGAACTCTCGATGTAACGTCCGTCAACCATATTCCTTGCATTTACTGAACGACTTACATTCAGCATAGCGCGAACGTGTTTGACATTTCGGTGTGCTCCCCTGTGCGGTTAGACGTAGAGGACGGCGATTGGTACACGGAACACTCAGTAGGGGAGACCATACCCTCCTATCGGTTATCCGGCTGCGATCCAAGGTTCAGTTTAGTGGCTTTTTGTTGAAACCGTCTGATTTGTTGTAGATTGCAAAAGCTGATCCAGCAAGGATATGCATGCTGCCCCTCCGTCCAGGAGGTATACGAACACGACGAGATTGTCGGCCTCAATGGAACCGCTGTGCTAGTCGGGGACGCGGCTCACTCCGCATTAGTGCGTGATTCTTGCTGACGGCACCACATTGCTCACCGCAGTAAAGATACACGGCAGCCACAATTCCTCGATGGCGGTAAGTTGTTGAAATTTTCAACCAAGTGTGTGACTTGACTTGAACAACCAGGTTGAAGACGCAGTGACGCTCGGACGATTATTCTCGCGACTGTCAAGCCGAAAACAGATCCCGCTGCTCCTTAATGCTTACCGAGAGATACGACATCCGCGGACGAGTTCCACGCAGGATTCAGAGTACAACTGGTTCGAGCAATTTACCCTACCACCGGGGCCTCTCCAAGACGCTAGGGACGCGGGTTTCAATGCGACATTGAGCCCAGAGTTCGAAGACTTTGCCAATTGTGAAGCGTCGGAGGTGATAGTGAGTATCTGGGAGCAGTACATCATCCTTTTCAACCACGACGCAGACGAAGAGGTGGATAATTGGTGGTCGATGTGGGGCTCCGCAGTTGCAGCGTTGGCTTGACTTGCGCTGAGCATAGATTAGAGCCAGGACAATCGAGCGTTGAAAAGTAAATAGCTGGGTGCACCACCCCTGGAAAGCCTGGATTGCTGGGTGCCACCTTGGTGCCACTGGCAGTTTGTTGGTGGTGGTGGTCACAACCGGTCACAGGTAAACTGGTTACTCATTACTTCGGTCCGAGCTTCCGGCCGCCGAGATCCACGTGCCACTGGAGGTCGCTGGCAGCGACCTCCCCTGTGGATGGCAATCTGTGGACTCGGAGGTCCGTACCCTGCCGCGGCTTCGACTCGTACGATGCAACTCTCTTGAATACTCAGCTCTGGCGGTCTGTTGGCAGTGTCCCCAGCCAGGCGCGGTGCCCCCGGCGAACTTGAACTCGTTTGTTTTGCCCGGCTTTCCAAACTTCCAAAGTTTCCTTCAACTTTCCCCCCCTGCCTCCGGTTCGTTTCTGACGCTGCCTGGCTCGGGAACAAGGCACCAGGACCAAATCACGCAATCAAGGGGGCTGATCTGCGCTTCGGCGAGAAAACTTCAAATTGACCACAGTGCGGTGTTGAAAACAACGGCCAACCCGGATCTTGACAGTCCACATGAAGTAAGCGCACCATGGAACCACTTGTGCGTTCTTCCAGCCCAGAGTATTATCTTGTTACTCTTTCAGGCTCGCCAAGGCTTCCAGCCTATAAATTGATTCCCACGGTTGACTTATGTGAAAGGGGAGCCCCAGAACTTTCGGTCGTATACGATCTAATCCAAAGTCCAGGTTTTTTTACTGCCACGGCCATGATCAGTCCAAATCGACTCCCCTTCGATTTTTGCAGTGTGCCTTTCGCACTTGATTTGTACCAAGTTTTTCTGCCTCTTTTTCCCACTGCAATGGCTCGGACGAAAGTGAGGAAAGCAAAGGCACGCCCGTCGCCTTCGGCTGCCAGTGTTCTGGAAGATCTCTTCGTTGCTGACCTGCAGCCCGGCGGACTTAGCGTGGGCAGATGTTATACAACCTCCACCAGTGATGAGCAGTCTGATAAAGTTTCTGCGCCGCGATGCAGCTATCGGCCGCGATCGCACGAGCGACGACTCCAATGCGCTGGTTATCCCTGTGTCCCTCGCGCAGTGCTGCTGCGACTGATCCACATCGCATCGCTGCTGTGCATATGAAAGTGTGGTCGATTTACTCATCCGCGAGTTGGCGAGGGCTGTATACATGAGCATACCGAATCGACCCTTGAAGCAGAGTTAGATAACTGAAAAAAGTTACCACAGTTGATTTTTGTATACAAACTAAGAAAGAACGATATGGAGGACTCCGAAGTCAGGAACTGAGACCGGAGCAGCAGGGAAACGACAAAAAAAGATTGCAGGGCGATGCACCACAAAACACATTATACAAGGGCAAGCGAGAAGAACGAAAAAAAAAAATGAAGGCGAGGAGGTGGCTGTGCTTTGCACACTCTGCCAATCTGGAACCTTCTCCACTCGGGGGGCAAACTAGCTGGCAAACTGTTCGGTATGCTGCTACGATATTAATCCCGGTAGAGCCTAGAGGGGAATGCGAGTGTTCGTTAGAAAGGCGCATAAAAGGCACCAGGCACAGAAACATACCAGTTTCATACCAGTTTGACTACGTGTCGCATACGTGGTCGGTTGTCGAGTTTGATGGGAGGTTGAGCGCGATAAAGTAGATGGAAAATGGCTAGCGGAGGGCCTAGGCGTACTTGCGATCCTTGGCGTTTTTTTTTGACGAGGAAAATGTCTGCAAGCTCCAGGTTTTCAAGGCTGGACGACGTATAAACGCATAGTCGTGGCATGCTGCACAGAATATTCGGAGGATAATCGCTCGCAGTGAGTTTCTCATCGTAGGAATATGGTAGGAGCAAAACCAGAGCAAAACCCGAGGGGCAATGGGCGCTTCCGAGATGTGAGTCAGGGAATTTTGCAGACATAGAAGACAAGCGTGTGGAACACGGGAGTGCCAAAAAGACAGCGGATTCTTCTGTGGTACATCCAGCAGCTCTAGCTGGTCTTGAGCGTTTGAGAGATACCCGGTGAGCCGCACGCTGGCAGTGCCAGTGGGTCAGTCAGCGACAAGAAAGGGTTGCTTACTCAAGCTTTGTTCTGTTTGACCTCGACCACGATGCCCTCCAAACGCCCTACTCGTCGCCGCGGGCGCGCGCCTCACGCCGACGATTCTGACGAGGAGGAGATTGTGCGGGCTGCGCAGACCGACTCGGACGACTCTAACGACTCCCTGGACGAGTCTGACTCGGACTCGGACTCGGAGCCCATCTCGCGCCACCTTACTCCAAACACATCCCACAGCCCCGATGCCGACGAGAAACCGGCTCCGTTCTTCGCTGCGACCCCGGCGGCGTGGGCAGACCTCGTCGAGGAGCAGGCGTCGCTTCCGGTCATCACCTTTGGCGAGCTCGACGCCCACACCGTGCGCAAGGTCCGCATGGCAGAGCCTGTCACCGTCGAAGTCGTCGACGACGACGACCAGGACGCAGAGCAGCCGGTCGCCTCGTCGTCGCGCCATTCGCCCGCACCCCCGCCCCCCTTCGCCCGCCGTCCCAACAACCAGACTGCGCGGCAGGCGTACCAGCACCGCCTCGAGAGTGACCCATCCTTTGTGCCGGTCGTGGGCGAGTTTTGGGGCCATGACGACCGTCTGCTCGACAAGGACCTGCGCAGCCTCAGTGGCTGGTGGCGTGGCCGCTGGCAGGGCCGCGGCCGTGGTGTCTTCCCCCCGCGCGGCAGAGGCCGGGGCGGCTTTGCTGGTGGGCCCGCAGGCGCAGGTCAGTATCCACCCCCTACTGCCGAGTCTGACCCTGCGCTCGAATCGCCCATTGACCGCACCTGGACCCACGACGGCTTCGAGGAGATGCGCCGCCGCGAGGATACGCGTCTGCGCCCGCCGCAGCAGCAGCCTTTCGCTCCCCGGGGCGGCGCTCCGCTCCGCGGGTCGGCGTCGTTCCGCGCGCGCGGTGGCCCTCTGGGTCCTGGACGCGTCCCCGGCCGCACCTGGTTTGTGATGAAGCCTGAGCACATGTGGACGAAGCACCATGAGGCCTTCCTCTACTTTGACCCTGCCCTTAAACCGCGTCCAGGCCATCCCCCCGGCCTCCGCGTACGCCTCCCCGGCGGGACCTCGGTCATCGTACGCGCACTGCCTCGCCCACACCGCCCTGCGAAATTCGTGCGTCGTATCCCGGCGGCGGAGAACGAGTTTGTCGTGCGCCTCCCGCGTGCGGGTAAGGAGCGTGCTGCACCCCCGCCTCTGCCTCCCGCGAATACGAAGCCGACGCCGCCGCCAGTGCCTGAGCAGGATGCATTTGTCGTGAAACTGCGCCCTGCCCGCGCACCTTCGCCTGCGCCCGCACCAGCGCCTGTGCTTTCCCCGCGCACAAACCCGCTTCAGCCGGACGCGGACGGCTGGGTTCGTCCCGACCCCGCCGTGATCGCCGCCGTCTCTTCGCCACCCGCCGGCCCGCCACCAATGCTGCACCCCACGCCCGCCTTCTACCCCTTTGCGCCGCCGCCCGGCCTCGGCTTCGCGTTTCCCCCACCCCCGCCGCACTTTGCCACCCACACGCCGCAGCCGAGCTTCAACGGCCACCCACACACGCACACGCCGCAGCCCAGCTTCAGTCACACCCCACCGCCTGGCTTCGGGACCCCGCCAGGTGGTCCAATGCCCCTCCCGCCGCTCCCTCCCGGCGTCGCGCTTGACCCGCGCGGGATGCCGTTCGAGCTCGCGACCGGGCGCCCCGTGTTCCTGCAGGCGCCCGTGCACTACGGCGGGTTCATGCCCGGGCACGCGCACCAGCACTCGATGAGCATCGGCGGGCATGCCGCGCACCCCATGTCCATGGGGCTCGCGGCGGACCCCACGCTGTTCGCGTTCGCGCGGCCTGCGCGCGTGGAGATCCGGGCGCCGGGGGACGAGGGCGTGCCGCGCGAGGACGGGGACAGCGCGGAGAAGAAGGCGCGGGAGAAGGCGGGCGGGAACGCGAAGCTGCGGACGGGCGCGGTGGCGTTCGTTCCTGGCACGCCGGCCGCGCCGCAGACCGAGTTCTACGGGGTGCCCGCGCCGTACGACGGCGGGTACGCCCCTCCGCAGGGTGGCTACGTCCCGACGCAGTACTACTACCCGTACTACCCTGCGGGCCCGCCGGAGCAGGCGCCGCAGCCCCAGGCGCAAGGGACGGTGTACTACTAGTCGCGCCGCGCTCGGTCCTTCTTGTCTTCTCTCTTCTTTCCCTCGTCGCATAGCTACATAGTAACGTTATCCTTTTTTCTCAGGCTTGTCTCGTCTCCGTTCTGTCGTTCTCGCACTGGTTGGTACTTGTACATACCACTACATACATCTACTACATTCATCACGTATACATACTCTACGCTCACGCCTTTGTTCTGTTGGTTGCCTGGCTTGTTCTGCTGTTATGTGCTTGGTGTGAATTGACCATAATGGATGGACTGGCTAAGCTGCTGGAATTTTGGTTTCGATCAAGTTCTACAATATCAAGACAGACGGAACGTTACAAACAAGAACTTGAAAGCGTTGGTACAAGAGGACAACAGACAGAAAAACGGGCATTCTCATCCACGGGCGCCGCCGCAGCCACCAAACACCGCGCCAATGGTGCCTAAGCCGACACCGATCACGCCGCCCAGCCAACCCCACCATCCCGGCGCCTTAATCGTCATCGCCGCCTTGTCGAGCAACGCAAACCAGCTGCCCTTGTTAACAGCGGCGACATAGAACACGCGCTGCGCCCATGATGCGGTCGTCCCTGGGTATCGTCCTTCAATAACACGCCCTCAACCCCGCAGTGGTGCATACCTTTCACAGGCCCCGTTGGCCCAAAACCAAAGACGCCGAGGAGCGGGCGGAGGAGCCAGTATTCGGGGATGATTAGCATCGCGCCCGTGAAGAGGAGCGCCGCGAGCAGGTCGGGGTGCTGTTCAGCGAGGTCGCCTGCAGAATAGTGCGTTCAGTATGAGCGGTACGCGGAAAGGCGCGCGGGAACCCACCGAAGATCACGACCGTGCTCTCGATCGCGGGGCGCACGGTCGCCCAGTGCGCCCGCGCGCTCTTTGTCCATCCCGTTCTTGATGCACACCCCCAGGAGCGCCTCGCCCGCCTTCTCGAGCGCCCCGCGGACCGCCTCCGCGCGCGCCGCGTGGCTCGGCGCCTTTTCCGGCGCGGGGAACAGCACCATCAGCTCCGCGAGCACCACGGCGAACGCGCGATCGAGGTCCGCTTTGATGTCGTCCGTGCCAGCCTGCAGCGCGGCGGAGGCGTGCAGCTCCTCGTGCAGCGTCGCCGCGCCGCGCACGACCGCGCTCATGTGCGTGCTCAGCTCGGCGATCTTGTCGCGCACCTCTTGCGAGCGCTTGGACGCGTCCTCCATGAGCCGTTCGCTGTAGCGGCGCGCGCGGTCGCCAAGGTCCTGGGCCTGCCGCCAGAAGTCCTCGAGGTCGAGGTCCTGGGTGTGGAGCGCCGGCTGCTGCGAGAAGACATGCTGTTGCGCGAAGCCTGTGAAGCGATGAGCGGGATAGAACGGAGATAAAATCCGGGCGAACGTTGAACTACCGCTGAGCCAAGATGTCAATCTCGGTGGATGTATCGAAGATGTATGTACTTACCAGGGAGGAGGCCAACAGGGAGCTGGGCGGCGGCGGGGTGCACGCTGACGAGAGATGAAATCCAAAGGACTGTAAGGAGTGGGAAGTACAGAGGCTTCAGCTGCATGGCGGTGGGATACAAGGGAGTCCCAAGGGCGATACAGCAACCTCTGCCCTTTTCACCTAAGGGAGCTTCTACGCAGTCACGTGAAGGCCTGAGAGGGGGGTTTGATAGCACTAGTAAAACCCCCCTCTAAGGCCTGTCGAAGGCGTCGGAGCGCGAAGGCCTTTCCGCTTCGGGAAGTGCCATCAGTAGCGTGGTCGTCGCCGGCAGATCCCGCCCACCGCTTCTCGCTGCCGCTTCCCGCTTCCCGCTTCAGCGCTTTTGCGCGCCTCGCCGCCTCCGCCGACGTCCACCTCTGAATCTTCTGGTTCAGCTTCCGGGCCTTTGGTTGCTGCATGCTGCGCACTCTGTCTGTACCCCTCGCCTCTGCTTGTTACTTGTTCACAGCCCCCACAACCGGGAACTTGCTCTGGACTGATGGTGAAGTTGGTTATTGCTCGTTGCTCAGGCCTTCCGCCTTCTGCAAGCGTCTGTGGAGCACCCTTCTCCGCCTCGCGTGTCGACCACCTCTCACGGCCCTCCTGCACATCTCCGCTGCCTCTCCCTGTGCTTCTGTCCTTAATTGTCTCCAGTGACTGCTTAACACCTGTCCAATCCTGTACTATCCTTTAAATCGTCCTTCATCTTGCTTCCAACAACCTGTCACAGTAAATGCACCTTAACCTCTTGTTGTGTCGGAGGCCATCATAATCGAAGATTGATGAGTTCGCTGCTGGGTAGGTTGAATTGAGTCTTGGATGATAAGTTCTGATGGTATATTGTCAAGAACTCATTCTTTCCGGAGGCCTTCGACACGGAGGCCTTCGACGCGGAGGCCTTCGACGCCTTGTCGGAGGCGTCGGAGGCGTCGGAGGCGTCGGAGGCGTCAAAGGTGTCGAAGGCCTCCAATCCAGACTTTTGTACTCCACCAAGAATCAACAACCGATGATCTAAGTATTCTATGAAGGTTAACCTGACAGATTATGGGCCGATAAGTGCTCAATAATGTGCTGCAGTTGGAGATTGATGATTTTCTGAGCCTGTTGTAGGCTATCGACCCATCGTGACGTGGAGCTCATTTCACCTAACAAGAAAAGGTTTCTGATGACATCTAGAAGGTCACAACATAACCCGCAACACATAGTCCATTAGGCATTTCGGTCACGGTGATACTTTTGAATATTTCAAGTTGGGCCTCAACTTCACACGGTTCAGCCTCCCACTCGGAGCCAAGTCTTTACCTCTACCATCTGTATTATGAGTCTCAAATACAGTGGTCCAGCCCACTCCTCTCGATGATTGTGTAAAATTCAACACATAGAGAATACACATATTGAAGGTGTCGGAGGCAGTGTTCGTCCTGAAGGCCTTCACTTGGGTTTCCAGAACTCTGAAGGCCTTCTGAACCCCGAAGGCCTTCACTGAATGCCTGGCTGAAGGCCTTCCATGATGTTCCCACGCTCCTTGGCCCGATCAGATTAGACAAGCCAAACTTTACAATGTAATAAAAGTGAAACCCGTTGCCAGAATGCATCTCTGTTCCTCTAGCTCAAGTTCCTCCTCCGGATGTGTAGTGCAGTGTCAGTCATTGGTTGGCCATCAATGCACCAGCCATTCCACCTGATTCCACCTTGTGCTTCACACAGGCCTTGCAATATGTCCTGTGACAATTCTGTGATGTCAAAAAATTCTGCTTGGCCCCTGGTGGAATTTTTGTATGGTGTGTTCTCAGGTATCTGAGAGGAAGGGCGTAGGCATGCGACGAACTAAGTCTAGAATGCGAAAATGGGCAATTACATAATGCATGCACGTGATTGGTGAAGGCTTTCGAAAGGCCTTCACCTCCAGCCGACAAAAAACTGAAGGCCTTCATGAACCCCTACTGAACCCTTTCACATTCAGAAGGCCTTCGGGGTTCGGGCGAACACTGGTCGGAGGTCTCCTATTGTTTGAATTAATGAGATTGGTATTGTAAACCTCAGGCCTCCGGTTTGAGGTTACCTCGAGGCCACCCCGAGTTTACACAGTAACATATCAACAGTTCCATATTCAATAGGCGGACAAGTATGATGGGTAATATGTCAGATTTTGATGTTTTCTTCCGAAATCTTGTGCTCAGACCTGTCATAGGCATCCTATCGGCCATGCGTATATACTATAAGCTTCCAAGAGCTCCGCTGAATCCATTCCATAGTCGAAGCTTTTCATTTGTTGCGAAAATTCATCCTATCCATCTGCCATACAATTTAACTATAGTAGAACTTGGTTGACTTTAGCACTTATTCGTGCACTGGGAAAAATGTTAGTAAAATACATGATCTAATGATTAATTAGGGTCCGGGCATAGGACAGCTTTAATTTGGGCATAGTCCCAACAATTTCCGCACAGAATTCGGTACACAGTGAATTTATTACATTCAACAAACCGTTATATGTGTTGTGATTGGTCGATCAATCTCCGGCCCGAGCTGCCCGACCTTCACTCCATCCAACCCCTTTCCATGTGGAGTCAGTGGATAATGCCAATAGATGCCATGCATCTTCTCAGATATTTGGGTCCCTCCCATATATGATAAGGGAGTCGAATAAATTGGATTGGTAGGTGCAGTAGGCCTTCGAGGCACCTACGGCCGCCTTCTGCGCCTTCGACACATCGCCTTCCACCGATTTTGCACCTTTCTAGCTGGCTGAATAACATGGTTATTTATGTCTAGTACGACTGGAATCGTTGAAAAGAGATGATATATTGATTGAGTTTGAATAGAGTGACACAAGTTTGTAAACAAAGGGAGATGAATTGTCCTGAATTGAAGACCTATCACAGAAGTATACCAGCTTACCCTGAGGGACATGCAATCGACCTCTGATGCATATGACACCTTTGACACCTCCGATGCCTTTTGATGCCTCCGTCACCTTTGACACCTTCAAAGCCACCTTCGACGGCTCCAACGCCTCCGCTGCCTCCGACGCCTCCAACGCCTACATTGCCTCCGACGCCTCCAACGCCTACATTGCCTTCGATGCCTCCGCTGCCTCCAACGCCTCCAACGCCTTCGATGCCTCCGATGCCTCCAACGCCTCCAATGCCTTTCGATGGAATGTGAATCTTCTGGGATCAGAGTAAGGTCCCGGGCAACAAGCTGGAGCTCTCAAAATAACTTATCTTGTAATTGATGTTCAGCCGATGGCCTCCGACACAACGATAGATGAGAGAATCACCGGATGTTGACCGGATGGGCCTCTTTGAAGCAAGAACAATTGGAATAGCCGCAGGGGCAAAGGTGGAGGCCGCACCACACAGGGAGAGCAGGAAAGTACAGACAGAAGAGCTGGCAAAAGCGATGCTCAAGAGTGGCCACTGCTGGCAGGAGGCATGCAGTGCGGGAGGTGTGTGGGAGGAGTAACCGTATTGTTTCGAAGAGATGTGGTAGAAATCAGCAACGAGGTACATTCAGAAACAGAAGGAGTGGTGGTGGCGGCGGGAGGTGGCAAAGGGCGGTGCGGCAAGCGGCAGAGCCGGAAAAACACAGGCACCCGTGCGCGAGACAGTCGCAGAAGCCCATAGGAAGCGCAGAGAGGAGAGGTCGGTGGTGGGCAGCAGCAAGGCGGGTGGCGGGCGACAGCGAGGCGGGCGGCAGGCGACGCGAGGTGCGTGGTTCGGGAAGCGGGAAGCGGGAAGCGCCGGCGAGAAGCGGTGGGCGGGATCTGCCGGCAACGACCACGCTACTGATGGCACTTCCCGAAGCGGAAAGGCCTTCGCGCTCCGACGCCTTCGACAGGCCTTAGAGGGGGGTTTTACTAGTGCTATCAAACCCCCCTCTCAGGCCTTCACGTGACTGCGTAGAAGCTCCCTTAGGTGGCCCTTTTATAGCGTACCAGGAAGACACGTTCCGGATCGAAAGGCTATTATTGACCTCGTAGGCGCCCTGGTAAGTACTTAAGTACTTAGCGCTTAGCGCCCGCAAGGCCTGCACGCGACAGGCGAAGAACGCTCAAGGATAACCGCATACAACTGGAAGGATGATTCGACCATGCCTAAGTACCTCAGAGTGTTGAAAGTCACCAGTCTGCGTCTGGTAAATCTGCCAGAGCTGTACTAAGCCCGAGCACCGATTCAGAGATGATCTATATCAGAATCAAGGTCCCAATCATTACAGCTTGAGCAATCCAGTGCGCATTTAAGCCGCGTCCAGGCTTGTAAACAAGCGCCATGCAGTGGAGCCGAGATACTGCAGCCTGGTCCAAGGGAGGAAGGTCCGTAGCAGTGTTGAGATGGATGAAGATCCTTACTGCAGAACGTGAAAGCAGAAACGGAGGGTGCAGTCGTTGTCCGAGGCCCTGCTGTGTCATGATTGCGATATCGGGACTGTGCGGACCGAGTTGTTCTGAACAGCAGATTAGATCTCTCCTCAAGCGCTCAAGGTTCTGCAAAATGATACCTCACTTCATTTCTCAAGTGGCCTATCGGACCACCGTATTTTTTGGTGCCCGGAAGTTCGTGCCCTTGATTTGATCGAGGCGTTGGCCCTACTAGCCTAGAAAATCGACACTGTAAACTGAGGAGGAACCCGAGATTTTGGGGCACCGATCAGCTGCACACGACAACGCAAGATAGGCATATTGTGCCGAAACCCGAGGTCAGAGATCCATGAAAGACACGAGGTGGATCAGATAGAGCTCAAAGGCTTGCACACCGGGGGCCTTGAGTTGTAGACGAGTTGATATGGCACCGACCACGTCGGCATTTGTTGTGAGCTTTGTGGTGCTCAGGTGCGGACCGTTAGGAGCTCGGGCCATCTTCTCCTGAAATGGGGAGGAAGCGACGTGGAATGGGACCATAAGGAGTCCCCAGTCGAATGATGCTGGATGAAGAGAGGGGACATCAGAATTTCGAACGGCCGTTCGTGAATCGTCCAACTTCGGCGTAGATTGCAAAAGTCGGCAATCGCCCTCCGTTGGGACCGTCGAGTCCAGAAGCTTGAGAGAGAGAGTCCTCCAAGTGCTCCAAGGTCATTCCACAAAAGCCTGAAGTCGCCAGCACTGTAGTAGGGAGATAGAGGTAAGCAAGAGGTGCTGAGGTGAGTATTCGCGCCATTCTTGAACGAGGAAGCTCAGCGATTCGGTCTTTCAAGAAGGTCGTCTAAGTCGCAACTGATGTGCAAGATTCAATAGAGTCGTCTCCGACTGAAGGACGAGAGTACAGGGCAAACGTAGATGAACGCAGAGGTGAGGGAGCGCGGTCACGAGGAGATTGCGATTTGATGGGATCACTTGCGGTCAAACACATCCCCGGCCCGTAAAAAGGCGAAGCTTGCAAGTTGCCACAGCCATCCCTCTTTCCTTTCTACCACCACCAGCTAGCGTTCCCTCTAAATCTTCGACCTAGGTCTTATGCAGGCCATCGTCAAGCTTATCCTGACTCTTACACCAGCCTGAGGGGGGTAGCTGCTTTTTGTCATTCCAAGGTGGCTTTCCGCAATGCAGAGTCTTACAGACTTTCCCTGCTCCCCTGCCACAGTTGTGTGATCCAATGTGACCCGCTCTTTCTTCCTCCTATCTGATAAACTCCTCGTTTCCTTCCAGTGGGTGGCTGATGAGTTGATATGGTGTGCATTCATCTTTTCTTTGCCACTAGTTCCTCCTTCCAGCCCACTTCACCGATCGCACTGCCTCACTGAGTCCCACTTTTGAAACTCCTTTCTGGTGTTAGCTCGCACGCATTTTACAGTTTCGCATCCCGTGGGGGGTATCAATTTTTTGACTGTGCAGTGCCCCACCATTGACCAATGCCATCCAACCTTGACGGTTAACGATCAATAAGCGCAGAGCTGCCCGCACTCTTCGCAAGAATCGAAAGAGCTTCTGATGCTTACAGTTATGCAGTACACGATGCAGCTCACCCGCCCCGACTTATCATATGTCTCGTTAGGAGCTTGATGAGCGAGCACAGCCTTCGTGATCTGATCAACGGAAGCACATTGGTATTGCTTGTTTGGGCCTGCTCGTCCTTGGAGCCCAAAAAGGCATGTCAGCGATCCTTTTATCTGGCTGGTATGCTGCGAGTGAGCCCCCCCCGGGCACAGGATCATCTTCGTAATACCTGTTCTGGTCTACTGTATAGTGGCTGATATTCTCCAGGAAAAGTATGTCTACAATCTCAAATCGGATTATCAGTTTGGGAGTTCCGGCGATTCTTCTCATGAATTCAGAGATGTAGAGTCAGCAAAAAGTGGTATAGTCGAATACTTGAGCACAACAATTGTATCAATTTTGATACTTAAATTTCTTTGTTTTTTACAAGCTTGAGATATCTTTCGTAGCCCATTGTCCCACTCATCACTGGCCAGTGATGCTGGGAGTTGGCCCCAAGCTCTCTCGCTGCCCTAACTTGAATAGGTCGTTGAAGCTCTCGAGCCTCGGAAGCACTGATGATTGCAACAGACTTTGTTCCGGAAGACTCTAAGCTACGAACCAAGTAGATGGCTCGACGGCCGCCACCACAGTCTGATGAAACATATCGTCGTCGGTGGCCCACAGGAAATATGAGCAGCGAGGCTTGAGCGATTCTTGCGCGGGGCTTAGACAGGCAACAAGGATCCGCGGTAAACGCGGGCCGAGATATTGATGGGGTCACACGGGATTCGATCAGTCCCTGTTTGGCTGCCTGAGGCCTCGCTCCTCATCGTCCTCAACGCCGACCATGCCGCCCCAGCCAGGAATGTTCCCCGCCCCATACCCATCGTCCTCCAAAGACCCCATGAACGTCAACTACCACCACAACGCGGTTGCCGGCCCGAGCTCGCGCACACACAGTGCGCTTTCCTTTGTCCATCGTTTTTTCCTGAAAAGAATCGATTCCTTTGCCAGACATCGCGATGGACGACGTGAAGAAGGACACCAAGAAGCGCAAGGACCTCTCCGGCAAGCTTGGGAAGGAGATGAGCGACCGTCGGGACGAGTGCGTTGTGCTACCAGTTTTCGTCGAAGTCCAGCCAGCTGACCGGATGCCCCAGCGGACGCCACTACAACGAGACGGTGTCGGCGCTGCAGCGCACCGCACTCCAGCTCTCGACCCGGCCCGAGACGCTACCCTTGTACGAGCTGCGCCTGTTGCCACTCTCCCTCGAGCGCTCGGCGCTGCTCGTGCAGCTGGAGACCGAGGAGAAGCACGCACTTGACTGCGCGCACCTCGCATATGAGGAGGAGCGCCAGCGCGTCGAGGAGGAATGGCGCCGCGGCCGCGACCGGGTCCGCGAGCGCCTCTTAGAGGGCATCGAGGAGCGCCGCCGCCGCGCACGCGAGGAGAAGGAGGGCGAGGGCACCGTCGGCGGTATGTCCCGCGCTTCACCCGTTCTCGTCTCGCTGATTCCGCTTCCAGACGCCTCAATGGAGCAGTCGCGGCCGCACATCACGCGCAAGCTGCGGAATAAGATGGGCACGTCGCCGCCCCCGACGCCGCTCGGCGCGCCGGGGTCGACGCTCACGAATGGGACGGGCCTGATCAGCAACCTGCCAATCACGTCCGGGCCCTTCCTCAACCCACACTCGCTCTCTGTCGACGAGATCCCGTCGCCGTTCCCGCTACCGTTGACGTCGACAACGATCCCGGGCGGCGGCATCGCCGCGGGGAGCGCGGGGCCCACGGTGGGCACGAACGGGCGCCGGCGACCGAAAGGCAGCGGGACCCATCTGAGCCAGGCGATCGGTGGCCTTGGGAAGAGCCTCGCCGCGCTGACTGGGTGCAAGGAGAGCGAGGTCGAGAACGACCTGGTCGAGATTCGACGGGCTAATAAGCGCCGACGGGCCGCACAAGCAAAATAAAATGTTGTTTTATCATTACTCTAATTTATCCGGGGTACGGGCTTGACTTTTCCAATGCGATGAGAGGTCCTTGCATTCGTTTCATTAGTTACCCAGGTATCGTACAGTGTCATTAAATAGATCGGAGGCTTTCATCGCTCCTCAGAAAGCAGGGGTGTCCTCTCCGTAGCGTTATACGGAGACGCCGCTGTCGAAGGTCGCTCGGCATCAGCAGGAAGCGTGTTCACAGCGTCCACAAGTGGCTGAGTAACGTCCGCCTTGCAAACAGGACACTGGAACGTGTCAGAAACTTACATGGCGCTGGGAAAAGACATAGCGCTCACCAGCTTCTTCCGTTGGATAAGCCACTCGTCCACTTCCGCAAGATGGAAAATGTGATGGCAAGGCAGCACGCGCACTTTGTCGCCCTTCTCAAACTCGGACAAGCATATCGCACACTCGACTTGCGTATCGAACCACGCGAGCGGCTCAGCGGGCAGTGTTGGCTGCGACGTAGAAGGGTCGGGGTCGGGTTCCGAGGACGCCACAGGCTCCGACGCGGGCGTTTCCGCCGATTCGCCAATTACACTGGGAGGCTTGCCATCTGCGCTCCCCTCGGCTGCTGGCGCGTAGGGATCCTCCGTGGGCTCGTGTTTCTCCCAGCCGCTGCCCGTCCAGACGCGCCACGGGAGATTGTGGACAACGTCCTCCGGCGCGCGGTCACGCTGGGCTGCACGCGCAGCGCGGACGCGGTGGATCAGGAGGGTGATGAAGGTCAAAAGTGAGGGGAGCAAGAGGATGATGATGAATGTGATTATAGGGCTATCGCGTTACATCGTGAGTGAAGCTCGAGAGAGCGAGAGATGACGCACGAGTACCACTCCCATGCACTATACTCGGCCGTTATTAGTAGCGACAGAGTGCGCAGGCCCGAGTGGGAGGTGTTCGAGGCAGCAATGAGCGATGAGAGGTGGAAGTAATCCGAGTACTTGATATATGTCGAGGGGATCTTGATGTCCGAGGCGTCTTCTGGGTAGATGCCGATCGAGACACGAAGAAGTGGAGAAGAAAATGAATCTGACCTGGACTGAACATATTAACCAGGGTGTCGGGGTAGCCAGTGATGTCCGGGTTCTCGCCGCCGACAACAACCGCACGCGCGCCGAGTCGCTGAGCCTCCCGGACCTTCTTCACGAACTCGCAGCCGCCACGCTGAACGAGGGCAATCCAGGTTTCGGACGGATCTGGCTTGTGCGGACCCGAGATACAGAGAGAAGGGCAGCCTGTGTTGGAGGACAGGAGGGAAGTGTTGGAAGGGCAGGGGACCGTAAACTGCGAGTTGCGTTCAAATGAGGTGCATCAAGAGCGGAAAAGGACGCACAGAAGAGAGCGGAATAACATAACCCAATATTGGATCGTTGATCTCGGCGCCGAACGCAGCTGCAAGGGTATTAGCTACAGTGCAAGGTCGCTTGAGTAACGCGTATACCTGGTCGAGAGGCGAAGGAAAGAACCGGGGAGCGGTCTACGACAGAGACGGTGCTTTCTGCACCCCAATTGGAAGCCCATCCCCACAGCCAGTTCTTCTCGGATCTCATGGAAACAGCCAGAGAGGCTGCTTCGGTGTGCGCCTCAGAGGATGTGGGCGCTGCAGAGACATGGAAGTGCAGAAGAGAGGAGAGGAAGGGCAAGAGGATTGCCCTCATGGAGGGAGTCGGAGAAAGGACACGTGCTACCAGATCGGGTCAATTCCTTCAACTGGTAACGCCCATGTCGCCCAGAACAACCCAGAACGAGCCTCGGAAATTCGACCAAGGAGGCCAGATTGTGGATTTGTGGGACTACTCACCTCAATCGCATTAATCGCATCAGCACCGGGAAAAATAGGGGTGTCCTCTCACGACTCCAAGTTATCACCTTTTGGAGAACATGACGTTCTAGTTCTTTAACCCAATGCTTCGACTACGGACCCCCACATCGACCACCAATTGTCCACCTCCTCGTTTGCGTCGTGGCTAAAAAGGACAAGATACTGCTCCCAGCTTTGCACCAGCAAGGCGGACGCTTCACAGTTATGAAAGTCCTCAAACTCCTTGCTCAATGTCGCTTTCAAGCCCCCGTCTCTGACATCCCGAAGCGGCCCAGATGGCTCGGAAATGTTAACGAGAGACTGGTACTCTGACTCTTGCGTCGCCCTTGTTCGCGGATGTCGTATCTCTCTATATGCATCAAGGAGCAACGGGATCTGCTTTCGATCTGACAATCGCGAGAATAACCGCCCGAGCGTTATGGCATCTTCAATCTAGTTGTTCAAATTCGTTCGAGAATCTGCAGCTGGCTCCGAGAAAACTCGCTCACCGCCATCGAGGCATTGTGGCTGCCGTGTATCTGGACTTTGGAATGAACAATGAATGGGCTGCGGAGATCAAGAAAAACACACTAGTACAGAGTGAGCGGCGTCGCCGACGAGCGCAGCCGTTCCATCTAGCCCGACAATGTCGTCTTGTTCGAACACCACTTGAACGGTGGGGCAGCACGTGTATCCTTTCTGGATTAGTTTTTGCAATCTGCACACTAATCAAACGGTGTCCAGACGAAAGCCATCTAAATGAACCTTGGATCGCAACCGCGCAGGAGTTCCAATGGTAAGGTCGTCTCCAAAGCGTGGTCTGCGTACCAATCGCCATCTACGAATTCAAGCCGCATAGGGCTGCAGACTGAGAGATCAAATGTTTTGGCACTACTCTGTGAGTCAATCAGCAGACGCCTAGAGTATGACTTTGGAGCTTACATCGAGTGCGCCGGTCAGGCTTAACCCATTGCCCATCCAAATTGTTAACTACCGCCGTAAATTATGGGTTCTCATAGGGAGGTGGACACGAACCTCATTATACTCGCACATCGATTCCAGATGCTCGGTCGCTTCAACAACCTTCGTCGGTATTGAAATGTTTATGCTTGCTACCAGTAAGTGCGCGTTATAGCACAGGTTCAGAACTCACCCTGCGACGGTATGTGTAGGCTCCAGATGGTCATCCACAATTTCGCGTACGATACTGTCACGGCCGTCAGCGCCAATGACCTCAATACCAGTTGTGAGTCAGTTTTGCGAATATTAATGAAACGCTTACAATATCACCAATTAGGCTCTTCCCGTCGTTCAGCGCGATACTTACAACGCCATCATCGGATTTGACCCCAACCACGGTGCGCCCATATTCAAAAGCGACGCCCGCGGCCGAGCAAAGCGAGGTCAATTCGCGACGAAGGTCGTCATGTTGCAGAACAAAGAAGTCGGCCCCGAGCTCGGACATGATTTGCTCATGGAATTTCATGAATCCCACGCGCTCCGACGTCTCCGCTGGTAATAAACGTGAGCAGGCGATACCAAACCAGTGACTCCCCGGCGCACCACCTCTAAAGGATATACTGAGAAATGCCTTAGATCGAGGCCTTTCTGAATGCGGAAACCCATGTACCCAGAGCACTTCGTCGCGCGCCTTTGAAATAGCGCCGCCATCCCAGGCCACTCCTTCAAAATTCGTGTCATATTTGGGGGAGATCTCACGCTGCCGGAAACCTTGGCCATGCTTGTGTGAACGAACTCATATCTGGTCTAGGGAAAGATCACCTTTGTCCTTCCATCGCTTTTTTCCACGATGATCACTTCGTGTCCGGATTCGCTGAGCGCATACGCAGTGGCCAGCCCTGAAATGCTTCCTCCGACTATAAGGAACTTCAGGGAACATGACGCTCGGTGGGATTTTATAGCCATGGGGGAGGAAAGAGGGCTTGAGGAACGCGGGCTTGGGTAGGTTTGGCCCCATTACTCCACCCAAAATTATTTAAACCTTTTTCAGTTATGTTGCCGGGCCCCACAGCTTAGCGCAACTCGAAGGGCCACGCCTTCTGTCGCGTCGTATTTGTACGCGCCGTATCCGTATGGGCATACACTGCTTATAAAACCAGCACCCCTGGATAACAGAGCAGCTCGGCTAGGCTTTGATATCGACTGAACTGCCAAAATCAGGGGAAATCAGCAACGCCCAATACTCTCCGCCGCGTTCTCCTGTTCTCGTTTACCGACCTTCCTTCGGGGGCTTTCTGGACCATGTGTGTTACCGGTGTACGCTTTGGGATGTCAGATAACGCCCGCGTCTTTCCAAGCTGGAAGTAACTTATCTCAAGTTTGCGATTGGTTTGCGGTATATCGAGGCAAGTAATCAGCCCCCTCAAGCCGACCTTGGTACCCTACTCGTCGACACAAGTCCGGTCTGGAGGCTTCCGGTTTTCTCACAATCTCAATGTCGGCCCTTGGATCCGTCGTGAATGCCATTTTGGTTTCTAGTCCCCGCCATTGTGGGTCCGAGAATGCCATAAAGCGGCATAGATCATGGCGCATTTTCTAGCTACTGGGCTGGCACTTGGAGTCATTTGCGGGTCGGATGAGCTCGGACTACGCAACGCAAACGTTGATTTCAAGCTTGCTCAAGACTCTGTTTCTCCACATCATTGACGAAATCAAACTCCAGCTATCGATGCCTTCGGTAACCTCGTGTCTGCGGCAACCGCAAACGAAGATTCTTGATATTCCTATTTCTACATCACATCTTCTCGTTGAGTAATGCCGCATATGCGAGCGCGACCAGCGGGGGAAGTTGGCGAGGAGATATATAATCACTGACCTCAAGAATGGACCCACCACGACAATGTCTTGCCCCGACGGTCTTTGTAAATCACCCCCCTCGACATTCCCGCCTCTGAATCTTCATATGCTATGGGGTTTTCCCAAAACCATTCTTCTTTTCAGTCATTCCGATATTGTACCTATCCTGGGACCATCGGTATGCGCCTCGTAAACTTGTGCTTAGCAAGTCCGTAACACTCCCTTCTAGTTGGCCGTTTCCCTGGTGCTTGCTGGGCCCACAGATATGACTGCCTTTATCTGCGGATTTATATGGCTGGAGCTCCATCTGCTCACCTTCGAGGTAGGTTTCTTTTCCCCGTTCCCATTTATATGATTGGTCTAACGGCCGGAATGTATAGATAAAAAATCAGGTGAGCCGCCACAGTCGTTGATCTAATGACACCCTTCATCACATTTACTATGTCTTCAGTCAATCGGGGTCGAAGAAGACCGGCTTTCGAAACCCAATCGCCCCATCGTATCAGGAAGAATCTCCCTTGAGACTGCCCAAACGCTTTACCTTTGCGTCGGCATGATTTCTGTGCTGTACAGCGTGTACCAGCGCGTGCTGTTGTGCAGCACCGTTTACATGGTCGCCATATACTGCTACAACGAGATGAGTATGTCACGCAACTGGTTCCTCAAGTCGTTCCTAGGAGCTCTTGGATATGTGTGCTATTGCTGGGGCACTACGATCATATTCGGTAAGTAATTTCACTGTCGCCTTCGACGAGCCGGTTTAACTGGGTCTCACAGACCACGGAAAACCTCTGTCTCGGACCTCTATCATCGCAGTTGCGATCAGTGGGCTTGTGCACACCACGACGGTATGTCACAAGAGACTCATATCTTTCTGCCTTCAAGTTTTCAACACAAAATACATGTAGGGCCACGCGCAGGATTTCCGGGACCGTTTCGGAGATGCTGCAATCGGGCGAAAGACCCTGGTCCATATCCTGCCTGCACGCATTGCGCGTTGGTCTTTGATGGCACTCGTTGCCGCCTGGACTGTTGGCCTTGTCTATCTGTGGTCTCCTCCCGCCCTGGTCACCATCTTCTTCTCAGTCTTGTGCTGCATTGCCACCGTCAGCTATGTTCTAGATCACTCTGTCGAAGCGGACAGAAACTCCTACTGGTGGTACAATGTAGGCACTTTAAACTGCTCGAGGGGCCCGACTCATATCATTATTTTTAGATGTGGCTTATTACGGCCCACCTCCTTCCAATTTTCAAACGGCTTGAAGACGCTGCCCTTTGAATTGTTATGGTATCTCCCCTATCTGTCCCGGTTACTAGCAAATAGGTTGTATGTATCTTTATTCTACCCGAGACACAAGTGGCGGTTTTCCGAACTTCGACCTGCTTCAACACGAAGTGAAATCAACATCATGATGGCGCTTACGCGTGGCAGCCAGGAACCCGAGGGCCTCATCGGTTCTTGGAAATTTTGACACAAGTTCAAGTCATGATGTGGATTTTAAATTGAACCGTGGGAAATCCTCCGGCAGGTTCGGCACATGGTTCCTAAACTGAGTGCGCATTCCAGGCTGCTCGACATCATCGCAGTGAAGCCCATGGTTGGTTGAAGTTGAAAGCTCGGGGAAATTGGTACATCCATTACCACTTGAAAGACTGTCGGTCAGACAGAAGACACCGAAGGCACAAGAGCCTATGGATTCCAAATGAGCGGCGCGGGGCCGCGCAGTACGATGAGATAGGGCTTTTATTATAAGAGCGGCATTTCTTTGAACAGGCATCCTACAAGCGCTGAGGGGCAGCTGACAGGTAGTCACTGCGTTGATTATCTATGTCTATGGAACCTCACCGAAGTTTCGTAACTCACTCTTGCCATTCTTGGCAATTTTCTCACGGTTGAGTAAACACACGGCCGACGCGCGAGTTGACATTCCGCGCGGAGAACAATCGGCTTGTGTTTCTATTCAGTCTCGGGCCCTTTAAATTTGTTTCGTGAGGAAATGCTTGGTCACGCACCGCCCGGCACCTTCTCGTTTATCTACTTATATCTACTTATACAAAGGACAAGGGTTATGGCGGTCAGAGTGCACTTTTATTATTTAGCGCAAAAAAGGGCCATTTGAGCAACATTTTCGGCTGAGAGCAAAAGTTCTGGGCATGAGCCCAAAAAAATATGTGACCCAAAAAAAAGACTTTTTTTTTCCACGCGCGCGCAAAGTTTCCACGTGCAGAGCAATTGTTTGCCTGTGCGCGCAAAAAAAAGGTGGTGTGGCTGTGCCAAGCCGGCTGATGTGCTGATGGCCTTGATCAAATGCTTTCGGCCACTTCCATACAAGCACCATGTAGGCAGTTGACAGGAACTTGAATGAGCAGTGAAGTCTAAGGTAGCTACTCCTGATTACATTGTGGCTCTATCATTCTGGGGCCAGATACAACCATTGAATGAGCCAACTTGAAGCCTCATGTTGATATTGCTATATGCCTGATAGCAATAAGGCAAGTCCACAGAGGTATGATTGAATGGGGTCAGCAGTGGTGGTCTCAAGCTCAGTGGGACTATGTGCTGTAATACTCCAAGTCAGCACAGGGATACACCTTCAGGTCTCGTCTGTCTGGGCTCCTGCCGACACCATTTGATCAAGGCAATCAATGGATCAGCCGGCTTGGCACAGCCACACGCACCTTTTTTTGCTCACAGGAAAACTATTGCTCCGCATGCCCGGAGAGTTTGCGCGTACCTTGAAAAAAAGTTTTTTTTTCCATCTCCCTGATTTTTTTAGCTCAGGTCCAGAATCTTTCGCTCTCGGCTCAAAATAGTGCTCAAATGGCACTTTTTTGCGCGAAATAATAAAAGTGCAGTGTGACCGCCATAAAGGGTCACATGATCGATCTACTGACCAATGAAAATGTATCTTGCCTTTGGCCACGCGTGGACAAACACCGGACTTCTTCGGCCGATGGCAAGTCTTTCCTGTATCCTTGCTGTAAGTATCCTGAAATCCATGGACTGTGATATTGTAAGGCGCAGCACGAGGGCCAGGAGGTCTGTTATAAGGGTGGTGGGGTTTTATCTTAAACAATCACACCCTATGAACCAATCCAAGAACTATATTGAATAGAACTAGAAAGGTGCACGGCGGGTAGATGTCAGATGAGCATCCACACGCCGGCAGCCGGTCTTGTATAGTACATGCAAACAAGTATCTACAATAGATGCGCACGTGATTAGTAAGATAGGGGCCGCGAGGCCCACAGTCGTTACACCCTCCCCCCCAGGACGAAGTCCGAGCTTTCTATGATTTTTCTGGAGTGGGGGGCGCCGGGGGCACCACAGACGTCACGTCCGCTTCTGCCCCAGCAGCGATGGTCGGAGACGCGGGTAGCGCGACCTCGGTCGGGGCCTGGGGGTTACTTGGGCCCTCGACTTCCCCATCTTCGCGGCCCGTCACAGGCGCGGTATTAGGGGGGGCCTCGGGCGGCGGGGGCGTTTCCGCCGGCGGCGGGGGCATTTCCGTGTCCACGGTGGGAGTGACCGCGGCTGGGGCGTGCATTGACGCGTAGATTCCGCCCGCCGGGAATCGTGGCGTGGTCGTCGTGATGCCCTCTCGTACAGGGCCGTAGTGGATCTCGCGCCAAGGCGTAATCTGTGCGTCCGGGAGTCGTAGGACGTCCATACTGTCCCGGGGTGGGTCTCGAAACACGTGCGCCGTCGGGTCCACGTTGTGTTCCCGGAAGTTGCGCCATGCCGCAGCGTAGTCTTGCAGCATGCGGAGGGATCCAGATCCGGATGCGATCCCATGCAGGTGGACCCAGCTAAGGGCCTGGGACATCGTCACGTTCGCAGCGTCGAAGGGAAAGTTCTCCAGCGCAAACGTATTGTATTGCCATTGGCCTCGCTGGACCATGCGCTCGAAGAACCCTGGGATTGACAGGCCCGCCATTGCGAGGTCCATCCAGCGGGAGCGGTCGATCGATGTTTGCCCACGGCGGGGGCATACGAATCCTAGAAACCGCGCGGCCAGGACGTCGTTAGGTAGTGGGCGGGCGCCAGCGGGTGCATTCGGCGGCGCCCACTGCCCGTCTTCCATACGGATTCCCTGCGTCCATGTCGCGGGGGGGCGTGCCGCCATCTCCCGCAGTACCAACTCGAGCGAGGCTTCGGGGCCTAGGGGCCCCGACGACGGCTCGGAGGGCAGGGAGGCATGTCCCGCATAGGACTGCTGGAACGGCGGCTCCTCGTCGTCCGGTGGGGCCGGGTTCATGGGCTCGTCGTCGTCGCCCGTAGATTGCGTCGTCGTAGAGCCCGGATGAGACGCGGAGTTCTGGACTTTAAGACGTCGACGCGTCGTGCGACTCAGGCCCTTCGGGGGAAATCGCCGCGACATTGGCGTAGAGTCACCGGTCGTGTTGAGTAGGTACGCCCGCTCGGCGCGGCCCTGATCACGCATCAGGTATTGGACGCCATCGGAGCGTCGCGCCCTCGGGTTTTCGCTGTGGTAGCGCATGACGAAGCGGTACATTGCCCGGGCTCGCGGGCACCCACTAGTCATCCACTGGGACAGGTTCTTGGCCTCCACTATGGTGGCGAATGACAGTCTTGCCCATAACCCTGCCTCGGAAGGGGGTTCGGGCATAGGTGTGATGGGCCCGGGTCGACGGGCCTGCTCCACGAGTCTTTGTTCTTCGCGGGCGCGGAACGTCTTGAGTCCGCGCAATTCGTCGTCGGAGTCGTTGCTGCCGTAATCGCTGACATCGTCGTCGGGCGAAGGTCCGGGGCCAGCGGGGAAGACGGGGTGCCCGTTGCGGTCCAGTGGAGCTTCGTCCACATTGGGGCAAGGGCCACGGCGCGCCTGGAGGGGGATGGTGTTCGGCGCGTGAGCCGTCACAGGATGTGGGCGGCTGCCCACTGCTCTAGCGCGAAGTGCTGCTTCTCGTGCGCGCTCTTGGTGTGCCTGGGCCTCAGCGCGCTGTTCTTCCCGGCGTTCGTCCGGTCCTCGTGTGCGAGGGTACTCGTCACGAACGTCTAGGCGGTGGGACCTGGGGGGCGTCTGGAATCGTCGTTCGTCGTCACGACGTTCGCGCGGTTCCTCGCGCCTATGGTCATCGAATGGTGGTGGCCCCGGACGGTACTGTCCATGGGGCGCGCTCGAGTCCTCGCGCCTGCGGTCGTCGGGTGGTGCTGGGTGATGGTAGTGGCCCTGGGGGGAGCTATTGTGGCCGCGCTCGTCACGGGCTCGCTCCTGATCCGCCTTGTAGCGCATCGTGTTCGCAAACGGGCCTGTGAACGGCCCGAATTCGCGTAGGGGGTGTGGTGGGCCCCGTGGGTGGGGCCCGCCTTGGTAGTATGGGTCCTGGGGGCGCTCTTCAAATCGCGCCGTGGGTGGCCCGCTGTTCGCGGGCGCGTGTTGGTGCTGCGGTTGCGGAGGCGCCCGTGTGATGGGGGGCGCAGAGGCGCTTGTTGTCGCAACGGTGGGTGCAACTTGCGGCAGTGACCCGAACACAGGGGTGGGCGCTCCAGTGCCCATCTCCACATCCTCGTCGTCCTCGTCGTCCGGCGGGGGCTCGAGGTCGTCCGGGGCATCGATCGACGGGACCCAGACGCGGTCGTCGCGCGGTCCCTTCCATGAGCTCTGCGTGGGGTGTCGCCAATACCAGACCCTTTTGGGGGATCGGATCCATGCTTTTGGGTCGCGGGCCGTCTTCTGAGGGCCCGACATGGTTGTAGAGAGAAAGAAAATGTTCAGAAAGATGCCATCACGCCCTCACGTGGGTGGGCTATTTTGGCAGGTCCTGCCACCGGGTAACCCCGAGCGCCTCAAAATAGTCGCCCAGGGCCTGCGTTTCGTCGAGGGCGGAGGGCGACTCCCAGGTGTGGTCACCGGCGGCCCATTTAACCCAGAACTGTACGCGCCGGCCCGTCCAGGCATGCTTTTCTATCTCCTCAATGACCCATTCCTGGTCATCCGGAGTCCCGAAATCGTAAAAGCGGCTCGCTTCCCTGCCAGGGAATATAGAGTCGTCGCTCGCCTCGTGGGCCCTTAGTAGGGCTCCATGGAAAGTCGGGTGTATCCTCCGGAGCCGTAGTTCGTCTGGTAGGTCTAACGTATAGTTCGAGGTTTCCGGCTGCGCCTTGATAATCTTATATGGCCCAATAAATTTGGGCGCTAGTTTCCGGGCGCGTCCCTTGGGGAGGTTAAGGTTCTTGGTCGATAAGTAGACCATCTCCCCCTCCGCATAAGGGACTTCTTCGCTGCGTCCTTTGTTGGACTGGTATGTGGCGCGGACACGCGCCTCGATGATGTTGTCGTGAGCCATGGCCAGGTTGGCCAGCGCCTTGTTAACGAAATCTTTCACGCCGGGAAGCGTGGTAGCCTCCTCCTCAATCCCACCCATGCGGGGGACGTAACCGTAGTTCAGCTCAAAGGGAGCGTAACCGGTAGAGGCGCTAATACTTGAGTTTATCGCGAATTCGACCATCGGTAGTAGGTAGACCCAATCCTTCTGGGTCGGGTCCACGATCGAGCGCAGTATTTGGGATATATTGCGAATGGCGCGCTCCGAGGCGCCATCCGTTTGTGGGTGGAACGAGGTGGACATGAGTAGCTTCGTGCCCGTCAAGCGGTGCAACTCCCGCCAGAACTTGGCGGTGAATTTTGCGTCCCGGTCGGACACGATGGATGCTGGTATCCCGTGTAGTCGTACGATGTCACGCACGAATAGCCATGCCACGTCGGACGAGGTGTCCGTGACCTTCATAGGGCTTAGCGAGACCATGCTGGTCAATCGGCAGATAACGACCAGTAGGTAGTTGTAGCCCAGGCAGCTGGGGAATGGCCCCACAAAGTCCATCCCGATAGAGTCCCACGGGTGCCGGGGAATGGGCAGCGGGTGCAAGTGCCCTGCAGGTGCTTGATTTTGCGTCTTGGAAGACTTGCATACGCCGCAGCTGCGACAAAAGGTTTCGATTTCCGACCCCATCTTTGGCCACCAGTACCAACGGCGGATGTATTCCGAAGTCCTGAGCTCAGCGAAGTGCCCAAGCGTCTTGTGGGCCTGGTCGATTATAATTTCTGTAAGGCGGCGGCGCCCCTTATAGGTAGCGCCTCGCGGTATCGCTAGGCACTTGCGCCCGAGCGTATTGCGGGCGTATACTAGTCCATCTTCGAGCGAGAATAAGGGGTGGGCCGATGGGTCCAGCAGTACTTTGGACAGCACCGGGTCGTTTGCGTAACCCGCGCGTACGTCCGCGAGAAAGTTTGTCCGGCCCTCTACTCGTGGGCGTAGTGGTGCCGCCGACGCGAGGGACTCCTCTAGCGTGATAGCGGAGGTGTCAAATCCCGCGGCGTTCATCTCTTCGGCGTGTCGCTCGAGCTCCTCAGCCTCTATTATGCGCGCCTCAATGGGGGCGGCTACTCGTCGGGCGAGTAGGGCGATGGTTTCCTGCTGGAGCTCTTGGCTCCTCAGATTGGTCATGTATTCCAGTTCGGGGTCCAGGCGCACGTCGGCGTCGACGTAGGCCGACTCGTCGTAGCGGTCCCCTGGGGTGTCGTTCTCATAGAACCGCGAGAGGCAGTCTGCGACTTTATTGTCGACCCCGGGTACATGGACGACCTCAAAGTCAAAGCGGGACATGTATTCGTCCCATCTTATGAGTCGTCCATTCAGCCCACTTCTGGCGGCGGTTTTGACCGCTAGCAGGGCTTGGTGATCAGACGCAATCATGATCTTGCGGCCGATGAGCTTGTCTTCCCATTTGATCAGGGACTCGATGATAGCGAGAGCCTCTTGCTCGTATGTCTTGTACGAGCGTTGGGCCGCGGTGAACTTCTTGGATAGGAACCCAGCCGGTCGACAAGTCTTCCAGTCGGGGCCTTGCCCGTAGAGGGCGCCCACACCAACTACTGAGGCATCACATACGATCCATATCGGATCGGGGTTCTTCATGTCGATGGGCCGCAGTATAGGCGTTTTGCGCACGATAGCCTTGATGCGGTCGAGACAATGTTGGTGGAAGGGCCGCCATGCGTAAGCTTGGCCGCCCTTGCATATCGATTCGAGGGGTGATGTGAAGTGGACACATCCGGTAGGAAGTGGGCCAGGTATTGAATCAAGCCAAGTAATCGCAGTACTTCGTTGTGGGACCGTGGGGCCCTCCAGTCTAAGACGCGTTCCATCTTCTCTTTGTCTGCGTGGAGTCCTTGGTCGTCTATGCGATGGCCAAGGCAGTCCATATCCTTCGAGTATAAGTCGCACTTTTTCTTGCTGAGAAATAGTTTTTGTTCCCGGAGGCGGGAAAACACGAGCGCGAGGTGCTCTTCGTGCTCGGCGACCGTATCCGAGAAAATGAATATGTCGTCTAGGTAGACGTGTACCCAGTCGCCAATGACGTCTCGGAATATCCAAGTCATCAGTCTTTGGAAGGTTGCGGGCGCGTTGCAATCGCCCTGCTGCATTACTCTGGATATAGCGGTGCCAAACGGTGTCGAGAAGGCAGTTTTCCAGACGTCGCGGTCGACGATGCGTATCTGTTCGTACGCATCGGACATGTCTATCTTGGATCGATGTTTGGCCCGGGCAACGTCCATACGTATTGCATCCTGGTCAGGGAACGGAGTAACGTCCTTGATGGTATTGTCGTTGCGCTGTCGCGCGTCCACAACAGTCCGTAGCTTTGCGTCCTTTTTAGGGATGCAGAGTAGCGGAGCAGCCTGGGATACGGGAGTCATCTCCCACCATCCCGCCGTTGTGTACCGTTGTATTTTGGCCCGCAATTGGGGCCGTAATGCTTCCGGGCATCGGGGAAGGTGAAAGTTGTAGACCGCTTTGTCATCGATGAGATTGATCTCGTGATTGATTTCACGGAGGGGCGGGAGTTCCAGTGGTATGGGTCCCATGAGGTCCTCGCAGGCCTCGAACCACCTCGCTCGGAGCGCGTCGAGGCGTCGAGGTGACGCGTCTTCCTGGGCAGGCGCTTCTATCATTCTGGCGGCTCTCATGTACAGTATCTTCACTGCTTCCTCGAAGGCTTCTTCATGTAGCCGGTGAGGATCGTCCTCCCCCATTGGAGATACATGTAGAGTAGGGGTGATCCGGTCGAGTTCAAAGAGCCCAGGCATTAGCCGGGCAGCTCGATGGCGGGTATTCTCTACGAATCCGTCTCGGGGTCGGTCCAGTAGACCAAAGGAGATGGTAAGACCATATTCGTCGCCGGTAATTGGGTCGGGTGGTCCGGGCGCTTCGTGACGTTTGTCGTCAGCGCCTTGGTATTCTGGGGCCTCTGGATCCGTCTCTAAAGTCGGGTCGGTCGTCGGGGCGGTGAGCCCCTCTGCCCCTACGTATTCTGATTCCCGTTCTAATATGAATGGGTAATCTGGGGGCAACGTGGGGAGAGCTTCATTTAGGTCTTCCTCGCTGACTTCGACGCAGGTGGCCCTCAATGGGGCTCGGTAGTTTATGTCTTCATCGTCGATTTCGACGCCAGTGGCCCTCAACGGGGCTCGATAATCTGATTCCAGTTCGAGTATCGCTGGGTACCCGTCGGGGAGTGAGGGTAGTCGATCAGCGGGTTCGTCCTCCTCTTCTATGGTGGGTGCCCGTAGGGGCGATAGGCGCGCCCGTTGACCGTCCACGAGTCATTCCTTTGGCGCGGGTTCGCGGGGTCGATGCTGGCGCGAGGCCACCAACGAGGCCTCTTCCAGGGACGACAGGGCCTTGATCACCGTTCCGTTGGGGAACCGTATCTCTCGGCTGCTGAAGTCCAGGACCACGCCGTGGCGATTCATGAAGGGCGTACCCACGACCACGTCGTACCGGTCCAAGTTGACTTGGTCGAAGTAGACGTAGCCTCGGATCCCTCCAAAGTCCACAGGTACTCGGGTACCGTAGCTGATCTTGGAACGGCTACCGACGCATCCGAGTTGGAGCGTCACTTGCTCGTCCAGCTTTATCCGTGCCCCGTTTATCGCATTAGCGTATTCGGGGGTCACAGAGTCCGTATTACTACCCGAATCGAACAAGGCGTAGGCAGTGGTGGGTCCAATCTTTATTTGCGCGGATAAGCACGCAATGGTCTTGCTAGACCGGGAAGGTTGATCCATAAGTCCGATGACCCCTGGCGCCCGAGTTGGGTGCGACCGGGGTCTCCGAACAGTTGCTAAGTGCTCAATACGTTGAGATAGCGCTTGGGCGCCAAAAGACCGGTCGGGCTCCGGCGCGTCGTCGATCACAGTGTTTTCCTCTGCTATTGCTGGCCCAGGCGTGCCCTCCAGTGGGGCATCGTGGGCTTCGGGGACTAATTGGTCGTCCCGCTCGTCCGTCGTGATGTTGGGTCCTACGGAATGGGGGACCCGAACTAGGTGTTCACGCTCATCAGCCGAATAGTATTCGTCTGACTCGTGTGGGGACCCAGGGTAGGATGGAGGAAGGGTGCGGGGGGAGACGCTAGTCTCGCTGTCGGACGAGGCATATACCTCTTGCCATGCGTGGGCTATTTGAGGGCCCGATGGTTCGGGGCTGTCCGAGGTGGATTGCCCCGCCAGCGCAGCTTCCCGGTTTTCGTCGATCCTGGCGGCCTCGTATTCCTCCATCATTACGAGCCGTCTTGTCAGCTCCTCGCATATGTCGGCATACGATGCAACGAGGCTGCGTTCGCGACGTTCCAACTTGTCGAGGCCGGATGAGACGCGGGCGTACAAAGCCACGTTCTGCCGCATAGCGGAATCCACGTAGGCCTGGAGGGAGCTTGAGGCGCTAAGCGAGCGTCCTCCTAGTTCCTCTAGCCATTCGCGAGCATTGAGTTGCTCGACGAGGCGTTCTTGCTCGCGGGCGATAAATGTTCGCAAATCAGATAAGCCCTGCGCTATGCGTGGGGCCTCCCTCTGCACGTCGATGGACGTCGTGCGTAGTAGGTCCGGAGAGTATCCGAGTGTCGGCAGCGGCAGGGTAGCTTGGGCTTCTATCCAGTTGGCCCTAGCGGTCTCTTCGCGCGTAATCGCTTCTATCGCGCCTTGCTCCGCCAGCTCGTAACCGTTTAGGGCCTCGTCATCGTACGCGTGAGCCGCCGAAAACGCGGCGACTAGTCGGGCGCTAGGAATCTCGCCCACGAATGGTGCGTCGAGGATGGCCCGGTAACGCAGTTCCAGACCTGGAGTCCAGGGTGCTAGATCTGAGACGTCGGGCACGTCAAGTCGGTATGTATCCAAGTCGACCAGCGCAATCTTGGGCGGGCTTACGAGCCCGCTGTTGATGGTTCCCGGGAGAGTTTGATCCCCAGTTGTTTCGACGCGGATGGAGAATGAGCGCATGGCTCCTACGCGTACCTCTTGATGTTCCTCATCATCAAAGATTTCGCCCATCTCGGGGGCGGCGTTTGGGTCATCGTCGTCATCTTCTGCGGGGTAGTCATGATCCCGAAGCTCGTCTGCCTCGTATTGGGAGCCACCCCATAGGCCTTCGTCGTAGTCGCCTGGGGTGTCTTCAGGGATTGCGTCCAGGTCGTCGTCGACGACCTCGCCGTTACCGTCCGTGTAGCTTTCCGGCACTCGTTGAGCGCCGATGCGGGGTCGAGACGATGCAGACTCGTTAAACTTGGGGCATCTGGGGTCAGTTTGTATGTGACCCACTTGCCCGCATCCGAAGCAAGTTCGAGTTGAACTTGGGCGAGTAGTGGCTGGTACGCCACGTGGACGCAAGTCTGACGTGGTGGCAGTGCGATTACCCGTGACCGGATTGACCTGCGATATTGAAGTCGCCACTCGCTGTGTCGGGGCACGCGTGCCCGGGCGGGATGGTAGGGCGCCTCGCCCTGTCCTTGCGGTTGGCGCCGCAGACGTGGTTCGGGCCTGACTAAGTGGCCCGTTACTCCCAGCTCCTCGCATCTGCCCTTGAGCCTCAATCCATGCTCGGGCGTGGTTCTTGAGTAGCTCAAGATCGGCGTATTCTGGGAATAGTCCGCGACGAATGAGCTCGTCATGAACTGAGGCGGGGATGAGGCGCATGAAGCGCTGCCGGATCGTGAAATCGGACGGGGGTTCGCGCATCCGATTAGCAGTGCGGATGAGTTCTCCAATGAGATACTCAATTCCCCGTGTTGCATCGAATCGGACGGCTTCAAACTCCTTGGTGGCTCTTTGGGCCGTCGCCGATGTCACGAATCGGCGATGCATGGCACAGATGATCTCGTCGAACTCGTACGGGATGATGCTATCGCGATCGGAGGGTTCGACCTCATTGGCGAACCATTCCAGGGCGTGGCCATCCAACGCCGACTTGAGGTATAATATACGGTGGCTATTGTACCTGGGCCCGCCTAGCCCATATCCTTGCAACCATGTGCATGTCTTGCCTAACCAAGGCATAAACATTGCGTCGTCATCTTCCCCCCGGTAATGCGGGGGGCTGTTTAGTTTAGGGGCCCGCGGAGGGGGCTCCATGGCTTCGCCGAGGTGGCGATCTATGATGCGGCGAATCTCCTCGCCCTTTTCAGCCGCGAACGCCTCGAATACTGTCTCAGCTCCTGCGGTAGCGCTCTGGGTCGTAATGTACCCTGAGGCCGATTGGTTAATGCCCGTGGGGGCTACGGTCGACGGGGACGAGCGCAGTCGAGTCGAGCTGCCGAGCATGGTGCGGATGGGGCGGCCCAACAATGGGCGGCCATATGTCGATATGCTGCTATTATCAATGAAGTGGGCCTGCCTTGGGGCGGCGTTAGCCCTCTCATCATGGTGTCCTGGCCCGACAAATGGGGCCTGCCTTAGAGGCGCATCGGCCCTGTCGTCGTGGGGCGCTGATCTGAGGGGGGCCGCCGGCCTATCGTCGTGTGACGTTGGCCTAGCAGGCGCGGCATGTCGAAGTGGCTCTGCCCGGAATTCGGGGGGGGTGAACGTTTCGGTCATGCGTATGCGACGCTCCAGTGTGGCGTTGCTGCGCCTTCCAAATTCTTCATTGGATTCGTTGGGGCCCCGCGGGGGCAGGGCGCTGTCCACTTGCTGCTGTACCTCTCCGAGGGGTGTCCGGGTGGCTTCTGGCCGCGGCGCCACAGGGCGTATCGTAATGGGGGCAGAGGGGTCGTTACGACCCCTGGCTACGGCCTCCGAGAGTTGAGCGAGTTGCTCCTCGGTGGCCCCGACAGCCCGGAGTATCCTTACGTTGTTCTCCAGCGCCTGTTCTAGTTGCTGTTGCGACGCGACTACGTCGTCTCCTAGTGCGTCGATCCGGTCCGACATTTCGTCTCGGAGTTCGCGTAGCGCCGTGGAGGCGTTCTCGAAATTGGTCCGCTGCCCTGCCACTATTCCGGTAGTGGTTAGAAGGGCCGTCCTAGTAGTGGACAGGATGGTGCGGAGTGTGCCGAATCGATCAAGTTGCGCGTCCGTCAATGGGGCCGATCGCAAGTCTGTCACGAGGGCAGCCAGTATGGCCTCAGAGGGTACCATATTGCCCGAAAGGTCGGACTCATCGGACACGGTGTCCATGGACGTCGATGTGCGCTGCAGGGGCGGTCTATCGGAGCGCTCCGGGGACAGGGGAATGGATTCGTCGTCTGAGACGTCATATCGATTCCCCGTGATGGGATCCAATAGATAATGGACCCCGTTGTTATCCCGCTGAACCTTCACACGGGCGTGGGCCCGTGGCTGTACGTTGGGAGGGTTCGCGGAAGAAGAAGAAGCTCCAGCTTGATCGGGGCGTTGGGATTGGGCAGACAGGAAGGGGGCCGAAGCCCCAGACAGATCTGCGGGGTTGGGGGCGCCGTCGGTGCCCGCCATTTTTGTAGTCTTGTTTGTGGAATTTGATTCCTTGTAATTTTCAGTATAGTGCTCTTCTTTGCAGAAGAGCAGCGGGGTTCAAAAAAGTATAAGGGTGGTGGGGTTTTATCTTAAACAATCACACCCTATGAACCAATCCAAGAACTATATTGAATAGAACTAGAAAGGTGCACGGCGGGTAGATGTCAGATGAGCATCCACACGCCGGCAGCCGGTCTTGTATAGTACATGCAAACAAGTATCTACAATAGATGCGCACGTGATTAGTAAGATAGGGGCCGCGAGGCCCACAGTCGTTACATCTGTGCACGAGGGCAGGGAATACATTATAATGGAGGCAAGGTCACACGGACTCCGAGTCACACCAGCAAATGTCAGCGACTCGGACACGCCGACACGACGGTCAAGAATATCTGTGAAAATATTTACACGAGGGCCAGGAGATCTCTGCACGAGGGCAGAGATTAAACTTCAATGGAGGCATGGTCGGTCATTGGTCACACCAGCAGATTTCAGCGACACACCATCTGGTCCGACACAATGGTCAAAAATATCTGTGATGGTCGTCTGGAACATCTATCCAGGCAGTGTCGCAAAGAAAGTCGAGACCTTGGTCAGCGAGGACCGGAACTTTGACTACAGTGAGATCCTGAGGTAAAGAGAACTAGACATCAGGGACACGAGGAACCAACCGAAGGTTGGTGACGAGTGCCCACCTCAAGAAATCAGGTAGCATGTTACAGGTATGTATGGTCAACATGATCTTCAGAGATGCCCGTAGCATAGCACGGGTTCATGCTAGTATATATATATCGTGGTACGGTGCCAGCAGTAGCACAGTACTAGTTGACCACAGGTTAATATGCAAGTTGTGTAAGCGTGGAGGAGTGTTGACCTCTAGTAAGATATAAGGGGTCTACCCCCAAAGAAGTGCATTTATGCACGCGGCAATTATGCCGGAAGTGCGGGACTCATTGTGGTGCCGGCATACGGTGTCCAGGCTAGTCCCACCTATCCACCAGGATCTGGTGGGAGGGGGGCACAGAGGCTCTTTGGTGCAATCCCCACTGGAACCTTGGGATCTCGGAGCCAGTTTGCTAGTAGAATGCCTTCGTCCTGACGGGTGTTACTCCACGCTCGAAGTAGAGCAGGGAGTCGGTCCTGGTCGGATCAGTTCCTTCAAGTTTCAACCAAAGTGCTTACTAGCGCTCACTCACGGGGGAGTCCGCATGATTCAACTTCGTCGCAGTCGCGGTCCATCCCCTCGAAAAAGAAGGCAGGACAATTGCCACATTGTATTACGAGTAAAACTGAAGCTCGTGCTGGTGTGTCGGCGTCTTCTTTATGAAGTTTGGCTACGGACAGTGACATGTTGCCCAGCGATTCCTGAAAACAACCTATAGCAGGCTGCCACGGGCTACGCTTGATTCTCTAGCTCTCGCAGCATATCGCATGATTATGGTGTTAAGTACCAGTGACAGCTTCCGGTATCCCGCCCGCGAGGAGCTGGAAAAACAAAGCCTCCTCGGTGAACTAGTGGTCCAGCGGGAAAGCTCGCAACGGCCGTCTTGGAAAAACCAAGTCCATTTCCGCCGTTATTCTCAAGTTCCGCTTTCCCCAGAGAAGTCGTACAAGTGGGGTTGGTCCACAGAGCCTGAGGATACCGAAGGCCTATATCATGGCATCCCAGGCTGGACACGGTCCGTATGGGCCTCTCGCTTCCCGGACGCGCTGACACTGTTTACAGCTTTACGCTGCGTCGGAAGAACTCCTCCTATGAAGGCTATATCAGCCGAACGGCCAGCACAAGTATAGGCGATAAAGGGGACCATGTCGATAATTGGGACGTGTTGCTCACCTGCTTGAACAACTGGGCAACACTCGATGCCGACTTGCGCACATCTTGTTTGGAACGTTCCTCTTATGACACTCGGTTTGGATTCGGTGAGTGCAATTGAAATATTGAAGTCTTGCAGTGGGCGATGCTACCTGATAATCAGTGACCCAAATTGAGTTAAAGACGTCCATCGAGTGCCAATTTAATCCTATGCCGGGATTTCATACGGCAAAGACCCCCTATCTTTTCGTTGAAGACTTGCGGGTTGAGGCCGACGGTCATGTTGCTCCGTGTAAACACTATTGGTCTTTGGACCGTAATGGCGCGACACCAATGTCGGCGGGGCTCCTGGCGCTGTATGGGGTGAATCAGGATTTCAGCTGGAGGGTCCATAGGGACGTCAGGTTCTTGGACCGCGAACAGTTTGCGCAACTGAACGAGCTGAGAACTTGGCTCGGTGCAGCCGAGGAGCTGCAGAAGACTTGGAATGACGGTATTTATCGCCATACTTCAATTTTATAGCCGCTCACAAGTTACGCAGCACATCCCACCCTGAAACGAACACATTCCGCCACCCGGCTGGACAAGGTCGATTGGCGCTGGGAGTGGGATTGGGAGGACTGTGGCATAGTTGAACGAGAGATCCGAGAATTTTGGCTTGGAGGACTGCCTTGGCTCAAGAAACAACGTGAACTGGAGGAACTTGCCAAGAAGGCTGAGGAAGAGGCAACAGAGGTGGAGAGAGAGAGAAGCCTCGTTCACCGCCTTGCTCGCTCCAAAACCAAAAGCGTAGGAGGTGGCCTATCGTTGAGTTTTTTGAGGTTTGTATAAATCGCCGTGACGAACAGGCAGGAACGTAGGCGTCACGTAGCTAATAGTAATTACATGCCTCAAGTATAGATATAGTTCACGTCGGAATTGTGGAGGGCGACTTCGCAGCACTGCTATATACATAACTTTGAACAACTATTTTCACAGAAAGTCGCGCCAGGCAGACCATAGAGGCTGAAACGGGCTTGAAACGGGCCCAAGTGCCAGTGCCACGTGGCAATTAGTTTCGCTGCAATTGATTAGATTAGATTGCAGCTTCTTCCCGACGTTGCTTGCTTTTGAAGCTCTTATTCGTCGAGTTTTTGTCCCACTCACCCGTCCCTGCTTGTTTACTCGCTTACGCTCGGGTTCCGGGTCTCGTTCAGACCCGCGGCGGTTCTTGCGTACGGATTCCGTTCCCGCTCCATCCCGATTCAGCCTTCGCCGCGACGCAAAGGCCCGAATCGGCCGGGACGGCCGACGCCCCCCCCCCACACACACAAAAAAGCGGCACTCGCTCACCCGTACTTCCTCTCGATATATTCTTGTTACTAGGGCTGCACATAAGGTGCAGCCACAACTTTACATCGTCGTCTTTCTCACGAGCCCGTACGGTGATCACTCTACCTTGTTGCGATTCACATAGATCAACAGGCTCTCGAGTCTCCCCAGACAAATTTTCCAATAGCCTAGCCCGGATCCCATTGACAATCAGCCTTAAAAACATGCCGTTGGAAGTCTACAAAACTCGACCAGGATCCTACTAGTAACCTCTTGACCGTGATGGGTGGTGTTCCAGGCTACTGACTATGTCCTCCGGGGCCCCTCCCTTCTCGAGGAGCCGCGATAGAGTAAGTTATCATGTCGACGCGATCTAGTGAACCGGATTCTAGAACACAGCGTAGCGCTCCCATCCGTTCTAGTCAAAGCCCAGCATCTATGTCGAACGAGGACTTTTGCGCCCGTCACTCCGACGAGGAGTCGTCGCATTACGGCACACGTTGCCAGCCAAGCGAGATATGGACACACCTTAGTACTCTAATTAACTATTCATTTGGTCCTGGCCCGGCCTCATGCGGGACCAGCTGCATACCTTCCGCCGTCGACCATCATCCTTTCCCAAATCGATGAGTGGCACCAGGGACGGCCTATAGTAGGACTCGTCAATATCGACTTGCACGGCATGATTAAACAACTCGCCGTCCATGCGCACATTGGAATGGGAACGCTGTCTTGCCCAGACTATCGACAAGCTTCTCGCATTGGGCATGTGTCAACGAATCATTGAACATAATCGCGCCTGCAGAAGCCGTTCAGTAATTGGAATCCTGATACTACCACGTCCCAGACCTCGGCAAGCTTTGGAGTTGACCAAATCAAGCAGCTGCTGTGGGCACCATCGCAGAGCCCGAAGCCAACGATGTTCTTCGTCGTCATGTACCGCAGTATCGGTTTCAATACACTGGTAGGCCGGATCGGTTTCGAGCTTGGCGAGAAAGGCCTTGACGAAATCCCGAAGTTCGTCGTCCAGTAGAAGCTGGCGGGAATATATGAATCCCAGATCTGAAGGCTCCACGCAAACGCACTTTGTCGCCAACGACGTCCGGGATGCACCCAACAAAGAGCTGACTATAGCCACTTATACTCCCCGCGTCAACGCCTCCCTCCGTCTCGGGTGTCACCTCAGGAGACATGTCGACAAAGCGAAAGCCCCAGTGCTCAAATGTCCGCCGGGTACCCAAATCCCGTAATAGTCTTTCCTCATGGCGGCTAAGCAGAATGGGAACAGGTGGCGCAAGTTCCCTCAGGCGGAGGAACTTGTCGTCGGAGTTGACAGAGGCCAGAAATCCAAGACAAAGCTCCTTGAGGAACCTCTCCACGCGGACACGCTCATCAGCGGCATGCTGGTCTATGAGAATCAGAGCCCGTCCCAAGGCAGAGCTCTCGCCAGACTTATTGATGAGGCATGCGATAAACTTGCGATCGACTTGGTCAATGACTTGCGCGTCACGCAGATCAGCTTTCTCGAATCGATGGGAGGACGCCGCTGTCGAGTCGCCGTATGACTGTCCGGTGCGCAAGTAATCGGAAAACCTTTGATGAGCCCCATGGCAGTTGTGGGGAGGGGAGGCATCTGGATCCGGAGCGGACAGATGTGTTAAATGGGGTATCTTGTTCTCCGGCATGGCATAAACATTATTCGCCTGGCAAAGAGGTCATTCCGGGCCGTAGGGGACAAAACGATAACGTACCTCTAATGCCTCCTGTATCCATTCAGGCATTGCGGAGGCAGGAAGGCCTTCAGTTCCCCGGGCCTGTTGTCTCGATAATGTGCGGCCTTGCGGTCTAGCTGATTTCAGGCCATCTAAAGCTACCGGCGGAGGGTCTGATTGTCGATAGGAATTCCCGGTTCGTGTGTCGACCACATAGATGTGACCCGTATTTGGATCTGTCCAGGATAGCTCTTCCGTCTCCTGCCATGCGTTTTGTTGAGTACTTCTGCGGAAAGTGCTTCTATGCCCACCTCACGAGTATATAAGGGTATTGGAGATGGGTGTCTAGATGTTTCGACCTGATCAGACATTCGTCTAGAGCTCATATCGGGCTCGGGCTCAGCGTAGCCCGAATCATCGGCACAGTCGTATTTTCGCCGTTTCCGTGGCGAAGGGGATCCACGACCAGTGACTCTGGCTACATTTGCAGTCGAAAAGCCGTGTCGGATAAGAAACGCCTGAATCGTCGAAGACAGCAAAGCTACGATGCCGCCCTTATTCTTTGTTCAGACTGTAAGAGGTTGAGTGTGAAAGTAGAGCGCCGAAGGATGTACCCGCAGATGAACCACAGCTTTTGCTGGTTCAAGACAATTATCGAGTTCCTCGGGAGGAACAGTCAAGTTCAAAACATAAACTGGCTTCTTTTCGGCCTTTCGTGGAGAGCGCCGGACGGCTGAAGAGAAGCATGAAAATGTATCGATTTCGAACGATGTCCCCTTTACCGCTGCGAAGACTTGTCTCGCCAGCTTCGTCAAAAGCCTGCGAGGCTTCAGCAAGTGGATGCAGCCAACGAAATGAAGCTGCATACATGTTTCGCGAAGGAACTTGCTGAAAAGCAAGACTCGAGAACGTGATGCAGCTCACAAGGTGAGATAGGATGTCGGTTGATATCTGGAACCAGTCGATAAAGCCGAAGACTTCGAACGAAAAGGGTTACATAGAAATTGATACGCCTGAGGATGCTTGAGTGCGTTGGAAAACGGTACCGCGCTGTCGACCGACCTTCGAGTGCGCTCCATCGAGACTCACAAAGCCTTCAAGCCGGAGCTCTCCAGAAGTCTCGTCAATTTCATCGACATGCTGATGACCAGCCGTGTCAGCCCAAAAGTAGATGGAGTTGAGCGTGCCGTGCCGACCTGAACCAAGGCACGTCCATATATATGGCGGAAGGCTGTCAATGCAGAAGTCGTCTGAATAAGGCCTAAGAATGGCACAGGCTCGCAGGCAAAAATGGCGAAGGCGAACCTTTGGGATTCTCAGAATCATGTCCTTGTCGTCTTTGACGCTATGTGTGTTCTCCAATGTGAATGAAACTTGAGGAAAGACAAGTGCAAATGCCACAATCTCATGGCGTATCGCCTCTAGCGTCCGTGCGGGTGTTGGATGGGAGAGACGACGGACAGGTAGCTGTTGGATCAAGTATAAGCATGGACGGACTTTTGAAAAAGCCGACTCGCGTTATAAAAAGCATCTCGAACGCAAACTGTCGTTCCTGGGGACTCGCGTCTCCACCGGACGGCCGGTCCATTGTACAGGGGTTTTGAGCCCTATATATTGGCCTATAAACCTGTGTTCGGCATGTAGGAGCCAAATTCAAACCTTGACGATGACTGACCAGCTTTCCCGCGACCGCGCTGTCCGTGACGAAATTTCGAGGCAGCAGATGTCGGCGCACGATGCCAATGCTGATGCCACTCAGAGTCAGAGTGACCGGCGCGTCATACTGATATAAACCTACCTTCCCCGCGAAATCCAAACGTCGAGAGCTCGCCCAAAGAATCAGGGTCGTATGCTTTGGATGTTCCTAACGCCAGCATGAGAATAAGAGGTGCTTCAGCGTGTTCAGACGCACCGTATCGTCCAGCTTCCAGGCCCCCACCGATAACGTTCATGCCGTCTTTGCTCATGCCAGAACCATCGTCTCGGACCCAGCACGTCCATTCTTCGCAATCGACACCGACCTCAACAGCGCGCGCGCCTGCGTCGAGAGAGTTCTGAAGGAGCTCCGATACAATTTGGGACAGTGAGGTGAGGATTTGCGTGGATCTAAGCTTGTTGCGCGTCGGAACGGGCAAGGGCTCAATTGCGGCGTGATCCATCGCGTTCAGAGGCCTCAAAGGCTAGAGAAGTAATATACTGTGCGTGTCCTCTATTAGTCTCGTCAAGCAGGCCTCATGCGGAAATTCTGGAAGAGAGGGGAAGAGAGAGGAAGAGATGGCAAGCAAGTAAGCAGTGACAAGATTGATTGATGGGCTTTGCACTCTCTTTTCAGTGATTTACCCTCGAAGATGGCTCAGCGTTATGTGTGGCTAGATTGCGACCCTGTGCGTAGCGTTATGAACGCCTAATGCTTTACCTCTGAGTCTCGCAGGGCCATGATGATGCCACCGCTCTATTGCTTGCTCTTCACTGCCAGAACATCAATCTCATCGGCGTCTCTACAGTACACGGGAATGCTGGTTCAGAATTCACTCTAAGGAACGCTGCCCGGTGCTTGCATGCGTTTGGTGCTTCTTCACGATGTCCCGATATTCGCGTATATCCTGGAGCGACAAAGCCCTTGCTCCGCCCAGCGAAGCATGATCCTGAAATCCACGGTGCAGACGGACTTGGCGGAGTCGAGGGCCTTCCTCATGCCGAAAGCCCTGAGGTTGAGCGGTGGTTTGCGAAAGACGCCGATGGCGCTCATGTCCGGGCGCTCGACGGGATCGCGCGCGCCTTGAAACAAACGTGGAACAACGGCAACGGACACAAGGTGTCAATAATCTCGAGTGGACCAATGACGAATATTGCCCTCTTTGTTGCGGTGTATCCTGATCTTCTGCATGCAGTGGAAGAATTCGTCTGTTCGTTATTCAAGTCTTCGTACGGAACATCTTCTTGAGACTTGTGTTTGTTTTAGTCATGGGAGGCGGCGTTGGCCTCGGAAATCGGTCGGCCGTCGCAGGTTAGTCTTGTATCACATTCAGTTGTTTTCGTGTGCAGCAAAGAACCGCTGATTTATTGCCAGCGTCGCAGAGTACAACATCCTTTGCGATCGTAAGTATTTCCCTATTCATTCTTCCACGTTACTAATAAGCAGGCAGCCCACGCTGCTCAAATTGTCCTCGATGCGCCGGTGAAAAAGACGATGATTCCGATCAACGTAACACACACCGCAATCGTAACTCGCGCAATGCACGCTCAACTGCTTACATCTGCTCCGCCCTCCCTGTTGGACGCAAACACACCTCTTCCCAAAGCTGTCACCAATCTCCGGCACACTCTCTCGACACTGATAGGCTTTTTTGCTGACTCGTATAAGAGCACGTTCGGCTTCAACGACGGACCTCCGCTACACGATGCTCTGACCATCGCATACGTCTCTCAGCCTCAGCTCTTTCACTGCATGCGCTACCGCGTTGACGTAGAACTGTCCGGGACGCATTCGTCCGGTGAAACTGTTGTGGACATCTGGGACTATCAGGGCTGTGATGCAGACATATGGGGCGTGGGTGGGAAGAACTGCAACGTTGCCCAGTCCGTTGATGTAAGTCGCATGCGCTTGATCTATTCGCTGAAGCCTCATTGCTGCCGGCAAGGTTCCTGGGTTTTTCGCCCTTTTCCATGATTGCGTACAGCGCTGTGATGAAACATCGCCGCTGAACCCCAGTGAAAATCCCTTATGCCTGGATCTGCCCGGATCTCCCGACATCTGCCGAATTCTTAGAGCGATCCGCGGACATCTGCCGACATCTGCCGTCCTCTGCCCGAACCGCCGACGTCATCGAATCGAAAGTAAAGAAAAAACATTTTACAAAGCTACATTGTAAAAGTCGACTGCAATCTCCACAGTTGCTTTGCATGCAATCGCATGGGCAAAGTTCAAAAGCCTGAAGCTACTGGACTTAGGAAAAAGCTGGCAAAGACTCGGTGCACGATGGCTCGTGCGCGCACGGACCAGGTGGCAACGGGGGATCAGCGGACTTTGAAATCCTCCTTGCTTCCTCCCACCATCTTCCCCCTCCCCGTCCCCGGCAATGCTCTCTGCTCCCCGCCCCCGCCGCCGCCTGCCGCCTGCCGCCGCACCCCACGTCCTCGCGCCGTGCTAATCACCCAGACTGGCGACGAGGCCCTGCACGACTGCCGTGTCGCCGCCGGCGCGTCAAAATCGTGTTTGCAAAATCTCTGACGCGTCGTCTGGCTCCCGTAGCTCTATCTCGTTCTCAGGCGCACAGAACCGGTGTCGGGGCTAACGTGGGCGAGGGGGGCCTTCTGTAGCTCGTCGCGCAGGAGGACTTTTGGGGCGTACGAGGGCGTGAGTCCGGTGCGCGCGCACTGAGATACATGCAGCGGGGAGTTATGCGTGCGGGCGGCCGCGTTCCTCGTTGGCGGGCACGCGACGGCGCGGACTCACGACGCCGCAATTCTATCACCACGCTAAGTGATTCAAATTTAGTGCTCTATGTCCACTTACTTGCTACTAGCCCCGACACGCCGCGCGAGCGCATCCGAGGCGATTAAGGCTACGCATACTCCTTGCATCCCCACGCCAATTGGACCGCGCTCGAGACTCCTCCGAGACGGCGGCGTCGCGCGTGCGAACCCACTCAGCACCGCCGCAGCTCATCCGATACGATTCGGGCGGCGGGGGCTTGCGCGTTATCGTACGTCCCCTGTTCTCCGCTTAGTTCTCTTCAAACTGACCTGGCACGCAGACTTCTCATCATGATAATCGTCGCCGGTACGTGTGCACTCCATCTCATTGCCTCCTCTTTCTCAAGTTTTTAATGAGATTCAGCTCTATCACGGATGTATTTCCTTTTTCGATTCTTGTTTACTTACGCGCTACCGTACAAACATACCTCAGTCGTTCTCTCTTTCTACGACTGAGGTATGTTTCCCTGTCCTTACAGATTCTCTACTTTATTGACACGCTGTAGTTCTCTCTTTAGGTACAGCTAATATTACGAGTCGTTCTCTCTTTCTACGACTGAGTTCTCTCTTTAGGTTATGGGCCCCGCCTTATAGGCTTATTCCACCCATCCATTGCTGAGCAACTCTGGAGCCAGACACTCCATCATCCTACCCTACCCCAGCTTCTACTCGCTCGTCCCCCCTGACTTCCCGTGCATCTTCCCGTGCTTCGACACCTGTGCAATCACACATCATGTCCGCCACGTCATGGGAGCTTTCGCCATCTGCGGCCCACTGGTTCCCGCGACAGGAATCTGATCGCCTCAAGGACGAAAAGGGCTACCTTCCGTGGTCCATACGGATGCTCTCCTCGTACGACAATTGCGAACTGAAGGGCATCGTGATGGGCAGCGAGACCGAGTCGGGAGATGCCACCGCGAAGGCACTGTGGAAAAAGAAGGACCGTGCGGCGCTTAATGTCCTTATGGGCTGTATAGCATCTACTCTTGTGGTGAAGGTTTCATCAGCGAAATCATCGAAGGAAGCCTGGGATGCGCTGGCGACCGAATTTGGTCAATCTGGTGCTGGATCTGTCATGCAATGGTTTCGACGGCTTGTCAAGCCGCTTGCCTCTGACGACACCCTTTCCACCCACATCACCGAGTTCCAGGAAGCCGTTAAGCAGCTCCAGCTCTCGGCATTTGATATCCCGGACCACATCACCGCCGCCATTCTCCTCTGCACGCTCCCCTCTGATCCGCGCGATCCAGAGTCCTGGTATCAGCATATCCAGGGCATCAAGATCGAGAAGGACAAGACCACGCTGGTCAGCGTAGCTCAAGGCATCCTCGACGCTCGACGCCGTACCTCTGGCAACGATCTACCACCCAGCGAAGCGGCACTCGCCACGGCTTTAGCCACGCTAGAGCGCTCAGCTCGTGATAAGGGGAAACAGTTCTGCACAAACTGCCGTCGTGATACTCATCCCACGGCAAATTGCTGGGCGCGAGGCGGTGCGAAAGAGGGCCAGGGACCAAATCAGAAGAAGAAGCGGTCAAAGGGTAAAAAGGGCAAGGAGAAAGCCCACAATATAGATGGCGGGGACGGAGACGAAAGTGTTGATTCCTCTTTTGTCGGTTTCGAGCAATCCTATGTTGCCCCCGTGGCAGCGCGTTTCCTTTATTCCACGCGTGACGTCGGCTCAACCTCAGCAACACCTCCTCCAAATGATTCACCCACTGGCGACGATCATGCATACAGTGCACGTATGCCTGGCACGCCTCCCATCATCATCGATTCTGGCACCTCAGCATCCATCCACTCCGACCGATCACAATTTATTGCTTCGTCTGTCAAGCCTGCCTCCGCTGACGTCCGGGGATTTGGCAACGGCAAAGTAAAGATCGAGGCACGAGGCACCCTACGTCTACCGGCCAAACTTCCTAACGGTAAAATTGTTTCGCTCGAGTTCGGAGACACTGCCTATGTCCCGAATTCCTCACCTACATTGATCTCGGTGTCACGTATGGATGAGAGCAAGCATTACACGTTATTCGGAAATGGTCGATGCGTGGTTTTCCGTAAGGATGACCAGGGCTCCTTTCTTCAGAAAATTATCTCGAAGGAAGATGTTGCATTCACTGGCACAAAACACAGAGATCGCCTCTATCACCTCGACACTCTTCCGCGGTCGGAAACTTCATTTTCTACTGTTACCTCCCATTTGTCCCCGCTCGAACTCCTCCACTATCGCTTTGGCCACCTCAACTATGCAGCCATTCGTAGCCTGGTTCGCGGAGGCCTGGTAGATGGTATCAAAATCTCCACAGAAGATCTCAATGCTGAACCTCCCGTGTGCGACGCTTGCATGCGTGGTAAATTGACTCGGGCATCGTTTCCACTTTCGAAAACTCCGAAAGCTAATCGAGTCCTTGGTCGCGTTCATGCAGATCTCTGGGGACCTGCCCCTGTTCGGTCGAGAGGCGGAGCTCGTTTCCTCTTTGCCCTCACCGACGAATTCGGCCGATACAAGTGGGGATTTTTCCTGAAGCACAAAAGCGAGGTTCACGCAATTTTCAAATCGTGGCTCGCGCTCGTGGAGAACGTTCTGGACGTTAAACTGGCTATCTTTAGGTCGGACAACGGCGGGGAGTTTCTCCTCAAACTGCTCAAGGCGTTCCTGGAGGAGCGCGGTATTCGTCATGAAACAACGTCTCCTCGCACTCCCGAACAGAATGCCATCGCCGAAATTGGGTTTCGTACCATCTTCGACCGTGTCCGTACCATTCTCATTGATGCCGGTCTTCCTTTTTCGTTCTGGGCTGAAGCAGTACAATACATGATCTTCACGCTCAACCGCCACGTTACTTCCGCGCTGAAAGGTGTCACTCCACTTGAAGTCGTCGAAAAACGGAAGCCCGATTATTCAAAGCTTCACCGTTTCGGCTGCAAGGCCTATCTTTACAATCCAAATCCTAACCGGCACAAATTCCATGAACGGGGGGAGCCCGTTGTCTTCTTGGGCTATTCCGAGACTCAAAAGGCTTTCAAGGTCTTTCGCCCCCGCACAAAGGATGTCTATTTTTCTGTTCATGTCAAGTTTGATGATCATACAGTTGGTTACGGTCTGGCTGAGGGGGAGCACTTATCTGCCGAGTCCTTCATTTTCCCTCCGTCATCTATGGACGACGATATTGACGACTCGTCACCTTCCAGCCTTCCATCGCAACCACCTCTTATCCCTCCTTCCATTCCTTCTCTCCCTGAAAAACCTCCGCGTGCTCCTCGTGTACGCAAGGATTGGGGTCCCGCAGTGCGCTTCTCAGCTCGCCAAGCCGAGAAAGCAGCAAAAGTGGCAAACCCCGATCCGCCCGTATCAGGGGGAGCACCTGTTCCGGACGACTCAGGACTGGACCCTGACGATGCTCCGGAGCCGGGCGACGAGCTGTCTGCTCTCATTCATGGTGAAACCCCTCTAACCTACTGGGAAGCCGTGTCTTGCCCGGATGCTTCAGAGTGGAAAGCTGCTATGGACGAAGAAATTGACTCCATTCTGCGTCTCGACACCTATACGATCGCTGACCTTCCTGTCGGTTGCAGACCCATCGGAACGAAGTGGGTATACACCATTAAGCGTGATAACAATGGCATTATCATTCGCTATAAAGCGCGCTTGGTTGCCCAAGGTTTCACGCAGATACACGGTGTCGATTACGGGGATACTTTTGCGCCGGTAGCGAAGATTGAGTCTATCCGTCTTCTCTGCTCCATGGCCGCGCATTACGACCTCGAAATCCACGTGGTTGATGTAGACACGGCATTCCTGAACAGTGATATCCCTGCTGGCCAGGAAGTCTACGCGAAGCAGCCACTCGGATACGTCACCACTGGTCAGGAGAAGAAAGTCTGGGTATTAAAGAAAGCACTCTACGGACTAAAGCAGTCGGCTTACCTTTGGTATGAGAAGCTCCGCTCCATCCTCGTCGACATCGGCTTCCGCCCACTCGTCTCCGACCCCTGCGTCTTCGTTCGGCGCGCGCCTGGTGCCCTGTCGATGATCTCGACCCACGTCGATGATCTCGGCCTCTTCTGCAGCACCGTGAACGAGGTGAAGCTCTTGAAGCAGCAGATCAGCGCACATGTTCCTATCAAGGATCTGGGGGAGGTATCAACCCTCCTGGGTATCGAGATCAGTCGGGACCGGAAGGCACGCACCATTTCCCTCTCGCATCGCCGATACATCATCGATCTCGCTCGCCGTTACCGTCTTGATGCTTCGAATCCCGTCTATTCGCCTATGGAGAAGAGCCGCGACCGCCCGTTGTCCAAAGCCGACTGCCCCGTCACCGATGAGCAGAAAGCGTATATGGCAGACAAGCCTTACCAGTCAGCTGTCGGCGCCATCCTACATGCCTCAATCATGACTCGCCCGGATATCTCGCATTCCGTTGGGCAAGTCGCGCAGTTTGCTAGTAACCCTGGGAAGGCACACTGGACAGCTGTGAAACGCATTATCCAGTACCTTCACACGACGCGGAACCTCGTGCTTACCCTCGGTGGCGAGTCTGAGGATCCAGACATCTTCGCGTTCTGCGACGCCGACCATGGCAACGCTGTCGACCACGGAAACTCCATTTCTGGCCACGCCGTTTTCTTCGTGTCCGGATGCTTCGCGTGGGCGTCGAAGAAGCAGACGGCGACGGCGCTGTCCACTGGCGAGGCCGAGTACTACTCGACGACCTACGTTGGACGCGTTATTGTGTGGTTACGCCAACTGCTCGAGGAGCTTGGTCACCAATGTCACGGTCCTACCCCCTTGCACATTGACAATACATCATCTATCACGATGATCAATACGCCCAACCAGATTTCGAATCGCACGAAGCACGTCAAGATCCAGCACCACTGGATTCGAAGTGCTGTCCGAGATCAAGTTATCGCGCCTTTCCATGTGCCGTCCAGCGAGAACGCGTCCGACATCTTCACCAAGGTGTTGTTCCGGCCAGAGTTCGAAAGATTGCGGAGCAAGCTGGGGATGCGTCTGCGAGACGATATCGCTGAGGGGGAGTAATGAGATTCAGCTCTATCACGGATGTATTTCCTTTTTCGATTCTTGTTTACTTACGCGCTACCGTACAAACATACCTCAGTCGTTCTCTCTTTCTACGACTGAGGTATGTTTCCCTGTCCTTACAGATTCTCTACTTTATTGACACGCTGTAGTTCTCTCTTTAGGTACAGCTAATATTACGAGTCGTTCTCTCTTTCTACGACTGAGTTCTCTCTTTAGTTTTCATAGCATGGCCCCTCCATTCCGGGCTATCACGCTATCCCCCACATCCGCCGTCTCCTCGGCAGCCCGCTCCTTATGTGGAACAAGATGGAATTCTAGGATAATACAAGCTAGTACCCTTCCGTCACCGAGAGTCAGATCCTTCGGAAGCACGATCAAATCGTTCCTAGAAGCCACACTGTTGTTAGTTTTGGCAAGGAAATCTTTCAACCCCGCCCGACAGCCACCCGAGGAAATGCAGTTACGCACGATACACCCCAACAAGGGGATGCCTGTGTAGGACTCCGGCTAGGGCTCCAGGTCAGTTGCCCAACCCTTCATCACCGCTAACCAATACCTACTAAAACCCCGGTCTCCCTAGTCCAGTCAGCAGGGAGCCTGTCTTCGTCCTGCAGGACGTTAGCCCATGTTCGCAGTACTAGCAATTTCCGCAGGGCCTTCGAGCCGTACTTGGCTTTATTGGTCATCAGACAGTCTATCGAGATCCTTAGGTTCAACGCATGCCTCCATCGGTTCCGGATTTCGGGCTCGGACACCTCCTTCCCGTTTAACACTCGTTCGTTTCGGAGACGCCATATCAGGTGAGCAGACTCTGAGACAACTATCCGATAGAGCCGAGATGTCCCAGCATCGGATTTGCCCGGGGCAGAGCCTTTTTTCATTAGGCCGCAGGCTATAATCTCGCCCATTATGGGCCTCAGCTCGTTCCCGGTCTTTGCGGTCCATAGCTCACTGACCAGGTCCCATACTATTTCTTGGCCGGCCGCTTCGCAATGCGTGAGGATATGTTCCATGGATTCGGGGACTCCGCATCTGGTACAGTTCCCACGTTCCTCATAGCCGCTGAAATGTTCCCATTTTTCTCCTAGCAGATAGCCCTCGTGGATGACCCTCCAAAGGAACTGCCGTATGCTTCTCGAGAAGTCCCTGTGTCTTACTGACTTCCAGATTTGCGCGACAGAGGGCGTCTCGCCGTTAGTTGTTGCTGCATCTTGTGCGTAGGTCACATTTCTGATCGTGTCCCTCCGGTCTAGCGCTTCTTGGTAAGCAGGTTTTTCCATCTTGTGCGACCGAATTATTCGGTACGCTGAGGACTGAGTTAGATTCTTCAGCTTAATTCCTGGAATTAGAAGGTCGCGCGGTATGGTCATGTCGATCACTGGGGATCTGTTCTTCTGTCGTCCGGCATCTGCGAGACGGTCCGCTTTCTCGTTTCCCTCGATTCCAGAGTGACCTTTGACCCATTGGAAGGTCGTTGGGGCCTTTCGTGCCCGGAGCCTCGTGCTGGTCACCTGCATCAGGTGACCGTTTGCCGTCTTCTGGAAGCCTTCATCCTCCCACCGTGGGAGGTGTTTCGTCAAGCCATCGATGACATATTTTGAGTCACTGGATATCTTCAAAGGTACGTCCAGTGGGTTCGTTTCGAGGGTTTCCTTAACTGCTAGAAGCTCTCCAGTTTGATTGGATGGTCCGATCTCTTCCGGTACTCGTATAGCGAGGTTTCGGACATCGTCGTCGCCATAGTAAGCACCGGCGCCAGCCCGGGCATCTGCCCTACCATTATTTGTCGCTGATCCATCTGTGAACACTGAGATCAGTGCTTCATCAGGCTCCGGTTCGATGCGGGTGTCAGGTGGGGAGCCGCTGCTTTCCAGTCCATTCGTGAATATTCGGAAGGCATCCGCAAGCGTGCCGCCGGTTGTGATTTTGTTCTCGAAGAGAACTTCTTGGGGTTGGAGTACAGGGACTTCTGGAGGTATGTTCTCATAGTCCTCCGGTTGCGGCAGCAGTGGGTTCCACTTAGCTTCAAGGGAGTTTAGCAGCGCTCTGGCTTTGATGTAGCATTTATGTGGGTTGGAGCAGCCAGGTGAGTCGGCCTTCGTTTCATCACATTTATCACATCTACAGTTGCGTCTATTCCGGTGGCCTGGGAATTCTAACTTGCGCGCAAGTCTCTCCGTGTCCCCCACGGTTTTTATACGGTGGTGCGCCTTTAGGCACTTGACGGCGGCACCGTTATTGAAGGTTCCCCTCCCAGCTCTGGATTTAATGTGGTACCATATAATGCTCTCTCGCATTATCTCTCTGGAAAAGGCGAGCCCGTCGAGTCTTAGCCCCCTTTCTCGTGCGACCTTCATCATGTTCTCCAGGTCCTTTGGCAGCAAAGTCTGTTTTGCATCCCAGGCTTGTAGGAATACGGCGGTCCGTAGTTCTTTATCGACCACTTTGGCATCCTCCGCAAGTATGTTCAGTGCAAGGTATTCGTCTGCCGCAAATGCCCACAGGGGCCGTGATGGGCCAAAGTTCAGGTAAGATTTAAGCCAGGTAGCGGTTATCGCTTCGTTCCTGGCAACGATATCAAGGAGGTTGCAGCCTCCCATTTCTATCGGGGCATAGACAGTTTCTTTGTTGACTGGTGCCGTGGTTTTACCATTCCACAGGAAATTGCGGACCCGTCGCTCCAGCTTCTTTTCGACCTCCGGCGGCATCCCTTGTACCTTGGCGAGGTATTGGGTCATCCCTCCAATCACCATCATGATTATTAACCGTCGACCTTCCATTGTAGGGTGGCCTTTATTCCACTGATCGAGAGCGGTGTCGATTTTGTCGAGGGTCCGAGTCCATGTGTTCACTTGGTCAATGTTATTACCAACCCACGCTCCAAGCGTGCGGATGGGTTCACCTTCCTTCGCGATCTTTATGTGGTCTGGGATTTTGGTTCCGTCGAGTCCGTTGACAGTGCGGACTTCACGGACATTGTTTCTGTGCGCTAACGTCCCGATAGGGATGATTTCTGTCTTTTCAATATTGAATTTTGCCCCCGAGGCTATGCACCATTCCTCTAAAATGTCGAGGAGGGACTGGAAGTCGTCTTGGGAATTTAGGTATACCAGCGTGTCATCAGCAAATAATGTTGCGACTAATTTGTCGTCAACTTCTTTTAGTTTGAAGCCTTTAAGGCCAGACTGGCGGAGCGCCTCTGCAAGGGGCTCGATGGCTAGGTCAAATAGGAGGCACGATAGAGGGTCTCCCTGTCGTACACCTCGCGTGACTTTGAAAGGTCTGTCACTCATCATCCCGTTTACTATTACTGTTGTGTACGCGTCACTATATAGGGTTTTGACCGTGTTAATGAACTGCTCTGGTATGTCAAAGCTGTGGAGGGCCTTCCACAGGTAGTCATGTTCAATTTTATCATATGCTTTCTCCTGATCGAGCGCAACTATTATCCCGTTCTGTTCAGTTGCCTCCGCGAGTTCAATTATCCGCTTGGTCAACCAGACCTGGTCGTAGATATGGCGGCCAGGGACAAATCCCGCTTGCGCTGGGTGTATAAGGTGGGGGGCAACCCGTGCCAGCTTAATGGTGAGTGCCTTAGTGAATACTTTGTAGTCCGTGTTGAGAAGTGAGATCGGCCGATAGTTAACTATGTCGGCTGGGTCGTTCTTCTTGTAGAGTGGTGCCATCCAACTCTTCGCGAATCCCGTGGTAGGGACTACTCCGTATGTTTCAATATCATTGAACACAATCTGGAGCGCTCCGACAATATCGAAGGCAGGCTTTTGCTGGTACATTTTGGTTTGGAATCGGGAATCGAGGATCCTCCAGACCTCATATGGGATTCCGTTGAGGCCGGGGGCTTTATTGTTGGCCGAGAGCTTTAGTGATAATTCTACATCTGCGCGTGTCAGCTGTCTCTTGAGGTCATCAGCCTGCGCTGGTGTTGTTTTGCGAACCACCCGCTGCAGTACGACCTCGATTGTCGGGTCGCGGATGTCTGGAGGTGTGTCCCTCCGTTGTTTCTGTATGCTGTTATGATAGTTTCGTGCAATTGTAGCCATTCGTCGTGAATCGGTCTCGTACTGCGCTTCAATTTCCGCTAGGGGATCGTGGCCGGGTTTAAACAGGCGCTGTATTGCTTCGCGCGGCTTCTTTGCTCTATTTAAGGCTGACCAGTACCGTCCAATGACCTCTCCTTCGAGCCGATTTCGGACTTGAGCCGACAGTCTGCTTGTGTTATGTTTTTTTATTTGTGTGGCGGCCAGCCGTTCGGTGAGGATCGTTGCTGACAGGATTCTTTCGTCTTCCGAAAGGGTCAGATCATTTATTATCGTGTCTAATTGGGCTTCGAGGTTGGCTATCTCCTTTGCTGCTTTAGGGATCAGAATCTTCGATCTTGCCCTCGCTTTATCACCAATTTCATTCTTGAACTTCAACCAGAGGGTTTGCGCGTTGTTGTTCGGGTTTCTTTGGGGGAGATCAGCGAGGTGCTTCAGGTCCTCTTGGAGTTGCATCCCTCTTTCGTGGATAAAGCTTGTGAGTTCTTTGTCCTTCATTATGTACGCCGGCCAGACCCAGCGTCCAGGGCCGGTTGTCGGCGCACCTGCAGTGGTGACTCGTACTGATACCATCCGATGGTCTGTGGAAATCCCCACTGTTTTGATGCGCCACTCATATGTCTGGCGGAAGAGGTCGCGGTGTACATAAATTCTGTCAATTCGAGACTGGGATCCGTTTCCAGATCTTCGAGATTGGATGTAGGTGTATGCTCTGGTGTTTGGGTAAGTCCGGCGCCATCCGTCCACAAGTCCTAGGTATTCCTTCAGCTTGTCTAACTCCATGACAGCATTTTCCGGGTCGCTGTGACTTGGTAGCCTGTCGATGGCGTCCTCTACGATGTTCGTGTCACCCCCCATAAAATCAGGTTTGGGGATGTCCGGGTTATTTTCATTGTTCTCAAAGAATTCTCTAAGGGACTTCCAAAACTGTGCGTTCTCGGCGGATGGGTTAGGTGCGTAAACACCCAGTATGCAGATTTTCTGGTTACCGTGTCCGTCTAGGGTTAGGAGCATTGCGCGCCCCGGGATAATTTCCTGGGTTTTGATGTTTTCCGTCTTCATAAGGTCTTTATTCACCACGAAGGCTAGTCCTTTTGCATTTGCGGTGACCGGGTCCTCCGAGAAGACTATTTCAAGTCTTCTACCAAATAGGCTCTGGATGTTTGCGTGGCGGGCCGCACTCAGGTGGGCCTCACCTACCACTAGAACTCCGATCTTATCGTCTTTCATAACCTGATTCACGTGGTACCATTTATGCTTAGGGTGCCACGGGTTTGGGTTCCCTAACCCCTTCATGTTCAGCGCTGCCAGCATGGTTGCGGCCTTAGTTTTCTTCTTACGTTGTCCAGTATCAGTGATTGGAGGTCCCGGGAAGACCCTGTCCTCAATTAGCGGGGTAGGCGCTCGTGGAGGCTGCTCGGGCGGCCCCATTCCGAGGTCTTGTGGGTTAATTTGCATGAATTCGGGCATGCCGAAATTTTCTTCGAAGAGCCAGTCCGGAAACTCGTAGTCTATGAGTCTACGAGGGGCAGCCGGGTTCCCTGCCGTTCCTGGGGGGCCTTCTCCCATGGGTACATTTGGGGTAGCGGTGCGTACAGCGCCTTGTTGAGGAATGTCCGGGACATCCTCTTGGTGATCCTCACGTACAGTGGGGTCTTCGGTTATTCGAGCTGGCGCCTGGTACATGGGGCCGTGGTTTGGTGCGTACAGCATCATTGGGCGTAGGAAAACACTCCCGTCATTTTGGGAGGTAGGTGGGGTGGCCCGTACAGGGCCCCTTTCGTCCGGGGTGGACGGGTCCCGGTACACGGGCCCGTTCGGCACGTACAGTGCCGTTGCACTATGGTGAGTGCTCCCCTGTACAGGGTTTATGGGTGTCAGGCTATCATTGGGCGCATTCGAGCCGCTCGCCTCGGAGGGTTCATCGCGGTGGTGCGGTCCCTCAAGACGATCACCCACGTTTCCCCTGCCAATTCGGTCGCTTTCATCGGTTGAGTGGTGGCCGGTGGCGGAGCCACCACCACCTCCAGTCTCCGAGCCCGATGCCATGCCTGTAGAAATATGCCCGTTAGTATTATGAAATTGAGACTGACCGATTACTTTGTGGGGTGAGGGACCATCCATGGATCTGCTAGGGCCATGAATTAGTCCGTCGGGTGGGGGTTAACTACCTTCTGAGTGAAACACCTCTTGGGAGTGTATCACGCATCAAGTAGTCTGCCAGGACTGCTGGCCGGCGGACCCCCGACCTAAATAGGTCCCGCCGTTGAGACATAGCCAGTGTCTGAATGCAGGAGCATCATTGCTGGCCATGTGGAGACCCTCCCCCGTTTCCTGTCCTGCAATTAGCAGAATGCAGTCAGTAGATTTGGCGGGATCGGGCTGCGTGAGGCCTTCGCAGGCTGCACGACTTCTTCCAAACCCAGATTCGGGCATTCACTTATACTTTCACGCATGAGTGAGAAGATGAGTTGGGGTTTAGCTACGTTACAGTTCAGGGGTGATACGCGCGGTATATTGTATGTTTACGCGTGGTTCTGTCTGGCGTTCCTCCCCGAATTACCCCCGCTGCCGGCATTCGAGCGGTTTCCCCCGCGTCCACGGCCATTGTTGTTGTTTTTCTGTTTCTTGGGAATCGCGAGCGGGCCCTCTGTCCGCGCATTGATGACTTCCGAAGGGCCCCACCAGTCAAGCGCGGCACAGAAGGGGCACACATAGGCTAGGTGATCGTCGCATTTGCACACGTGGCAAATCCACGCCGGACGGGACATCCCTCTCGGTGGTTTCTTTCCGAGAGGCTCGAAGCAAGCTATGCCGTCTTCGAAGGCCGTGTTGCGGATGGCGCTGCGAATCTCCTCCCACAGGGCGTAGTCGGTGGTGCAGGGCTTAAGGTAGACGACCCAGAAGGGGTCTGTTGCGTGGTCGATGTAGCGCGCAGTGACGGTGCGGGCGACTGCAAGAACCCGTGCATCGGCGGAGAGGGTGGCACCGGGTTGGGTTGCTCGGACTACGAGCTGCCGCAGCGCCGGGGCGCTCCAGAGGGCTTGCGCGACGGCCCATCGCAGGGATTCACGGAGATCCTTGTCGTCGCCAGCAATGTTGCAGTGGAAGAAGCCGGCGGACCAGGTGCGCGCCGCCTTGGCTTGGTCGATTGTGTAGACGCGGACAGCGAGGGACTTGGAGATTGGGATGAGGGGTAGGCGCGCCACTCGGTCGTGGATATCGACGGAGGCAGCCCGGGCGATCATGATCATCGGGGCGCCGTATTTGTCGTCTCGCTCGCCGTGGGCTAGAGATTTTGGGGAGGGGACTGCAATGGTCAGGCCGTTGGGCCCCACGACGTCGATGAGGGCTGCGCGTATCTCGGCCGCAGCCGCACTGTAGTTCGAGTGGAAGAATTTCCCCCCGAGAAAGGGCAGCAGGATGAGGTGCCGCCCAGGGTCTTTCTCCATCCCTTGCACCGCAGCGTCGCTCAGGTTTTCGATGAGCTTGGCGTACGCAATGACTGCGTCGTCCCATTCCCCGGTGTTGGCCTGGAATTTTGAGGAGGCCACGATGGCGGTGTCTTCCGGGCCCGAGGGCTCGAACGCGGGGAGCTTGCGGTGCGGGTTGTCGTCTTGTTCGGTGGCAGGCGCTGCTTTGAAGGCGTCCGCAGTGGGGAACCCCGTAGTGGGCATGAGTTCATCGCCAGCCGTCGCCATATCGATGTCAGAGTGGGGGGTGTGCTCACGGGAGGTGCTGCGTGGGGGCCTCGGTGTGGCGTCAGTGAGCTTTTCGCGGATTTCTCCCTCTTCTTCGTCGAAGTCGGACTCGGCGAGGGGCACTACCGTGACGGGCGAAGGAGAGGCGGGCCTGTGGTGGGTCCGGGAGTGGGAACGGGGGGGTGGGACTGGGCGGAATGGGTTATGCTCTCGGGCGGGGCCCTGGAACACGTCGTCTGCTTGTAAGGAGCTGGGCAGAGAGGAGCGGCGGCGGGCCGTTCGGTCGCTCGGTGAGGCTAGGACCTTGAGCCTGTTTTTGGGCAGCGGGAAGGCGGGGTTCACGTCGTCGCTGACACGTCGTGCCTTGTTGGGGTTCGGGGCGGTATCGTTCTGGTCCTCCAGGGTGAAGAGGGTGAGGGTGAGGTGTGCAAGGAGTGCCACGTCACTGTACCTCGCTTAACGCTGCCGTTGTCTTAGTCTTTAGTCGCCCAGTTTCCAGCGCAGCTTGCGCTGCCCATATGAGCGCAGGGGTGTCCGCGCGGCTGGCGTGCCCCAAGAGCACTGGGCAGGGTGGTGGCCGGATCCAGAGGGCGGTGTGTGCATGTTGTGAGGTAATTTGGTAGTATCGCGAATGGCTTATACCTATGTATTGGGGTCGAGCGCAGGCCTATGTGGCCGTATTAAGTGTCTACGTATTGGAGGTGTATACATGTCTCCGTCCTCTCAAGGGCATCTGCGTACAGCAGTGCACCGGTTCCTCGACCGGGTGGATGACTCGCGTACAGCGCGTATCCGGCTCCTACGGGGCCCTTCCCCTTACCGGGGGCCTACCCAGGGGGGGCAGGTGGGCGCGTACAGCCTCCCTACGCCGCGTACAGCGGCGGGGGAGTCTCACAGCCAATAAACACCACCGTCGCCGAAACGATGGTGGTGGTTACAGGTCACGAGGCCCCCGGCAGCCCGCTCCTTGCCCCTTCGGACGGCACGACCCGGCGATGGGTACGGCGGCGGGAGATTCGAGATGGGCACAGGGCAGCAGATGAGGCATCGGCGGCGCCGGGGACTTGCGGTGACTTTCGTTCAGGTCTTGTCTATAGATAGTTGTATTTAGTAGCCGAATAATATTGATTTGTCGATAATAATAGCGAGAAATCGGAGGGCAGAATATAGCAGAACTGAGCATATGGGCAGCAGATTTGAGCAGGTTGAAGCATATCCAAGCAAAATGTGAATATGCTATATCCTCAAATCTCTGCCCAGATCTGCTTGCGTCTGCCCTTCTTTGGGTGGGCAGATTTGGGCAGACCTCGGCAGACCCCGGCATAGGGAATTTTCGCTGGGGCTGAACACTGAACTTCTTATGACTCAGTACCCCGGGCGATTTTATGGGAGTATTTGATCCACTTGAATAAAGTGCGAGTTTATAGTAAGTGAACTTGATGCGATAACTTTCGCTTTGACATCCAAATGGAGACGGGCCGACAGCCCGCTGAAGCAGGCTGAAGCGCTTGCCGCTTATATAATCCACTGGTTCGTGACTCAAGATGCCACTGTTCAATTGCAAGTTGGTTTTCAGCGCCGATTCAAACGACGCGTGCTATAATTTTGACACAGATTTGATTATTTGCACCAGCACTTGCAAAATGCGACAGAGCAACAGAAAGACATACCTGAACTTCCAGTTGGGCGGTGGGTATGAGCAGGGGCGCCGCAAAGGCGATACGCGAATTAGGACGCCTCCGCCGTTCGCGTTTGCGCATCTACACCAAATAGCGCCTTCCGAGACTTCTCGTGAGCTTCCTTTGCTGCGACTTCGTTAGCGACGCGTCGGCGGCCTTCCACAGCCTGCCACACGGCATGGTACTCCACGGTTCTCCACCCCGCTGAGTCTCCTCGTCATACGCGTTGTGGAATTTGTGAGGGACGGTGACGGCCTTCGTGTATTCACTGCGCTTTATCTACATAGAGTTTAATCGCTGGAGCCGGATCTATTATGGCCTTAGAAGGCCTCAGTACAAGTTGAACAACGGCTTACTTATAAATTGAACCGATTTCAGAAATTTCCGACATACCAATTGGTATGCATAAGCCACGACGAGCCTGGGGATGCCTCAAATGCAGTCTACGTCGAAGATTTGAAGGGAGAGGAAGAAGAGCGGGAGCGTCAGAAGCAAGCCAGAAGGTGGACGCGTTGTCTCAGTCTCTCAGACTCCCTGAGACCAATCTCAGACATTCGTTGTCTGGCGTGACTTACACGTGACCGTGCCTTCCACTCCGACTCGGAGTCGCGCTACGGCCCGCGGGCCGTCATCGGAACTCCGTCGTCTGACTCCGTCGGCCGCGGCACTCTCCCTTCAGGCCCCACATCTGCCGTATTTCTTTCTACCTGCTCCTACGAGTCTGCCCTGCCCCTCAGTTATCCAACATGCCGGAACCCATATCTGGAAAGACTGTGGCCCTACATAATAACCGGGAGAGTTGTTGGATCATTGTGCACGGTCAGCAGAGAGTTCTGGGGCCGAGGTCCAAGGTCATGCTCAAATCTCACTAGGCAAAGTCTACGATGTGACGGAGTTTCTCGATGGTGAGCGGAACCCATGGTTTAGTTTTCATATACTTACTGACAGTGCGCCAGAGCATCCCGGTACGATCCTTGGGCCTATTTGACCGTTGAGTTCAACTTTGGCAGGCGGTAGTAAGATAATCCTGAAGTATGCCGGCAAGGATGCAACGTACGTCTGTCTCGCTCGTTCCATAACCGGGTCTTTAATACGGACCACCAGACAAGAATACGAGCCGATACATCCACCAGACGCGATCACAACTAATCTGCCGCCCGAGAAGCAGTGAGCAGGTTGAAACCTGTCTCAATACAACTCTCATTCTTACAAGTCTAGGTCCTGTGGAGCCGGACACAGCTGAGAAAGTTGTCGTCGAGATAACCGACGAGGAGAAAGCCCGGCAGGAGCGAATCTCAAATCGGCCACCGCTGGACGAAATTCTAAATCTTCACGACTTCGAGGTACTTTCCTTCCCTGGGACACTGTGTCAGTTCTCACTATAGAGCAGAATATTGCCAAGCAAGTCTTACCTGAAAAGGCTTGGGCTTACTATTCGTCTGCGGCAGACGATGAAATCACACATCGCGAAAACCATGCCGCGTGTGAGCACATTCATAATTCTAGATCTAGCGTATCTGATTCTTCACAGATCACAGGTTCTTATATTCGTATTACCAATGCCTTAGTGTTTTCGATTGAGAGGAACCTTGCAGAATATGGTTTCGTCCACGGATACTGCGAGACGTTACGAAAGTCGATTGGTCCACAACGATCCTTGGCCAAAAGTCTAGCATGCCTGTGTATATTGTGCGTTTTGGTCGTTTGTTTCTATCCTTGGCTCACTTCACCTGGTCTAGTCTGCAACAGCACTAGGGAAACTCGGTCATCCAGACGGAGAAATCAACTTGACGCGAGCTGCGGCCAAGCAGGGCGTTATCCAAATGGTCCCGGCCTTGCCTACTTTGTCCTCGATCTTGCTTATCTCGACATACAGATCCCAACATTAGCTTCATGTTCTTTTGACGAAATTGTCGACGCAGCTCAGCCTGGCCAGGTTCAGTTCTTCCAGTTGTAAGTAGACCAATGCACTTGAATGCAAAGGCTTACAGATTTCCTTCCCAGATATGTCAACAGAGATCGGGCCATCACCAAGAAGTTGGTGCAACATGCTGAAAGTCGCGGTGTAAAGGGGCTGTATGTGCTCAGCGTGGCCCTTCTGCCCTGATTTATCTAACAACCCTTGTGAGGTTTATCACCGTCGATGCACCTCAACTTGGTCGTCGAGAAAAGGTTTTTCGTCGCCTCCTCGTTCCTCTATCCTTGTAAACTCTTCCTTCATCTAGGATATGCGGATGAAGTTTGAGGACGCAGATCCTTCGGTCGTTAGCAGCTCCGGCTCTCAAGGAGTTGACCGGTCTCAGGGCGCCGCACGAGCAATCAGTGTACGTTTCCTGCTACCGTACACGGCATGTCTCATTGGAGCAGAGCTTCATTGACACTGCGCTTAAATGGGACGATCTCAAGTGGTTCAAGAGCATCACGAAGAGTACGTTTTGGTCAGAAGTTAACAGAGAGAATATTGACTAACCTTCTGAACAGTGCCTCTCATACTGAAGGGTGTGCAATGCTGGGAGGTTCGTGGAAGTCTACTTAACTGCGTCCCGACTCAGAACTTCGGCGTTAGGATGCCCTTCAAGCATATGACTTCGGTGTTGCCGGCGTCGTTCTGTCCAATCACGGAGGTCGTCAGCTGGATTTTGCTCGATCGGGCATTGAAGTTCTGGTAGAGGTGGTCGCGAATCTCAAAGAGAAACGGGGCCTTGAATTCCCCAACGACAAATTCCAGCTCTTTGTTGATGGCGGCGTTCGAAGGGCTACCGACGTCATCAAAGCGGTCGCGCTGGGTGCGACGGCAGGTACGTGCTTACTTGCGTCTCAACGAACGACATTAAACAGGCTGCAGTCGGTGTGGGCCGTCCCTTTTTGTACGCCTTTTCCGCATATGGCTCTGAAGGTGTAGAGAAGGCGCTCCAGATCCTTCATGTGGGCTCGTTGTCTTCCCCTTTGCCTAGACTAATGCACGATTCAGGATGAGTTTGAGATGAATATGAGACTACTCGGGGCCCCAACACTGAAAGATATCGTTCCAGCGATGGTTGACGCGAGCAACCTGCAGTCACATATCGTAGCGGTGCCCGGCGACAGCCTCTACAACAACAACTGTGCGTATCTATTCCATCCCTTGGTTTCATCGGCAGCTTATCTCGGAGAGCAGACGAGGGCATGAAGTATGCTAAGTTGAAGGAGTCTAAGGCAAAACTATGATCTACCTGTTTATCACAATAGATAGTACAACTGGGCGGTGGAAATATCATGAACAGGATGTAGTGTGTCCCTTCGAAACCTCAAAGGACTTCAGTAGACCGGCATTCTCAAGCAGCTGTCTTGGCCCACCCACGATCCGGATACATTGTAATATGTAGATTGCATTATCGTACTAACTGTACAGATCCAATAATAATACCGCGAAAGCAAAGAGAAAACAATTAGATCATTCGACAGCACATCGTCTCATCCCATCAACACCGGTCGAACGGGCGAGATGCTCATCGCTCCCAATGACATCCCCAGTCCCCCATCGTCCACTGGTCCCTGTGAACTCGGAATATTCAAGTAGTTCATACCGGGGTAGGAAGCCGCTGGAACGTCGACGTCGGGGTCATCGTCTTCCTCCTCCTCCTCATCGTCGTCGATCGAAACAGAGCTCCACTCGCGGTAGATGCGCTGAATGAACACGCTGGACTTAGACAGCTTATAGGGGTCGAATGGGAAGAATGTGTTGAGCTCGGCGGTGATGCTGCTGTCCAAAAGAGCGGGATAAATCGAGGTCGACTGGTAGCTTATCGACGATTTCACGCGGCCCTCGGCGTTGTTGGATCCGTAGTCCGAGCGCTTGTTAGCCTCGAGGATAGTGTAGCAGTAGATGAAGTCTGTTGACTGTGCAATGTGGGCAAATTGCGCGACGACGTTGGGAGAGCAAAGCTTGAGGGCAATGAACTTCAGCATTGAACGCGGGAGAAGGTAATCCATTGCATACCTTGAGTGGGTTGAGCACAGAAGTGATGATCCGCTGCACAACGCCCAATTCCGGCATCCACTTCTTCCCTGGCTTCCCAACCAGTTCGTCTAGATCGGCCTCGTCCTCTAATAAATCGCGCCAACGGAAGCAGAATATTAAAAAGACTGCTTGCGCGACGGCGTAGAACACGCCGCTCTGCGCAGCGCTACCCGCCCCGCTATCTATTCTAGCACCTATTCGAAGAGCATCCTCCACGCCGTCCAAGTGAGCTCGTAGGAAATCACACAACACACCCACGACCCGTCTCGCCCCCTCCCGATCCACGAACGCGGCACGGCTGACAAAACTGCCGATGTACGCCGCAGCAGCGGCGCGCGTGACGGCCGGAGTCGCGTTCTGGAACAACGCGCGATCGACAAGGAGGCCCAGGAAGATGTCCGCAAAGTCCGGTGAGAGCGAAGTGTAGAAGAAGACGAGGAATTGGGTGTATCGAGACTTGAACGTCGGGAGGATGAGACGGTCGAATATGGACAGGAGGGTGTTAAACTGCGCGCTGAGAGACGTGGGGAGGCGCAAGGGCCGAGATTGTGTGGGGTCATCGGGCAGGGTAGCCGCGGGCAGCTCCAGCGGCGAGGATGATGGCGATATGCTGGGCGTTAACGGTGGAAGCGGTGGAAGGGCGGGTAGCTCTGGAGGGAGAGTGGTACGTGGAGAGTCAGCGCCAGAGGACGGTATGGCCTCTCGAGCCCTCTGGAAGTGTTCGAATATCAACGTCAGAATGGCATCCAATTTCTTGACCATCTCCTGGACATGGCTTATAGCCGAAGGAGTGTCAGCTTCACCAGCGTCTGAAGACAGATCGCTCATGTTGCCTTCGTCATCTTCGTCATCATCCGAATCGGAATCAGCCTCTTGACCAAGGATGGTGTCGAAAGGATCCAGCTCAAAAACGTCCTGATCAACATCGTTTTCATCCTCCAGTTCCTCAAGCTCGACCTGGATCTCCACCTGTGGAGCACATGAGTATGTTACAGGGTTCGAACGGAGGGACCCACGTCGATCTGGATAGCCCGGTCAACGATCGTGGATAATATTTTATCGCCCAGCTCTGGACAATAGGTAGATATACGAAGCAGGTTCCGGATATATGTCGACTGCGACGCCTGACTTTGTCTTTTGTGGGGGAAGTTGCGCACCAAGAGCGGCTGCAAAGTCGACGACAGGGTGGGGATGAGGGAGAGCAGATGCCGGAGAAGATAATGGAGGCGATCGTATATGACGCGTCGGGTCAATGGGCTAGATGAACTCTCTGGTGTGTTGGCATCCAGAGCTTGGAGACCAGATTCTAAACGCAATGGATTAAACTCTTACATACGCGACAATTCGGAGACGCACGATATGTGAACCCATGTGTAAGCTTGCCCAGTACAAGCGACAGGTATTCAGGTCGGGCACTGAGAAGCATGCCAATGAAAACCGTGTAGGCCTTCACGGTGGCACCGTCCATGGTTGTCCAGGGCATGCTCACAACCGCTTGGACGAGAGTGGCGTGTGAGCGTTCCAGCCGCGATACCACATGGGATAGCGCGGAGAGCCAGAGGCGCAACTGGGCCGGCTGCGGGGCGGTCTTCGTACTGAACTGGTTTACCAACTCGTCGAATGGATCGCTGGTACCCTGGAAAAAGTGAGAAGGGAGGCGAAGGTGGAGAGGTCGTGCTTACATTTGCCTTCTGAAGTAAAGCATTGTTTACAAACGCGAGATGCATATCCTTGCGGTACTTCTCGTCCTGTTTAACGCGGGCGTTCGTTGCGATCGGGCGTTTAATGAGGGTACTTGGACTCGGGGAGGACTTGCGCGAGGCCGACGGGCGTTTGGTGAAGGATTCCAGCGCGGGCTTCGACTGCTGCGCGTCCATGTACTTGTGGGCCATAGGGCCGGCCTTGGGTTCCCGGCGCTGGCGGAATTGGGAGAGGGTAGAGTGAGGGTCCATTTGACTCTCTCCTCGGACCCGTCAAAGCCAAGTCAAAGCAAGAAATAAAATGCAGCAACACCGCCACTGAAGGCCACAGCGAACCACAAACAAACAGTGACCGAATCAAGACCTCCAGCCCTCCACCGTGACCATGCCATCCACGGGCGGAGCCTTTGCCTCTGTGCACAGGCAATACGTCCAGTCTTTGTATAAGCGCACCCTCAAGAACAGCCTCGACTGGACTGTCTGCCGCCACGAATGGCGCCGCAAGGCAATGCAAATCAGAGCAGAGTTCGAGAGGAACCGGTTGGCCTGAGCTCGTCGCCAGTGCGTTTCCCAGCGCTTACGCGTCATCTTCAGCGATGTGAAGGACCCGCGACAACTTGCCCGGGTCTTCGAGCAGGCAGAGGCCAGATTGGCAGCCTGGAAGCATCCTGACCCGTATATTGGTCTGTTTTACCATTCATTCCACGAACACAATGCTGATTATCCATATAGCCCCAACTGCTCCTGGTGGTATCAAATGGTGAGACTTATATGCCATTGGCTGTTCTCCAGACTCATATCTCTATCAAGGGAGCGTAACCTCCCAGTGCGTCTGACTGATTCCGCGGACACCAATGGCAACTTACTGACAAAAACATGCAGCCGCCTATGGAGAGTCCCTACTTGCACGACGAACCCACGCAGTTTGAGCCTATTCCCTCAGGATGGTGGCCATTCCGTCGGACAGTGACCCTGGAGAACAAAGAGCCGGCCTCGGACAGTAAAGTAGCTGCATAGCATCGTGCTTGTAGCGTTTTCCCTGTACCGACAACAAATTTCTTCAAGGACCCGGCGCATTCAGGAAACCGGATTGTCTAAGAGTTTGCCGTTACCCGGCGCTTGTTGAGAGACGCGCGAACTGGATGGTGATCCTGCGCTCAGTCAATGTACAACGGCGAAAAATCAAAGTCAAACCTCGAAGATCTCTTCTACTTTTGCTTCATCAGGGTTCAGTAAACAGGAAACAACCCCTGATGCTAGTGGGCGACAAACCCATCCAGCTTGTCAAATCCTACAAATTTGTTGGAATTATCTTCACGTCTGTCCACCGTGACATTTTTTCGGCACATTACGCCAAGAAAGCGTCAAAGGCTCGCGCAGTGGCTAACACAACTTTTGCGGCCAAAACGATGATCGGGTGCCTGCCCCCCTACGAGGGTGTACGCATGTATATGTCACGCATTGACCCGCATCTAACATTCGGCTGCGAGGTCTGTCTCGATGTCGTTGGTGCTCATCTCAAAGAGCTCACCGACGTCCAACACGAGTACATCCGACGTCTCCTTGGAATCCACAGCCATTCTGTGCTTGCCGTCCTCTTCACGGAAACCGGTGTCATTCCTCTGTCCTACCGTCGCCCAATCTTGGCGCTAGGTTACCTGATATACCTCATCACTCTGCCGTCAAACCATCTTGCCAACGCAGCGTACCTTGACTCCCTGCTCCTCTCCGATGCGCAATGCTCTTCATGGATCTCCGATGTCCGCTTCGTCTTCCAATCGTTACCGGTTCCCGTTCAGCTCCCGCTAGGAGCGTTGAGCGTGGTCGAGGTGGACGAAGTACGGAAGGTTCTGACAGCAGCGTGTGAGAAATGGTCCGGGGACTCAACGCTCCAAGTAGCCTCTCGCCTCCCGCTCATCCAAGATCGTTTGGAACGGGACGAGGATGGAAAATATGTCATGAAGGCACTAAAACTTCGTCAGTATTTGCGCGTCCCGGTGCCCGCTCACCGAAAAGCTCTCACACGACTCTACCTTTCCTCCCACACGCTTGCCATCGAGATCCTACGCTACAAGGTGCGCTATCGACAGCGTACTCCCCGTGCATTCCGATTTTGCAGGTTCTGTAGAGAGGCAGTAGAGAGCGAGAGCCATGCGCTCCTGGGATGCATGAGTGACGGCGCGCTGATCACGTTGCAAAAGAAGTTCCTACAAGATGTCTATGAAGTGATTCCCGACTTACCGCGAATCTGGACATCTCTGGACATCTTCCTTCTCGCCCTTGCTCGCTGTCGAACTTTTGAAGTGACTAAACGATTGGCAAAATACACCTTCGATGTATTTGAAGTATACTCTACCCGCGAGGTGTTCAAACCAGCGGAATACCTATATAATGCACTGGAATGAACATGGGCTTCCATTGTACTTGATTTCGAAGGTCGGGCGACCCTGGGGACTCTTTAGGTGCCTCACACATCGCATGCGGTATTTTTATCTTTATTTTGTGCTTGACATGGCGAGAGGCACCGGGGGGAGTCGGAGCAGGTGCTTAACTGATTGGAGAATGATTGTATCCGTAGCATACATCTGACGCTGTGTATGTAGTACGGGCACCGGCTGTTTCTTAACGGGACCGCGCCGGAATATACCTACCTACCTACCTTGAGAGGGCAGTACAACGTAAGCGTACAGCGTACAGCAAGGATGATTATGCTTCCTAGGAACTGACAACAATCGAGTTCTTATCGTGAGGATGGAAGATGGCGCACCATTCCACCGCGTCGGCCCCATCGATCTGCTACGGATCCTGCCACAAAGGACCCCCCCCAGACATCCTGCCATTATGTATAGGTAAAAAGTCGAGCGAGTAGAACAAGTCTTACCGAAGGTGAAAATCGAGTATAGCATGGCTGTTGCAATGCCTAGTCCGCCACCGGTGTCGCCGCCGCTGATACCGAAGTAGTCCGTGAACTGTCTGCAGAGTGCCCTAATGTGAAGTTGGTACATTCCGGTTTTTTAACTCTCACGTCATTCTGGCATTCACAGCGCGGATCACTTGAGGGACAGGTCAAGGATAGCGCAGAGCAAGACATATCAGTAGAACTGACCTGCTGTGTCGAAGCCAAAGCTCAGGGATTTCATGAAAGATCCCATGAAAGATACCGTCAGAACAAAGTAGAGCCTGAGCGCTTGCGCGCTGAGCTAGCCATTGAATATGTGCCCATTCTTATTAGCAAGCTTCAGTTGTCCAGTCCAGCCTCTGGCTTGCCCCTTTGCCATTGAGCCAAGTTTGGTCTTGCCAAGTGCAACAAAGTTGTGATAGGCGCTCGAGCTTCAAGTCGTTCACGCGGCCAAAGCTTCCACGGGCAGATGGAGAGACGCGGTCATTTCGGAAAAGAAGTTCGACATTAAGCACAACGAGTCGCGAGAGGTTGCGAGTCAAGATGAAGTTCAAGTTGAGAGCACGCACGGTCACGTGCTGCTTGCCAAAATCCCAGATTGCAAAGCGCCCAAATTGGAACAACACGTCAGGATAGACTCGGAGTGCGGTGGCTGTGGCCATAATGAGCACCTAGCTGATACATATACTTCTCTTTCCTTTTTTTAACCTGTATATGGCGTTCCGCCCACATCTTCGACCTAGGCTTCAGTCGTCGGCGGTCGCTTTGTCGACGCGAGTCGCTTCGCCAATCGCGTTGCCTCCACTCCGCCGGGTCCACCCTCGAACTCCGAGTCCATGAGCCAATCCTCACTAGGCGCTCGACAATTGAGCAAGTGCATACAATCTATATTGGAGCCGCGCAGTAGTGATACAATATTAGTGCCGCGTGTAGGGGTCAATGAATAATGCTACAAGGCCTCCGGTTCACAAAAAGGGGACGTGCTTCATCTCCCCGGCAGCCAGCAGATCCTCGTCGAACGCCTCCTCCTCCTCCTCCAGCGCCTCCTGCGACGGCTCCTCGTACTCCACCGGCTCGTCGTCGTCGTCCATATCGAACTGCATGTCGTCGTCGTCGTGGAGCGAGCCCGGCATGCTCGTCATGCTCCGCCGCCGCTCCCGCCGCCGCTTCTCGCCCGAGTCGAGGCTGCCCTCCTCGTCCTCCGAGTCCGCGTACGTCGTGGACGACGATGAGCGCGACTCGGGGCTCAGGCTCCGCCTGTTGCCCAGCGTGGACGACTTGCCGAAGGAGCTCGACAGCGTGTTGCTCAGCCGCTCGAACGACGACATCTGCCGCAGGTCCGCGCTGCGCATCGGGCCCTCGGGCGGCGGCGACGTCTCGCGCGACCCGGACGCGTGGCCGTTGACCTGGCTCAGGGCGGACTGGCGGATGCTCGACGCCTGCCTGCTGCTGACGAGGCTGAAGTTCCGGAGCCGCGTGAACGTGCTTTGGTTTGACGTGTCCGAGCGTGCGCTTAGCGCCGGCGAGGGGGGCGACAGGTCGGGGAGCTGGAAGTCCTGCACGGGCGCTTTCCAGTAGTTGAAGTCGGTGTACTCCGGCGTCATCTTTCGGTGTATAGGCGGGAACATCTGGTCCACCAAATCCGTCATGTGGATGTATCTGCACGAGAGACCAATCAATACCCGGGGAACGAGGGAAGCACAGGAAACATACGAGGACTTGTACCCGGCCAGCTCAAGCAGCTCGAGCTTCACCTCCCCTGACGAATCTATCGTGAATATGCGCGAGCTCGGCACGTTGACGCTCCGATACGAGAGCGCGTCCGTGATGCGGTTCCCGAAGCCGGCGTAGAACGGGTTCCGCGAGGCCTCCCCAAACAGCCGCTGAATATCCCGCAGACACGCCATCTTGAAGACCTCGGGCTTGCGCAGGACCACCTCGCGGTGCAGCGACGCCATCAGTCGGTCGGGGCTCATGATGACGGGCCCCTCAGGGAGCTGGTAGTCGTTCTGCTTGATCCCTTTGAGGTAGTCGCGCGTCGCGTCCGCCTGCCCGATCGCCCGCGAGGTGAGGTACATGATCTTGTACCCGTTGCGGGTGATGTCGGTGTAGAGCTTCGCAACCCCAAGGTGGGTCCAGTCGCGTCCGATCATGGCAAAGACATGGCCAAGCCCGTCGGATCTGGAATAACATGAGTGAGTATGCAACAACCGAGAGTCGGGCTGCCCGTACTTGGTAATCGTCCCATCGATGTCAGAAACAAGCACGACGTCCGTCGAGTCCCAAACAAAGATGCGCGCCGTGCAGGCGATAGCGCCCGACGTGGAGAGCGAAAAGGTGATCGAGTTTGCTCCAGGCTTCAGATTGAGCGATTTCTGTGGAAGGAGAATTGAGGTGTAATCAAGGCCGAAGAAACATGCTACGAACCAGCTGATCGGAGGTCAACCGCAGTGTTTTGGCAAACTTCCTCTTGCCTGGTCGTTCAGGCGAGGACTGGGGCGGCGGTGCCTGGGCTGAGCTCTGTACCGGAAGCTGGACGGGCGTAGATGGAGCCGGTGCGGAGTCGGCAGGGGGTATATCGGTAACGGCTCTCGTTGGGAGGGGTTGTTTCATATCCCAAGTATTCTGCAAAACAGTCAGATAGAGCAGACATATTTAGATTCAATCGCACAGGTGCAGATGCCGTCGACGCCAAAGGCGGCCTATCCTCCTTTGCTTGAGGTCCTTCAGTCTGCCCCCGTTTACTCCGGCTCCACCATTGCACCCACGATGAGGACGTCGGCTTCCCTTTCTGCGGCTGCTCCAGGGGCTCCGACTTCGAGCGATTGTGCCATTGCTCCTGCGCCTCGTCGGCCGGCGGTGTGCTAGGAGGAGACGTTGCGTCCTCCTCATCAGACGCAGGAGATGTCGGGCGCAGCGGGATTCCGTTCGCCATTTGCTTCACAAGGGAGTCCCGCCAAAGCACGAGCGCGTCCATGAGTGGTGACCCGTCGCTTCGTGTAATATATCTGCAGAAAATGAGCCTCGGCGAAGCATCAAGGAGACATCAAGCACTGACTGGTCGCCCGCCCATCGAATGACGAGCTGCGCGTCGTTTACGACCGTTTCGTCCTCTAGAAACCGGTTCAAATCGACTAGGCCCATCTCAAACAGCCGGGACGCCTCCACCTCGTCCCGCCGGTCGAACACACGCGTTCCGCCCGTCGTGCCATCCCGATCCCGCCTCCCACGTGCGTCAGTCTCAGGATTCTCGCCGTCCGGCGCCGTACCCGACAGGGACACGATCCCGAGCTCGAACCCCACCTTCTTCCCCTCGATCGCGACGGTGAATTTTGTCGGATCGGACTGGCTCGCAGACAGCCGCCCGCCGGCGCCGTAGCCCACGATTTCGTCAGCGACGGAACGCTCGCCAGCCTCAACCTCGTCGTCGTCCTCATCGTAGAGGGCCCGGACCCGCCGCCGCGAACGCGAGGGGCTGCCGTCGAGTGCCGGCGGGACACTCCGGCTCCGCGCCCCAGAGCCACCCGCCGCGATCTCGGCGTCCTCGTCTTCCTCGGGGACCGCCTCCCGCGGGTCCATGCCCATATCCAGCTCGCCCATCCGCGCAGCCTTGCCCCGCGACGTGCGGCCCCACGTGGCCGAGGCGTCTTTCCCGCTCCCCAGGCCACCCTCAGCGCGGCCGCCCATCCCGAACGACGCCTTCATCGGCGAAGGCTGCGGGAAGGCACCCCACTCCCAGGAATATTCCACGTCGAGCTTGGGCATGGAGTTCAGGCTCGGGGGTTTCTGTCCATTCACGCGAGGGCTAGGGGACGGCGTGCGCGAGCCTGTAGATAATCAGCGCGATCATGGGTATCTAGAACTTGGTGCGGACGCACGATATGATCCATCGTCGGCCTCGGTGATCGTGCGGTCGCGGTCATGCCTGCGCTCAGAATGGTATCCGTCCACGTCGTGCGCGATGTCTATACATGAATGAGCATGCGCGTTGATCGATGAATATGGCGTGAACTTGCCCGGCTTGTACGAGACCTCATGCGCCTCCATGGTGGCGCGTACAACCTTCAATGCCTGGTCGACGCGCCGATCCTGCGTCTCCTCCATCGATAGCAGAGCGCCCGGAGTAGCTGGGCGCTCAAGGGGCGGCGAAACGCGACCTGCAGCCGATATCGACATCTGCGACGGATGGGTGGCCGATCCTGGCAGCGAATTCGACGTCGACGGTCCGGCATTGAGGTCGAGAAACTCGGGTTCCTCGACGGGCGATTCCACAGTTTCTTCGGGCGCACCGTCTGGATGAACGAGGTCGTCCTGCTGGTCCGGATCTTGCTTAGCGCCAAACCTGTCGGTCGGCACGTCCACTGCCTCGTCCGGACGAGTGGGCTGGAGCAGAGGGCTGGTAATCAGGTCCGCCGGGACATCGTCGTCTGTTTCAAACACGAAAAATGCCTCGCCCGCCTCGCCGATCTTCATGTCAAACGGGATTGTGTGTCCGTTGATAGATACTTTGACCTGCAGCAGTCTATCAGCGCAACCTCCAGAGGGTGCTAGGGTACGCGCCATCTTCTCTCCTGGGCGCAGAACCTGCCATTTGCCGAATCTGACATGGAATGGGGAGCAAGCAAGCTCAGTGGCTCCATTTGAGGCGGGCCGTTTGACGACAATAACGTCGATTGCACCGGTGAGGGTTGAGGGGTTTATTGGGGGGAGGTCGCGGTAGTATTGGTAGGGGGCGCTGATAGCGTTGACCGCGCCGCGAATGTAGTTCATCGCGAACCGGGTTCGCGACTCGAGAGGGAGACGCAAGTACACGCGTTTACATGTGATACGCCTATTTTAACGCCTTGTACGGCATTATCATTCGAAACGGTCTGTGAAACCTCCTACAGCCAACTGAACAACACAAAAAAAATATCCATGAAGCAGGATTCAGATATATAATGCATGAGGTATTCATTTGGGACACCAAAAAAAAAATCAAGACGAGACAAAATCGCAAGTCTCAATAAGCTGGGGTTGGGGAAGATGTCAGACATAGACTGACCATGGGGTTGGGGCAAGGTCCGGCAACTTGGTCAACTCCAAAGCTTCGAAGGTGAGCCGAGTGGGTAGCGGGCCGACCCATGACCCTCCTTCCGAGCTCCGCGCCAGCCGCCGTGCTGTATGCATCATTTATCTGCGCAGAAGCGGGATTATACATCCGAAAATGGGTAAAAAGACCAGATTAGCGGCGTAGGGCGCCGCGAAAATATGGGAGGCAGCCAGGAGCACTGGCGGTGGTTCCGATGGCAGTGCCGCCTTTGAAACGTTGAAGAGTCAGAATGCGAATTTCATAACAAAGGAGCGCCGAAATCTAACTCGAATCAAGGTTAGAGCAATGATTAATGAAAGCCAGCCCCTAGCAGTCCCCAGCAAGCTATTGCATTCAAGGTCGGATCCGGAGCAAGGAAGATATCCAGTCCCTAGCAGCCCCCAGCAAGCCACAGCAGAAGATTGAGAGCTTCGAGAAAGTCGACAAAGAGCGGCTTTCCTGTGTATACTACATGTCAGCTGCTATTAAGATCTGCCGACATCCGTGAGGGATTTCAGCCTGGCCGCTTTCTGCAAAGCAGCGTGTTACCGAAACGCGGAAATGGTGACCCTCAGGCTGACGCTCGTTCAACTTGCTGGGGTTGACAGGAAAGAGAGGCGACGCGGCTCCGGAAGGGGAACAGAAACTAGAGGGAAAGTACCATGAACCGAAATTGCGGCGAAAGCTTGTTTGCTTCTGGTACGGAGGAGCCTCGGTGCATAGTAAGTAGGAGAGGGGACGATCGTAAATGTTTGAGGACTTGGTTCGTTCAAACTTCAATGACCCCTGCTTTCCGGTCCCTTGGCCTCCTCGAGCAGCAGCCCTGCGCTAAGGTTTGAATATTGAAAATGAGCGGGTCTTCCGCCTCCCTTAGCGCGTACTGAGCTAGACCATCTGAGCAACATGGAAGTTCGAAATCGAGACGCAGTGAGCCACGTGCCCGGGCCGGTACCTGCTGCCTTCAACGCTCTCTGGCTGTTCCGACTTTCATTGATTCATTGTTCCAACGATAGGCGCGCGCGCAGGCAGTGCAGCCAGCCTGAGAGGCCGACGAGATATGCGCGGCGTTCTGAGTACACCCTTATTTTCCTTCGCCCATGTTGTTCATGAACTATGCGATCTCACGGCGTCGCTCATTACGTTGGCCTTCAACTCATGACCATGCAAACAGCCTCTCCCGAGCAGTGGAACTAGCCTTACTGGTACGCTTCCTTCTTCCCCGGAGCTTGGTTGCACAGAGTAACTCGCGGCGCAGCAATTCCTGACCGAAATCGAACATCCTCCCGCGGTTCGGACATTACAACGTCTTGGATGTTTCCAACCGGACGTTCACCTGGGTCTACTCTTTTACAACGGTTCGAGGCGGCCCGCATCGCATGCCCCGCACCTCTGACGCCCAGGTGCCCAGAGCTCCACGATATCGATTTTTACTGGGATTCGCTCACGCTGCTAGGGCGGGCAACTGCCAAGCATCGCTTTGTAAGTTTGTCGCCTCGTCTTGTCCACGTCTACTCGCTGAACTGGCGCAGCTCCTCGAGTATAGCGTACGTCTCTCGCTCCCCGTTGTCCGCTGGAATTTAGTCTCGACCAGGATGCGATCGACTTCGAGCTGCCGGAGCTCGAAGCCATCCTTTGGGAGGGCGGACGGTCGACCCACGTCGTCTTCCCGCGCCCCTCGCCGCCCACATCCCAGCTCCTGACCCTCGTCAGTCCGGAAGGGCGATTGCGCATCTACATCGTACACATTCTTCAGTGTCCGCAGAATCATATCTGAACTTAGTGCAGAACCCGGATGGCGCGCACCCAACATGCTACTTCCACCCCTTGCGCACCGAATCTATCACGCGGGCCACGATCTCGTGGCTCGAAACCGAGTTCCGGAAGCCCCTGGGGTCCCAGAGTAGGCTGCCACAGCCGGCGCGCGAGGCTTTGAGCCTCGCGGTATATCGCATGATCATGATCGCGAGCGACGGCGGCACGATCGTACACGGAACGCTCGAGAATGCGAGCCTCCTCGGCGAGGTTGTGGTGCAAGATTCCCGACGGCCGTTTTGGAACTCCCAGGTCCAGTTCCGCCATTACCTTCCGCTGTCTTCTGCGAAGTCGTACAAGTGGGCGTGGCACAACAAGACGACCGCCGGCATATATCATGGCATCCCGGGCTGGACGCGGTCCGTATTGGCTCCCGCTTCCCGGAGTGCAGCGCGCTGATGCCGTTTACAGGTTTACGCTTCGCCGGAAGAACCCCTATTCCAACCGAGCGGCCACCGTCGTTGTTGGCGACGAAGGAGATAATGTCGACACTTGGGACGTGTTACTTGCCTGTTTGAAGAACTGGGTCACACTTGATCCCGCCTTGCGCCGTTTTTGTTTGTGTGCCTCTGCTAACACCCAGGTTGGATTCGGTGGGTGAAACTTGAATTGAGGACATGCAGGGACGGTGCTCACAATATAACAATCAGTGACGCAAGTTGACTTTACGACGTTCGTCCAGCGTCAACTCAGTCCGCTCCCGGGATTCCAGGCGGCGGAGACCGTCTATCTTTTCGTCGAAGACGTGCGGGTCGAGGCTGACGGCCACGTCGCTCCGTGTACGCGGTATTGGTCCTTGGATCGGAATGGCGGGACTCCCATGTCGGCGGGGCTCCTGACGCTGTACGGGGTGGACCCAAGTGACGACTGGAGCGTACGACGCCGTGTCAAGTCCTTTGACCGCGAACATTTCGCTGCACTGGATGCGCTAAGGACACAATTTGGCGGGCTCGAGGATCCGCCGGCGACTTGGAGGGATTGTGTGTCCTAGACTGCACTTATACAGTCACAGATACTGACGGGACTTTAACAGCTCGCCCCACTCTTCGACGAACAATATCGGCCACCCGGCTGGACAAGGTCGACTGGCGCACGGACTGGATGTGGGAGGACCATCACCGCGATATGGCGAAGGCCCGAAACAGATGGATCAAGGGGCGGCGGCGAAAACGCCGAGGGCCACCGGCTGAGAAGCTTGAAGTTGAAGTCGAAAAGGAACCAGAGGTGTTGGAGGAGGGCCACGATCTCGTGCGTCGCCTCCACCGCTCGAAAACCAAAAGCGTCGGGGGCGGCTTGTCTCTAGTTTACTCGAGGATTGTTTACTGACTCTCTTCTATCTACGCATTTACCCTTGGCGTCCTGGTATGTAGAGAAGTCTGCCTCCTCAAGAAACGCGATCACGAGACCTTGAGGAGATCACGATCTGATGGCATCAATCAGTCCGGACAACACGTCGGCTTTATAAACGAGACTCTTGAACTAGGTGTCGGCTTACGCCGTCTACAACCTCGCTCGCCCGTTGGTGTTATGGTCACAATAGATGATTTTTGTTCGTACTTCTAGGTAGTAACAGGGATGGTAGTTCAAAGCAATTCGTAGATAGCGCAGACAAAAGCCGTAAGAAAGAATAAACGAACTTTAGGATGTGTAGATAGCGGCCGACAGCAGCAAATGATCACCATGCTAATTGAAGAAACGACGAAGACGCTGCGCGACTTTGCGGAGTACGCGTTTCACGCGCTCGAACCTTACGGGCCCCGGGTTCGTTAAAACTGCGACCGATGTGCTGGCGGCCTCTGCGCGGACGTCCGACGAGTTCCAAGCGGGGTAGAAACCCAAGTCGCCCGCGTACACCCGATCGCCGTTGTGGACGTCGAGCGTCGTACTGACATCGTTGTACTCGTCGATGAAAGCGCGTGTTTCGCTGAATACGTTGAGGAAGAACGCGTCGTTAGCGTCCTCTGAAGTAGGGCGCGCGGATTCGATGTGGTGGGCGTCTGCGGAAGTAACGTTCGCGAGTGGCTCGGTCTCCCCTTTGAATACGTCCGTTATCGCGGTGTCCAACGCGACAGAACGGGGCGCACCTCGGGCATCGTAGGGGCGCGACATCTAGACGCGGGCAGCAAGAGCTGTAGCCACAGGGTTTCCCATACCAACTGAACTCACCTTGAGGACTGAGTTTAAGGGACTGGGAGAGGCTGTTGGATGTATAGCTGAACCTGTAGGAGCTCCTGTGTGTGGTGGGCACCCCAGAGGACTGGCCCCACTCACCTTGGACAGATATGGTTGAAACTGAGAGGGAGTGAGCTGGAAGTAAGAGATAAAGGGCAGCTGGGCGCAGCTTCGTCAAGCCGCTGTCAATCACGGCCAAACAAAAAGCCGGTGGACCACCTATCACGATAGAACAACCCATTCCCTTTTTTTTTCCTGGGGGGGGGGGGGGGGGCGCGTATCCTCGTCCGAACGATGCGCATTGCATCCGCTGGGAGATCTCGGATCGCTTCACTTTTTCAAAACATTCCAAAGCAAGCTCATGAAGCTAGCAGTCTTTTGAACGACGTGGCTTGTTTTTTTTATTTTTATTTTTATTTGTTTCCGCTATCGTGTTTCCAGTGGTCACCTGTTGTTACGCTTTTGACGCAAACGCGCAGATCGACCGGCGGGTGTTGGACAGCGTCCCCCCCCCCCCCCCCCGGTATGCTTGGTGGAAACCACTAGGGAAGCGTAGGAAAGCCGATCATGGACAACACCGCGCCGATGGCGTCCAGTTTCTTTCCGAGCAGTATATGCGGCGTCCAGCAGGCCAAGCCCAAGCTTTGACGGCGGCACTTGGTCGCTGCAGACTTCTCCCTTTTGTGGACGAGGATGAGTGAAACCGAATGAAGATATTTGTAGTTGCTTGCTGGTTGCTTGGCTATTTTCTCCAACTGACTAATCATTCACTTACGGCGCAACACTGTAGCACTCCGTTTTTGAAACATCAGCTCCGCGACCCATACACGGACGATATACAGAGGCAACTCTAAACCCCTTCAAGTGGTGAGTAGCTATCAGCCCCTCCGTTTATCCGTCAGCGTCTAAGGTACCTGAACGTGGCACTGTCAGTCGACGTAGACCTAGGTGGTGTTTTAATGAGCACATTGGAGCGCACCTTGTGGAAGCCACGGCAGGATGTGTAGATGTCCAGTTCCCCTCCCCTGATGCTCCCGCACGACCACAAAGACCTGCGCGAGCCACACCTGACCACCGTACTCAAAAAGAAACCAGAACATATTCACTTGGAGGTAGAGGAAGCGGGTTAGGAGTTCACACAGGAGAACACAAGAGGATCAGGAACGCGGCCCCTTATTGACAAGTCCTACTCCCAATTGCAACCGTTACCCGCACCTCCATGTCCCTTCAACCTCCTTCGTACGACCCATCCACCAGCTGGGTACCAAAAATGTCGTGGCCACTTATAGACACGACTCGCAGAATGCTAGACTCCCCAGCCATGAAGGTGAGCCCATGCCATGACTCAGTCAGGTCAGGCCTAACCGGCGACGCAGAAAAATGTGAAGAAGAGCACCTATGCAATTCTATATCCCGACGGCGACCGGTTCGATACTCCGGTCTTCGTCAAAGTCCCTATGAAGCGCGGGCTGCCTTCTGCTCATTCAGTCCATGACATGGAAGTCGGATTGTGGATGGATGGATCCAGGGGGGCGTGCGCAGCTGCGGAGGACTTGTCCGCCCTCTCATATCACGTTAACCGGTTCCCTTTCGACAGCGTGGATGAGCTCCCCTACGCGTACACTGTCGTTGTGTCCACACAGCGCACTCAAGGCGGCAATGTTTTCCCGGTCAATGCACTTATTAATCGCTTGGTCCCGGGGCTCCTCAATCCTTGGCGCGGGAACGTCCTGGTCGTCCGACATGGTAGAACCCGAGCTCGCCGAGTGGTTGCCGTCAGGGAACTTGAACTTGCCGCTGCTATTGTTACGCGGTGCGTCTATGCTGCTCGGTATACGACCGGGCTGCACCGCTCATGCGAATCTACTAGTGTATTGCGAGACCAACTCGTCGGCATGGAGGACCTGTCGGGACGGGACACATGCCGTAGCCAAACCGACCCCGCTGCTCCCGATCTCTAACTACGACCTGCAACGACTTGTAATTCCCAATAGTCTCATATATCAAGGCGTCCGCCTGAATTTCATGAAACATGCCTCCTCTGACTCGCCTCGCAGCCCGCGACTTCAAGCACCGCACTACCGTCATGAGGGACGCGGTGTTGGCGAACGACGATCTGCTCTTAGCCTGTCTTCGCTATCTGAACTTCGTTGACTTGATGGCGTTCTCGTACACCTCGTCGGAATTCGCGTCTGTCGTCAAGCGCATGCTTAAAGGTCGCGTTCGGCGGTACACCCTGCCGTTCTTCGGATCGCTCGACTCGCTGCGGCTGTTCTTCTCGGTGCTAGAAGGCACTTGCAGTTGGGTTGTAGGATCTACCGCACTCGCGGTGGTTTCGGTGCGGAGCGACGTGCCCGGGCCTAACAACCTAAACATCATCACGTCCGCACGCCAAGTTCCGGAATGGGTGAAGTTCCTTGTGGACGTTTGCCACTTCGACGAAGGGCAGCGGATCATGTGTCGGGGTGCGTACGCGCATGTCGGCGCGATGTACTTGGTGTTCGTGCACCGGGACAGAGAGGTCCATTTCCACGATCTATGTGCCTCCCAGAGCTGACGATATTCCCGCAGGCGCGGACCGTCACGATCACTACATCCGCTTCTTCCTCTCTGTCGCTCCTGTTCCTTGCAGCTCCAAACACCAACCAGCAGATCGCTGTGTCAGCGTCGCACATCATTACACCATATGTCGAGCTGATGGCCGAACAGAAGGCCCTGAAGGGCTGGAGACCTTCGAACTACGCGGCCGTGTATGTACACCACCTCCCGGGGCATGGAACATACCATGATACGACGCCATTCCCTGGTGCGGTCACCTTGCTCGCCTCCGCGGCGCATCGGCGACGGCCCTGCGGCTGGGCATGCCCTGCAATTCATCGCAACGCCCGTGGCCTTGTAGGAATCGGACACTGGAAGTGGGGGGGCATGGATGGTCAGGTTTCGGATACAGATCCCGTCCTTCTGGAGATGGCCCGCAGCGACGTCACCTTTCACCTGGGGCGCGCCTGTAGCAATGATATGTGTCCGAACAGTCATTACGCTTAGGAATACCATAATATACGTTCGGCCAACAGTTGCGCGAGTATTACATCAGCCAAACACGTTTGGTTTGTGACCTTCGAGACAAACCCCTCTTTCCCCCAGCGCCGGGTGCGAGCACCACATTTGCGGGGGTGTTGTTGCGCACGGCATCACCCCTGGAGCCAACACAATAACACCTCAGTCGATGGGATGCCCGCACTCGACGCGTCTCCATTGCCCTTGACCCCGCACATGCTTTTTGTTGCTCCATCGTGTACGTTCCGCACTCCAGACTTTCCAGCTTAAAGGACGTCGGCGCTTGCGTGAACCTACGAGCTGTCATTAGCGAGTAGAAACGTAGCGGGCGAATATGTCACCGTGCCGTCCTGTTGCTCGCGCGCCGCGTATTGACGTAGATACTGCACTATGGGCCCATAAAGCAGTCCCAGATACTGCACCTGCAGAATGTAGACGTCGGAACCTGCGGTGTACAGCGAGGCGACGTAACGGCGACCGTTGTAGCTGAACCAGAAGCGCATTGTATGATTGACAAGGTAACCGACGAAGTAAAGTGATTGAGGTAACTCCTAACACCAGTAACGACCCTGCTCAAACACCGTCACGCGCACGCCGGGCGCTTGTGTTCGACAGCTTTTCGAAGGATATATTCGACAGCTTTTCAAAGGATATATTCAAGATGGCAGCGGCTTTACAGGGTTTGGGGGGGGGGGGGGGGGTAACGAAGGGGGGGGGGGGGAGCGAGGGGACGGTTTATTTTTTATTATTTAAAAGGGGTTTTTTTTTCTTTTTTTTGTTTTTCGGGGTGGGGAAGGGAAGGATGAATCTATGGCAGCGGTGCGCATTTTGATAGATAGTTTGAGTTCAGTTGGACAAGCGGCACGCGTATACGTGATCTGTGAAGGCTCCAACACTCACACAGGGACAGCCTTAGCTTTCTTGGACCCAGGTGCTCCGTCTTCACCCGCGTTGTGCACGCGCTTCCTCGAGCGCTTTGGGGCCCGTACCGGGTCTGCACAGGGTAAATCCAATGTTCATACACAGAGCGCACACGCACCATTGTCGAGGCCCCCGTTACTGCGGTCACCGTTCGGATACTTGTCCACTCCCCCGTCGTCGCTCGCGCCCTGCTCGACATATTGGCTCGAATCATCACCTCCCTGCACCTGGGGGCTTGCCATCGACAGCTGGTGTTGGCCGTCGAAGTAACTTCCACCCCACATGACGCTGGGATCGGCGGGGCGCGGAGACTCTGTCTGCGTATCGGGCAAAAACAGCGGCTCGCGAGGAGTCAGACCCTGAGCTTTCCACGGACTCAGGTCGGCCCCGCGCCCGACTTCGTCGAGGTCCGCCGGGGAGGGTCGAAGGGCGGCTGCTCCGAAAGGGATGGGCCACATAGACACAGGGGCCGCTGGCAGGTGGCTCGTGTTACCGATCTGGCCCGCCGCGTCATCTGGGAAACGAGCTCATGAGACAGTGGGTTGACAAGGGGAGCAAGTGTTCTACCATGCGGCGGCGATGACGAGAGCCTGCTCGGAGACGAGCTTGCGAACTCGAATCTATGAGACCCGAATGGCGAAGACTCGGGGCGGAGGTGCGGAGCAAAGACCGGGGGAGGGGTGGAAGGTTGCTCCACCGGCTCGCGTACGGGGGTCGGCGCGGGGGTCGGCCGCCTCTGAGGGAAAGACTTGAGGGACGCTGCTACAAACGGTTGTCGACTGAAAGCGGGATCGAAACAGGCAGGCAAGGTCGTGGTCGGCAGTCGCCCGCTGCTATCCAAGCTGGCTTCCGGGCGGTACAAACCTTTCCTTGCGAACGGCGTCTTAGGTCGAGGACGGCCTCTCTTGATAATTTCGACCTGCTGAGCCTCCCCTGCGTGGCTCTGAGCTCCTGTCATGGAAAAGAGTTAAGAGTAAGCGCACCTGTCATGGAGTCCACCGTTCGTCCATCACGGGCAAATGAGTGTGAGATTAGCCTGAATGTTACGGCGACGAGGCATCCGGGCAGCACCCTTTCGACCTGATGCATAGGTACCAGCTACTCCTGCTCGTCGTACAACGGAAACGGGTGAGCATCGTGAGTTTTACAAGTCTGCTTGAGGCGCTCCGCGTTGCTGGCTCCCACCGGCCATCTTGCCGTATCAACATCCGCTGAGGATCGTTAGCGAATAAACAGAGCGAGGAAAAGTGCTGCTCACAAGGTGCGTCGCCCTTGACCTCGAAGACAGGTTTCATGAAACGCAGAGCGACTTCGCCATTGTCCTCTGCGATCATGAAGTTGGTGGTTGCGCCGGCGCACACATCTCCCTCGAAGACCTTGAGGTTTGTTATAGACGGCGTCCACGCGCGGTCGAAGACGGAGTCGTCGGCTTGAACAGAGTGAGACCGAGGCACCATAGGCATAGGCGCGCTTACTAGGGCGTTCCACGACGAAGGCATACTTTGCCTTATGCAACTCGTCGCTAAACTTGCCGTTGAATGACCCGAGCGGCCCTACGAAGCAGCGGTGTGCCCGCACGCGACCGACCACGAGCAGGAAGGCGTACTGGGGAGCGAGAGCGTCCGGACCAGCGTCAGGCAGGGCACGCTCGAGGAGCACTTTGGCTCCACCCTCGTTTGACCAGCCGTGAGCGTCGAGGACGGCGGCGATGGAGGTGAACTGCTTCAACCGCGAGAACATGTTGTACTTGTGCTGAGAATACGGGGAGCTGAAGTCTTCTGAGGGAGTGCCGGACGCCATTGGTGGAGAGATGGCGAACTCTTGAAAGCATTGTGCCTTTATAGGTCCAGCTCTTCGCGACACACGCGTTGCCGTCATGCCAATGCGCGCCTAGGCCGGAGACCGATTGCTCAACGACGTCGCAGCTGTATCCAATTCGCTGCTGAGCGATCGGAGACGCAGGCGGCCTCCGACTGAAAAAGCTTTTTCGTGCGTTGGAATGGTCTATTTGGCTGATAGTTCCAATTTAATAGTGAGCACGACGTTGAGAGTTTCGCACCGCCGCACATTGGTAATGGCATTCCCTCGAGCTGCGCTCTATCAGACCAACATCACGGAGTTCTTCCGCAAGCGCCCCCCCGAAGCGGCCGTTGCAGACGTCTCGACGGATGAGGTACCGCGTGTGAGGACGCTGCCCCCGCATGCGGGGACACAGAACGCCCCGATCGACGTCGATTTGTTCAACGAGTCCCTCCTGATCGTTGTCCGAGATTCGGACGACGAAAACGTAGAAGGAGCAGAGGTTGCTGCCGGTACGCGCCGAAGTCTCTCCGACGCTGTCTTTAGCTAAGTGTCGCAGGCATGAGCTCGAGGACTGGTCAAATAGGGCTCGATACGGTACTCTTTGGGTGCTGCATCTGCCATGACACTTTCGTCAATCCTGTCGTGTAAGCGTCCGAGAAGTAATGTCAGGACATGGAGGAGCTCACCAGGCTACAGGACCCTGTGCATGCACCTGTACTGCGACAAGTGCATCCATCGGAATTTGCGCGAGTCATTCGCGTGCCCGTACTGCAGGAACCTGATAACAGCGCCCCCTTTGCGCGACAGGCTCTTCGAAGCGGAGTTGGCGTTAGCTATAGAAACCGGTGCGACGAGTCGGCCGATATCCAGGGGTCGAATTCGACCCTACATATGGGACTTCGTTAGCTTCCCTGGACGTTAGCGCGAGCCGTGTAGCCAGCGCACAATGTCATCGATTTACCGTCACGTGTGTGACAGTTAGACCTCATGAGTTCCGCCCACATCGACTACATGGACGCGCAGTATCCGGCCTTCTACGATCGCATTGCGCCCCACCTCGAGCCCGTGCAGCACTATATGCAGGCCCGGTCGAGTGGTAGCAGGGTAGAAGCAATGACGTGGAGTGCTGTGGGGTTCACCAGGTCTCTCGTACTGTTTGCTGAGGTGAGCTCGCAGCACATCGACCAATGCGCCGTCTCACGGACGCCTTACAAGCCTAGGCGCAGTACGCGGATGGCGTTTTTATTTCCGGATGGGCCGAACATACTCCGCTGCCTTTCAGTCCGTGTTCCTGTCAAGCACGGTGTTACTCGACCTCTGTCGGTCGATGATATGCAGGTGGACGCCTGGCTGGAATGCGGCCGCGGCTCGGGCGAGGCCTCGATTGACCTTACAGAGAATTCCAGACACGTACTCAATTTTCCCCTGGATTCGGGGGCAACGGCGCAGAACACCTACACCGTGGTTGTCACGAGCCAGAGGACCTCTGGCGGCCTTGTCCATCCTGTCAACCCTCTGGTGACTGAGCTCCTTCCTGTGGACTCGCAGGCCTGGCGCGGCAACGTCCTAGTGTTTGAGCACAGCGTCGATGTCGGCCGGCCCATCATTGGAGTGACGGAAAGTTCCAAGGCGCTCGTCGTAAGCATTGTCTCCTAGTACGTTGCCGCCATATCCGACGCTCCAGCTCCTTACAACCATCAGCTTACTTTCCAAGGGACTGGTCGGGCTCGAAGACCTGGGGGGGCAGGCACCGCCTTCGACCGGTCATTGAGGGCGCGTTCCCTTGCCGGCGAGGCGATAATAGCGAACGCTCCCGTAGCTACAAATTTAATCGATGGAACTCAATGCCGATCGAGTTGTGGAGGGCGCAAACGCCGACACGGCAGCGTTACCGAGGTCAAATCGGTCATTATAGCGCCTGCGCAGCTGACAGCGCCACCCTATGAGCCCACAATAATACATTACCTTGTGGGGCAGACCTAAACTTGTAATGCGTCCAATTACGGGTGCCCCGTTTTGGATTAGGCCCGGCCACAGCGGCATCACTGCACCCGTCGGCATCTGTCTCAACGTGCGACGCTGCCCTGCCGTGTCCCCCAGGCTCGGCAACCCCTGGTCACACCATTGCCATCACATGACACATCCCACCCGATGAAAGATTCGAATTTGAATTCCAAGAAATAAGAGAATAAACACTGCTGCCCCTACCCTGTAACGAAACGGCTCCCCGCGCGTGTACGTGCCACCCCTCCCATTGCTCTGCTAGTCGTCAAACCCATCACCACCCATAATGAGCTCCTCTCTGTCGCTGTCGTATCCGAAGACGTCGGCGTCCTCTTCCTCCTGCCCTTCCCCCTCTACGTCGTCGCCCGCCATCCATCCGGCCTCCCTGTCCTCCAGCTCTTGAGCCCGCTCGCGCGCTGCATCCGCCTCCATGTTTGCGACCGCTGATGGGATGAAGCGGGCCTTCTTCTTGCCCCGCACCACCTTCGGCGACATCCACACCATCTCCCCGCGCGCCTTGAGGTCGCGGTACATTGCCGCTTGGCGCGTGGCGTAAGCAATTGCCCCCTCTGCCTCTGCACGTGGGAGCACGCCTACTGGCACTGCGGCAGCGCGTGCGTCCCATTTGGCCGCCTCGTATTCGAACGAGACCCCGACCCTCCGGTACTCCTCGTTCAAAAGCTCCACCTCCTCGCCCCACCGTCTCGTACGTGCATAAGCCTTTGACCATTCCACACGAAGCGCTGCGAGGTCATATAAGCGTCGAGGGCCAAAGTTCTAAATGGGACCCACCGACCTTCCTCGAGGTCCTCGTCCGTGCCCGATGTTCCTGCAGTCGCCCAAATCCACGAGACCTGGCGCTGATTCTCAGGCACCGTTGCGTCGCCTACTTCCTCGTCCTCCCAATCCATACCCTCGTCCTCCTCCGCCGGCAGCAGGCCCTGCGCCCTCAGCTCATCGACCTTCTTGCGACGACGCGCAGATTGAGCTTTACGCTGTTTTGCCTTCCTTTTCAGATCTTGCTCGTCCTGCATGCAGCGGATGTCGTCCCTCCGCAGTAATCGCCAGCCGACCTTCGCTGCGTCGCCGCCCCTAAGTCGCCTGATCGCCTCCCAAGCGCATTGATACTTCTCTGAGCTGAGTCGTACTTTGCTCTCGTTGCGCGTCACAATCGTCCGCGCCCTGGTGTTGGGCCCCTGATGGCGCGTCTGGTACTTCTTGTAGGTCAGTAGCCGGGACTTGACGTGCAGTTTGGCGCCCAAGGCAGGCAGCGCCGTCCGGCACTGCGCGTCGCGCAGGAGACCCTCCATGTCGCTCAGACCAGGTGCGCAGCAGGAGCGCTCAGCCTCTGACAGCGCTGAGGGGAGGAGAAGCGGGACATCTTCCGCGAGCGTGGTCTCAGGTATGTTGAGCTTGGCCAGCGCTTGGAACGCGGAGGGCATATAGGTCTTCTGCAGTTTACGGAAGCGGATAATAGATCTGTTGAGCTTGATTCGCAGGCGCTTCATACTTATGCGCATCGCTGTTGTCCCAGCCTTCTTCAATTCCGCATGGACCCGCACGCGACGCCTGTGTATCAAGTCAGCATATCAATAAACACCCTGCAGAAAAGCAACGCACTGCTCGCCCTCCAAATCGAGACCCGCCGCGATGAACGCACTGGGGCTCACATCATGAAGAACCGGCACCCCGCGCGCTGCTTCCGCAGCATCGTCCTCTGCAAACTGAAGCCGCACATCCGCCTCGGTGAGCCCTGCGAGTGGGGCCATCATAAGTAAGGTCGCCGTGGCAATGGACAAGCCGTGTGCGTACCCGTAATCGTGAGGTCGTAGGGGCTTTTCTCGGAGACGCCCGCCTCGTAGTTGTGGACCATTTCCTTCCACGCTGGTACCCGCAGCGTCTGCTGCTCGCAGAACACGTTGAATCCTTCGGTTTGCTCCTTAAGCTCCACGGTTGCACGATCAAGCCGTCGCCGCAGTAGCTCGACTGCGTCCATCCCACGTCAGTGCAGGCCACAACGGCGACTGAAACGGTCCACGCACCGATGTTGATCAGCTTCTGCCAATTCCAATATCCTAATTGGAAGTCCAATAGGCCATGGCGCGCGCCGGGACCCGCATCCCTCGTGCTAGCCGCAACGGCGCCCAGGCTCGACCAAGGGCGCTCAATCCCCTCTCCATCCGTCTCCGCGCATCCAATGAGGTAATTGAGGGAGAAGAGGAGCTGGCAAAGCAGGGTATGCGCGTGAATGTGCATTTTTGGGATGGCGAAGCGAATGAGCTTTGCCGCGATCTCCAGGCGAACATTCGGCGGCAGCTTCCTCAAGCGCTCGAGGAGGTGCTTGCTCCACGCACAAACGATGTCGTAGGAAAAGAGCTTGTACAAGCCCTCGTGCTTTGGCTTCAATATCGAGGCGGCGATGTAATCCATGTTCGCAAACCTACGTTCCTGCTTAGCTGACCCAATGACACCCTTAAAAAAAAAGGCGTACCGCTCCCCCTTCTGGAGATCGCCGACCCCATTTGGTTGCACGAATTCATGGCGGGCGCATACGCCCATTCCAACCCCGGTGGTGCTGTAGCCTCGCGAGAACTTGGTGTTCGCGTAGTCCAACGCGGCCAGCCCGCTGCACGTCTCCATCTAACGCAGTGTCAGTGACGCCATGAGCAGAGCCGCGCGATCCACGCGCACCTCCTTCTGATCCGTAACAGTCCGCAGAAACTCTCGGAACGCCGTGGTTTCCAGCATATACGCCCAGCCCGAGCCCAGGTCAGG